>OY979704.1:48749927-49124556 GCA_963855925.1 Inga laurina
AAAAGACACATCAAGTACTAATGTCTCATTAATATTATAAATATTCAAAATATCATTTTGTCCCCTCATATTGTTAAAGTTTTTTGTTTGTTGGATTTTCCCCAAAATAATTTTAAAAAGATTAAAGATTGCAGGAATCCGATGCCCGCGTGAATATGGTTTTGCCCACAGAATCAAAGATAGTAACAATGAGGGTCTGATGTTCCCCCCTTATTTACAAGATTGCCATCGTCCCCACAAAACAAAACTCTCAAAAGCTGCCAAGTGCCAACTCACAATCTCACAGAGTCACAGTCGGCGCTTTCCACTTGCTTAGCACATATTCCTTCCTGCCTTTCTTCCTCGCACAATAAAACCCTAAAATTCATGATTTCTTAAATAAATAAAAGATGTTCATATAATTGTTGGAAAAAACAGTTGTATAACTAGTCCTCCCTCCAAATCCTTATGTAAGACCTAAATTAGTACATGTTTTATAAATACAAACCAACACAACTAAAACTTTTAATTTATGCAAATTAATTGTTTAACCCACACATTTGAGATGAAAGTGAGTAACAATCATGTAAAATGATTACTTCATACTCAAGTAAACATAAATTATTTATACTAATTAAATAATAAGTGGTACTAAATCATAATAAAATTATTATTAAAATATAATAATTTATTATCTAAATTATTATGTAACTTTCTCATAACCTGATAATAGATTTCTTAAAATTAAATAGCATTGTTTTAATATTCTTTTATTTTTTAATTTATATAAACATAGTTTGAATTTTGATCACTTCCCACACTTATTATACCGTTGTCCATGGACCTCTTAAATGTCCCTTTTTATTTTATATTTATATTATCTTTTTATTTCATCTTTTCATACTAACCAAACTTAGCCTTTGTTTAAAAAAAAAAAAGCTCTTTTGATTGCGGGCAAAAAAAAAAGAAAAAAATTGGTCAAGATAAAAAGTTTCTCACATACTTATACAGCACAAAAGCACTTAAAATTAATTAATTAATTATGAAAAGTAATTATACATTTCACACTTTGAATCTAAAATTTTGCATAAAATATGGGCGCTAAAATGTTATTATTTCTCCACAAACACGTGAACAATCCATATGGTAACTAGAAACAAAAAAGGACTTCCTATTGGGATTAGTAGGCACAGCGGAAAATTAAAATTCAAAATATTTTCAATTCCAACTGCAGATCTGTCAATGGTATTTAAATCGAATAGTAGAGAAATATACTTTTCTTGTATGTGTCAATCTTTCTTTTTAATCTCAAGAAGCTAACAACTTAAATCAGCTCCCTCTACCAATATCCACACTAATAGGAATCCAACACGAACAGCGTGTTAGCGCCACTAACGTCCCTCTCTAGAGTTTTCTTTTCTCATAACTCTATCTATCTTTTTTCATCACACGTAGAAAACCTTAGCTCACTGTTAAAAATAACTAGTCAGGACTTTCTATTTTATGATAGATATTAGATTTTTAAAATTAATCTTAATTAATTTTGGAATCCATATCATATCAATTAACAATTAATTGTCGTTTGATAAGCAAATTAAATAAATATGGTTTAAGTAAATCTATCTAACAGTTTTAATTTAACCTATTTATTTAATCTGAATAAAGAGCCAATAGAAATATATTTAATTTATCTTTATAAATTAAATCTGAGATATTATATCCTTGTCATATTAGTTATTAAATTTAATTTATCAGATAAAACTAAATTTAAAACTAATATAATATAATAATATTATCATATAATATATATATGTATATGTATATTTCCAAAATACATATATGTATATATAATATTATTAATTTTTTTCGAATATATATATATATGTATATATATTCGACCACCCTAAATTAACCATTATATTAATTAAATATAGACATACCGTAGATTCAATAAATTTGGACATTATAGCTCATGTTGGGCTATTTTTGTGTGCAACCATGTAGGCCTATATGAAGTTAGCAGTGGGCCAATGACTATACTAATCTACAAATCGTAAGCGGTCTCTAGCAAGACATTACGACTACCCAATTCATATGAGGAACGATAAACCGATGCAACCTGTCATACAACCATATCACATCCCTTTTGTCACATGATATTTCAGTCAAGGATGAGACATGAAGAATGTCATCCTCCTATTCTTGACCATTCTTTTCTCGATCCCTGAGTAGTCTGATTATAGAAATGGAAATTCCTTTCCATCGTAGTATGGCCATATGTAATACCCTGAAATTTGGGATTTGAGGCTTGAGAATAAGCCTAAATTAAGTGGACTACTAAGCCCCAATTTAGTAGAAGTCCAAATTTATCCCCTAATGATTCTTATATCTTTGGGGTATTAAGAAAGTAAAATGATGAACTTTGGAGAATATAATTATGTTTTCGGTGAAATCGCCTATGAGGTAGTGAACTTGTCATGTGATTTTGAATGATCAAATGATGAGAAAAAATTATAAAATTTTACGGGATGAAATTAGACATCCTAAGCTTTAATTTGAAGGTCATATGACTCAATTAGAGCTATATACAAAAAGATATGAATTTTTGAAGTCAGCACAGAAAAACTGTGAAATTTCTGGAACAACATGCAAAGATTGAAATTCTAAAACTTTTGTGATTCTATCTAGCAAAATTCTATATTTTTCCATGAAATTACACTCAATAAGGGTTCTATAGGCTTTGGAATCACTCCAATTCAATATTTCTAGAATTAGTTATGATTTTTCAAAGTTTGGGTAGAAAATATGCCATAATTTCTAATTAACCCAAAAATTTTGAAAATTGAATAAATAATTCCACATCATATAATATATGATATAAAACATTTCCTCCTCCTTCCAGCAGCCATAACTGACGCCATTTTCAGTTTTATAGAGAGAGAAGAGTTGAGATTTTTAGAGAGAGAAGGAGAGGAAAAAGCTTGTAAAGGTAAGTGATTTCTTCGGTAAATCGGTTTCTAATGCATATAACCCCGTTCCTAAGCTTTCTTTTCATATGATTTAAGGTTTGGAAGCTCAAATTTGAATGTTGAGCACCTAGGGTTCAACCATATCAAGGGAGAGCCAGTGGGAGCTTGAGGTAACTTCCAAACCTTTGTATATTGACTATTCTGGCTATTATGGACAATTTAATCGGTGTAATTTCGCCGGATTCTCCTTGGTTGTAAAAATGGAAAATGGGTTTCCCTAGGGGTTATGTTGCCCAAATTGGTACTAAATAGTAGTTGTAACCTAATGGAATAGTCAATAAAGTGGTTAGAAGTAGAAAGAAACGTGTTTACGGAGCCGAAACCGAAAAACCCCGATTTTCCCCGGAGTTCTTATAAGTTTCAGCCACCTTTAGAAATGGGCCTTATAGTTGAATTTTCAATAATTTGATGATTCCATTGAGTTCAGGAGGGAAAATTAGGTGGGTTTACAATTGACATTTTTTCGGAAAAGGCCAAAAAAGCATAATTACGAAAATGCCCTTAAAACCCTTAAAGTGGGGTTGTCAAGGGTATTTTTGTAATTTGACATTGAATTTGCTAATTCCAAGTTTGGGAATGGATTCCTTGGGCAGAAATATGTCAGAATAGCCCAAGTTAGAATTTCGGGAGAAATACAGTCGGACCAAGTATAGCGGGGCCGGGCGGGGTCCCTGGGGGTATTTTAGTAATTTTTCAAGATAGACTCATAACCCCCATAAACACTATGGAAGTGTCTAAATAGTACATTTGACATTGTAGGATCGAATATGGAGCCCTGAGCTGTTGGCACGCAAATTGAGGATAAAGATTGGAGGTAGGGGACTTACCTTATTTACATGTATTTGATATCTTTGCTTGTGTAGTGATGTATGTGATTGCTTTACTTGATTGTGTAGAGCATACTTGAATAAATGAAGCTTTGTTTCTGCTTTCGCTGTGGCCATAGTGTTGTTATATGAAACATTGAGCATGCAGAAATGTCATTATGGAGCATACATCTAGTTAAAGCTAACATGTCATTCACATAGCATCTATCATGCATGCATTATGGTATCTATTTCCTACTGATATTCTCTCGAATCTCACCCTCCTCTACC
Source organism: Inga laurina (assembly GCA_963855925.1). Taxonomy (NCBI): domain Eukaryota; kingdom Viridiplantae; phylum Streptophyta; class Magnoliopsida; order Fabales; family Fabaceae; genus Inga; species Inga laurina. The sequence goes on from OY979704.1 coordinate 48,754,033, forward strand.
AACAATTTAGACAGGAGAAGACAAAAGATATGTTGAGAACAAAGAAGAGAACTACATGAGATGATTGCAGTGGCGGAACGAAGTCAGGAATATGTCTCCGTTTCACTAGGGTGAGTTTAGACACCCAAGTAGCCCTGTATGGCTACATTGATGGTAATGATCATGTATGAACCCCTATGGGGAATTATGTAATCATGCACATATTATTAGTATAATTATGCTATTCTCATGTTGCCTACTAAATCGCATATCATTTTCTGCGAATACTCTGGTAAAGGTGAAATTAAAATAAGGGCGTGACACCATACATTTATCAAACTTACTCATTGAGAGGCCCGGTAATATCTCTCTACTAATGTGAAGGAAGAATTCCATCTTGATCATTCACATTCATCTGCATGAAAAACCATCAAGCCCGAGCATAGCCTTTATCATCACCTGGTCAAATGTGACTTTTGACTAGATCAAAGCTGAGCGACTCTCATATAGGAATCCATATTGCGGGTCGGTCTAATACCTTATACTCTTACAAGTTCCTAGGACTTTGATTCGTATCTCCATACCTCTTCAAAATTATACTGGTCTTATTTCATCTTTACTCCTGAATAGATGACCGACCACAAACATTTATGACAATCATTATGATTTATAGAATAGTCATCACAGTGAACATGCAAATAATATGATAACAAAATGGAGAAATTTATTGAATAACAATGTTCAAAGTACAATGATTGGCCTCTAGGGCACAATTTCCAACACTTCCCAGTCCCATAGTTTAAGAGCTTGTTTGGGATGGCAGAAAGTGGCTTTTTTTTTTTTTTTTTATAAAATAGTATGGTGGTATCATTTTAGGGTGTTTGGGTTCCTATTTTGGCAACTGAGCTTTTTTTTCAAAAGTAGTTTATGAGAAGGAGCTCAAAAGTCTTTTTTTTTTTTTAAAAAAAGTCACTTATGTCATTGTCAATCCAAACATAAATCACATTTAAAATATGACTTTTATCTTATCTTAAATTTATAAAAGTCATATTGAAATAAGGTCATTTCTACCACTGCTAACCCAAATAGGCCAATGTCATAAATCACAACTTACAACCTTGTCCGTGACAATTCATTTAATGCCCATTAACTCACCTTTCAACTTAGTTGAGTTAGTTCTTCTCAAATTTTACATTGACATTCTTTTTGCATGTCACTTCAAACAATAATATTATAATTAATTATGCTACTGTAATAATTTGATATAAAATACCCCTTTCTGTAACTAAATATAAGATTCAAATAATCGATTTGCAGTTATACAAAAAGCTAAAATTAGTTAATAGCATTAAATGTTTTTTTAATTATACCTTTATTTATAAGGAGGATAAGTAAGAGAGACAGTAAATACAACAAACAAAGTCATGTGGTAAAGTTGAAAAAAGTGCAATAAATGCTCTAATAAACCTAAAATGAAGCTTATATTTTAGGGCAGACATATTCTCAAGTTTGAAACTTATATTTAGGGACGGAGGGAGTAGCAACATTTTAGATAATAATTATTTAAAACATTAATTCAGTTGATAACTAAGAAATATCAAACTTTTAATTATTATGCCAAATGCTACTCCTTTAATCCTATTTATAAAACACTTCTAATATATTTCACACAGACTAAGAAAATCCTTAAACTTCGTTAATTCTACCATACAATTTAACAACTATTCAACTTTAACCCTATCTAATGCTCCATCCGGCCTACAATATTTAGCGCTTGTAGAAGAATAGTTTGTTTCAAAATATAAGTCACTTATAAAATAATTAATGCTAATTTTTCATTTTTGTCACTATAATTAATGCTCATTTATAATTTTTCCCACTTATCAAATTTTCAAACACATTTTTTTTAAAAAAAAAAGGTAAAAAGGGAAAAAAGTTTCAATTTATGATATATTTAATAAGTTAACTGTCATTTCTTGTTTCCTATGAATTAATTAAAGTGCCATATATTATAAGCCAGAGGAATTATGCATTATACCACATAGGGGTGGGCAAGGGCAAACGCTGGGCAAGGTGAGACCTTTGCCTAATGCACAACCCAAAGGATGATGGGCTGTATTTTTGCATCTTGTTACTCAGCCCTGCTCGGTAGAAACCCTAACCATTTTAGGAAGGGCAACAGTGAGCTAGGTAGGGCGAGCATCTCTGCCTAAGTGGTAACTCTCTGCCCAATACCATATGTAAAAAAGCTTCAATTATACCAACTAAATACTATTAAAAATTTTAAATACATTTCATAATTTCACACCTTGAGATATTTCAAAATAAATCTATAACTTGAGTCTTGAAATTAAAAAAGCTACCATACATTTTAATAATTACATAAGAAATTATGAAGTGCTATGTGCTTATGTATGAGTATTAGTTTTATATGAACAGGTGCAATTGTCATAAAGACTTCACTAAAACTAATTTTCTTGTCTCAAATCTCAATTTTTAATGCTTAGTATCATCTTTCCAAATCAAAAAGCCACATGCATCCAAAAATCAATGACTTATATGTAAATAGCGGCAGATGGATATTAAGCAATAATATAAAATGTTTCATAAAAATAAAATTGTGTGTGTGTGTGTAATTAAATAATTCATATAGAATAATATCTACTTTCTATAAAATAATATATATTTTAAATAAATTGTATATAATTTTTTTGCTAGGGGAAAATAGGCAGGGTAGTATCGGGCAACTGAACATTGTGCTCACCCCTAAATTATTACCATATGAGAATAAAGTATATACAACAATGAATGAAGGGCAAAAAAAATATCATATAGCTAATTTAATGAGGTGCCTTATAAAGTGAATCAAAAAAGATGTTTCTATCTCTACTATATAAATAGAACCAAAGGAGTATGTGACTAGGTGGTATATTGCTAAGCTTTTTTGTCCTAAAGAAAAAGTAAGCTAGAATTAACAATTATGAGAAACATTGTTAATAAAAATAATCAATAATTTATAAGAAAATATAAAATATTAATAACTATGAGAAACTCCTCTGATTCTGATAGGTCAGATTAATAAATATAGTCAGTAATTTATAATAAAATAAAAAATAGGGAAACACTCGTTTCATATTTAACCATATTAAATAATCAATGTGTTATAGTGACTAGCTAGTTAGCATAATGGTTAAGCTTATAACCGCATCGATGAAGAATTCCAAAGTATTAATGAAAATAATTGTTCATATTTATGAAATATCAAACCTATATATTTGCTAGATTTGATTTGTTTTGTTACAACGTAAAACCAATTGAACTTGCGAGATTCACATTGCTCGACTTGGTATTAAAAAAAAATAAATAAATAAAAAGAACAAAAGAAAACCTTGGGGCCTCGTTCTGTTTTTTTTATAAAATAATTTTATAAAGTTGATTTTAGAAAACAAGTTTGAAAAAAAAAAAAAATCTATTCGGATAGCGCTTCTAAAAAATCACAATTGAAAATAAAAAATATATAAATTTTTTTAAAATAATTTTTTAAAATCACCCAAAAATACATTTGTGGCAAATTAATTTCTGAATGCTACCAAGCGTGCAAGCGATCTTCTGTGTGTGCAAACGAGCTTCCGTTGTGTGCAAACCATATTCTATGTATGCAAACATCTTTCATATAAATGTGCAAACAATCTTCCGTTGTGTGCAAAAATATCTTTCATTATATGCAACAGATCTTTTATGGTAGCATTCAGCAATTAATTTACCAAAAAGTATTTATTTATAATTCTCCCAAATAATTATTCTTATACCATAAAGCTAGATAATAAAAAAGAAAAAGAATTGTTTGATTACTTACTTTATGATATGATTTTCTTGCTGGTGGCCGTCGTGGTCAAGGAGGATGTGGCGGCGGTTGATGGCCATGATGCTTGTGTCGAGGATGAACAGGTAGTGACTTCAGAGAAGGAGTTTCCTCATTTTCCAAAACTAAAAATAAAAAATAGAAAAAATAATAATAAAACATCTAAAATTTGTTTCCCTTTTTTTTTTTCAAAAAAAAAGTTACTATTTTTTTTTAAAAAAAAAACCTAGCTGAAAATAAATTGGGGTACAAGTTTTTTGCCCCCTTAAAAAAAGACTATTTTTAAAAGGAAAAATCCTAAAAAAATATCACTTAAATTTCAAAATTCTAAATTGATTTTGTTAATAATAAGAGTAATGGGATTGATAAATAAAATAATGAGATTGACAATTCAAATTCTTGTCAAATCACTATTTAAGATTTTGAAATTCAAATAATATTTTTAAAAAAAATATTTCCTTTTTAAAATGGGAAACAAAAGTGCCCTAATTAGTTTCAACTTTCAAACAGAAAATATCTAATGGAGTTTGTCCTATCTACCACGCAATGAATGTATTTTGCTAAGATACTTTGTAGCTGATGGTTTTTTTTTTTATGTAAATGCATAATTATGTTTCATCCAAAAGAAAACTTTCGAACAATTTGAATTTCAAATGATTTGATTTCGCTGATTTGATTTGTTTATAACGGTCAAGGAAGAAAAATCACAACAATTTCTTGAATAAACATAAATGGTGTTAAAAACATTTTTTTTTTGCCAGAAAATAGTGTTAATAACTGATTTTTGGTTCTCTCACCTAAAAAATAATTACTGACCTCCATAAGTCATTAAAAATAATAACTAATGATTTATAATTAAAAGTAGTCAAATTAATCACTGTTAAATTTTTGAAATTTTATTTAAAAACAATTCAAATATTTAAAAAAACCATTATTGAGGAATGAAAATTAACTCTTTTCCATTTTTAATATTTCATATAATTTAAAAATTTTATACTTTTTTTTGCTAGATTTAAATTTTTATATTATTGAATATAAATATTTCTAAATGCTAAAAATATACTTTTAGTCCCTTAACTTTTAAAATATAATTTTTGTCTTATATTTTTAACACCGCTAATGTTGTTAACAGAAAATGTTGATGCAACAAACTTGATGACTGTGCAGTTGACAAAACATATTTAAATTTTAATTTTTTAATATAAAATATTTAGATTATTAAATTAAAATAAACTGACATATCGCTGCAAATGAAATTGAGATTTTGAAATTTAGATTATTAAACTAATATATTAAGATTATTAAATTAGAATTTTTTTAATACAATCAAGGTTTTGATATTACTGGCTTCATTAGATTTTTAGATATTTTTCAATTTATACATCTAATAAATTTAAGATTAATAGCTTTTAATGACATAGTCATCATTTGGGTTTGTTATCTCAACTTTTTTTATTAGCAACATTAATAGTGTTAAAATTATAGCATCAAAAGTGTACTGTATAAAGTTAAGAAATAAAAAATATACCTTATATAAACTTGAAGCAGTAAGTATACTTTAGCCTATTTATAAATTAGGGAAATGTCCATTTTTACTCCGGAAGTAACCACCCAGGAGAGCTGGGTATCCAAAAGTTTTTAGAAGAGCAGTTTTTCCTTGGAAGTAACCAAAATGGGGCATTTTTTACCTGAGGCGACGGAGACCCCAATTGTTGTCTGCCATGTGAGATTGGACGCCACATCAATGCCCATGTCAGATTTTTACTCTGGAAGTAACCACCTAGGAGAGCTGGGTATCTAAAAGGTTTTAGAGGAGCATTTTTGCCCTGGAAGTAACCAAAATGGGGCATTTTTTACTTGAGGCGACGAAGACCCCAATTGCCGTCTGCCATGTGAGATTGGACACCACATCAATGTCCACGTTGGAGATCCATTTGACACTTATTAACATATTCACATCGTTCTTTTTCTTTCGTTTTTTCCATCTTTAATGCCCTTGTTCGGTGTTAGGTCAGAGGCATTAAAGGAGATGACTTTAATGGCTGAAATAATTGCAGAATCGTGAATGACTCATTAACAGGAGTAAGCAGAGAAGAGAACGAATGCGAGGTTCAACAACATCATCGATGACAAGAAGTGGGATGAGAAGCAAAAGAAGGTTTAAACTTCTTAGACGGCGTGGTCGAGAGCTCCAATATGATGGTCCAATGAGGACATGTAACTACGGTGAGGTGGATCCTCTTTGTACTTCATGGATAGAGATTAACCCAAGGAGGAGTTTTTACGGTTGTCGAAATTATCAACAAGTAGGGAGTTATTTAAATTTAGGGAAGGAATTAATTGATCTTTATTTTTGTCTATGTTGTAGGACTGATTTGTTGAGTAAATTTTCAGGGAGGGGGTTGTGGGTATTTCAAATGGCATGATGATGAATTGGGTGTGAGAGCGACAGAGGTGATCAATGAGTTGCTTAGCCATCTGGATAGACTGTATGATGACAATATGAGGTAGAGAAGAGACGACGCCAAAGAAAGTAGTGATGTTGACTCTGAGATGGCTCCCATATATTTAGACATGAAGAAAGACAAATTGCAGACTCTAGGTTGCATATTGTGCATTGATGGTAAGCTGAGTTGTTTTTGTTTTGTTCGCTTTGGCTTAAGGGATTGTTGCAGTTAGTGCATTGGAGGGATGTTAGGTGTTTTTTGGTTAAAATGTAGGGGTTTTTATGTTAGATCAATGTAGTTAAAACATGTGGAGCTTATTGTAATGAATGTCAACTCTATAATGAATGTTAAAGTTCATGATCTTATTTTGCTTACTGATGTAGTGCAACCGCTTATAAACATATGGAATTGGAGGTAATAGATATAATGTGCACTTATGGATATAAAACCTAAGTGATAAATTGATTTTATTCTTGGTAAATCGATTTATCATTGTTGTTACAATGACATAAATCGATTTGCTTATATCGTAAATTGATTTACCACTTCTTCAAGTGATAAACCTTGTAATGGACATAAAACAGAGATAAGTGATAAATTGATTTTGTTCTTGGTAAATCGATTTATCATTGTTGTCATAATAATATAAATCGATTTGCAAATCGATTTGTCTAGATCATAAATTGATTTACCACTTCTTTAAGTGATAAACCTTGTAACGGACATAAAACAGAGATAAGTGATAAATTGATTTTGTTCTTAGTAAATCGATTAATCATTGTTGTCACAATGACATATATCGATTTGCACAATAACATTTGAAAACTTGGCTGCTCTCGACCAGATTTGGTAAATCGATTTACAATGTCTCATAAATCGATTTACCTTAGTGTTGAAAATTTAGTTGTTCTCGGTCAACTTTTGTAAATTGATTTACAATGGCTTATAAATCAATTTACTTCACATTTGAAAACTTAGCTGCTTTCAATTCACAGCTCACATGTAGGCTGCTTCTTTTTGCCCTAATCGTGCTTTCTCTCTCACGCAACTTGTTTGTGTAGAATGGATTTGGGAATTGGGAAATAAGTCATTACCCTTTTGCCTTAACTTTAAAGCACTCCTGCTAAAGCTGGGAAATAGGGCCGAGCCCGTCAGGCCAGCCCGTTTAGGCCCGAGCCCTTTAAGGGTCGGGCTTATAATTTAGAGGCTAAAACAAGAAACGGGCCTAAAAAGGCCGGCTCTTTTAGGCCCGTTTAATATTTTTTAAAAATAAATTAATATTTATAATATAATTATATCAAATTATCAGTATGAGAGATATCTACATACCTAATAAAGTATTAGTAACAGGCAACCACTTATTAAATGGTTTGATTTATTTTATTTTCTATAATGGTTTATTCGTTTAAACTTTAAAAAAGAGGCTAATTTGGATATTAGATGATTATTTTAACTAAAAATTTATGAGTTTTAAAAAATAATGTATATCAATTTAAAGCAAAATAATAAATAAATGGTAAAATCTGAAAAAAAAAAATTTTATTAAAATGAGTTCAGGCCTGAGCCCATGAAGGGTTAGCCCTGTAGGGCTGCGGGCTTCAAAAATTAGGGGTTTTCTAGGAAGTGGGCCTAAATGGGCCGGTCCGTTTAAGCCCAAGCCTGTGAAGGGCCGACCTGTATTCCCAGCTCTACTCCCTGCCATATCATTTTGCCACCTTCACACCTGGTCAGTCGTTTTAACACCACTTCTTTCGTCTCAATTCAACACTTATGCCAGTGTGTAATTTAAACAGTCAATGTCAAGTCTCCGTTGTGTCAAGTCAAAAATAGCCCATTTTGGTTACTTCCAGGACAAAAATACTCATCTAAAAACTTCAGATATCCAACACTCTTAGGTGGTTACTTCCGGGATAAAAATAAACCTTTTCCCTACAAACGATATACCTTGCCTTTATCTCCTAGGGTCCCCTGGCCCTACATTCCTATCAAGGGTAAAATAGTCACTCCATTTATTAGCAAAAAGTGAATAAAAAGAGAGTGCCTCCCTGCTTTACTAGGTTCCCTCGTAAAGACTTGAACCTTCTCAGCTTCCTTCCAATGACGGTCCACTTGGGAAATTGTGAATTATGGCGCCATAAGGTTCCTTGATAGTCATTAGGGAATGAAATGGGGGATTTTTGGGGAGATTTTTCATTCTGCAATCTGTCAAAAAAAAAAAAAAGCTTTTAGACTACACAACACAAGAGGGCGATGCGCAGAAGCTCTGACTTGTGTGTGTATATATATAGTATTTCCTTATTTATTGATTTTCCTGCTTTTGTTTGCTTACTTTTTATCTACACTTTACTTTGTTCTGAATTCCTTTCCTTCCACCTTTTTTTCCTCCTTCCTTTTCTGTTATTATTATTTTTAGTCTCTCTGTTTTTCTGCTGTGCGTGAGCTTTGTCAGAAGCTTCAGCTTTCAACAATGGCGGACAATATCCATACACCCATGGATCAGCTTCAGGACCTTGAGTACTGCATAGACTCAAATCCTCCATGGGGTACGCCTCGGTCTTTCTATTTCTATAATCTCTTTTGGGTTTTTGTCTGTTTCTGTTTTACACGATTAAAGAAATGTGCTTTGTGGGTCTCTCTCCATTGTTTTGGCGTCTCTTGCCTTACCCATTATTACTTCCATTTTCTATATCTTCTTGTCTTCCTCTCATAATCATGTGCCCCCAATAAATAAGAGTTTTTTAAATATTGGCTTGACTGTATTCTTGCTGTAATTTTTTCCCAACAAAACAGAGGATGGAAAGCTTGTTACTTAAGTATTATGACTAAACTTTTTTCTTAGCAGTGCAGACATTTCTTAATTGAAGGAAAATGCTGCTATTTATTGAGTTTTCTTTTTGTTTGCACACTGAGTATAATTTTCTTTATAATTTCTGGGAACAAATTTACACGGTGCCTTCTGGCTTTAAAATTAGTTTCCATAGCTTCCCGGTACTTCATGATCATGTTTACTTGTCCTTGGCTATGGAAGAGTATAATAACCAATAATGGCAATGTCACGCTAAGTTACGCTTTTACCCTGTCAAGGAAGCAACTTTCTCCTTCTAGCTTAGTTCTGGTGAATGAGTAATTAATTACTGAGGAGATTAAAGTGGCCCCACCTATTTATTTAGCTCATGACGTTAGTAACCTCGGCATGGGTTTATGTTCTATCTACAGTAGATGAATTATATATTACTACCTCTACAAACTATGTCCTATATTTAGGACCGGAGGGAGTATTTATTTATTTTTGCTGTAGCTTACTTCTACATTGAAACTACTAGGAATTTGAATCAGCTTATATAGTTAAAAGGTTTAGGCTACTGGACTATCTGGAATATAGAGATGTTAGTCATAGCAGTGAAAATGAGACAAATGATTACTGACTTTCGCTTCTAGAATTTGGACTAACGACTGAGTACTGTGTTTTCTTTGGACATACTTTGCTGAATTTACTTGGGCATTTCTTATAAGGTTCTCCAATAAAAACATGAGATGTGGAGAAATTTTAGAAAGAATCAATCGTGTGTTCCTTGAGTTATGAAAATTATTCACTTATTATATTTTTAGTGAAGAACTTGATAGTGAATGCCTCAAACCTCTACCCACGTTCTGTTCTGTTCTGTTTTTTTAAATTAGAGTATTCAGTTTTCTTTAGATGCCTAGCTGCAAGAAACACAGTAGCTCAAACAAAAAACAATCTAGTATGAAATGTTGTGATTGACTTGTCTTTTGTTCTGTTGTGTGTTCTGCTTAAATTATGTGCAGTTGATAGTTAAGTAGAAATTAAGGTTAGATCAGATTGTGTATGGTTCTATGTAAGTCAGGCAAAACATTTCACACCAGACTTGTTTTTTGTTTGAGCCAGTAGAGTAACAAAAGTGATACAATAAAAACATATCATAAACTAGGCCGCAAGGAAAATCATGAAGGTCACTTGGGGGTCTTTACCATGGAAATGGATTAGCACAATATTAATTTGTATATGTCACTTAAAGGTTGTAAAGATTCACTTGGATATTTCCATGTGAGTGACTGAGGTCTAGTTGAATTGCATCAAAAAACAATTGTCCAAATCTGGTCTTCAGTTGTAATTTAAGCATAGGAATGCAAGTTGTGTGATATATCGCCTATGCAAGTCAAATGAATAAAGAAAGCCATTGTCATATTTTGCTGCTGACTTTCTTCAAGCTTGGGAGATATTACAAGTCCTGGCTACATTACCATGTAGCTATGATAAGCATGTTTCAACCAAGCCATAATGTGTTCTTTTGAGTGCGTGCGTGAGCATGCATTTGGGTGTGTGAGAGAAAGAAAGAGTGGTAGCATTCTGTTACCCCATGGCCCATGTATCTACATATCTGAAAAGTTCAAGCTTTCTCAACTTTAAACAGACATACGATCTAAGTTATAGTAAAGAACCTCAAATATTTAGAGAGTGAAGAGGTACATGGTATAGTTTGATGTTTCTTTACATTCTATTCTTTTTTCATTCAATTATTTTCCTTTTTCCTGCTCATAGTGAATGCCTTATGTTGCACTGGAAACTATCGTATTAGGATTTCAAAATTACATACTGGTGTTGGGGACTAGTGTGATGATACCTTCATTGCTCGTTCCATATATGGGAGGAACTGATGTAAGAATGGTATATCAGTTTGTCAATGCTTTGTATCCTTATGTGTCTACATTTATTTACATTATGCTTGTTGCTGATCTCATGTGCCAATTCCCATTCAAATTTTTAACTTAACAAAACTTCGCAGAATTCTTTTTAACTATATAGGGTTAAATTTTGGCAAAGATGGTCTTGTCAGGTTCTGTTAATAGGGTGTACAAAAAGCATTTAGTGATTTGCTTGCTCATACAACCAGGGTGACAAAGCAAGAGTAATACAAACTCTACTCTTTGTAGCCGGCATTAACACACTTCTCCAATCACTTTTCGGAACCAGACTGCCTGCCATTGTTGGAGGATCTTATGGCTATTTGATACCAATTGGTTACATCATCAGTGACTCCTCGTTGCATCGAATTAGTGATCATCATGAAGTAAGTTTCCTTTATGCATCTCTTCATAGCGGTGAATTAGTCTAGTAATGCATAATAAACTTTAACATTGATTTTCTTTTGTTCCTTGCCATCTAATGACTGATTGAGGTTCTTCCCCTGCCATTGGCAGAGATTTATACACTCAATGCGAGCTATACAAGGAGCTCTAATTGTAGCTTCAAGTATTCAGATAATCCTGGGATACTACCAAGTGTGGGGGCTACTTTCAAGGTACACAAGTTGCATTTGAAAATGTTGGTGAAATGAAAATTACAATAACAATACATCTAAGAATGTGCTGAAATATGGTTTATGGATCTTCTCCCCAGATTTTTCAGTCTTCTTAGCATGGCACCTGTAGTTGGATTGCTTGGATTAGGATTATTTCAAAGAGGATTTCCTACGGTATGTGTTGCCATGAGAAGCTTTATATGTTATACATTTGGACAACCTTAGAAATTTTGAGGGAAAAAATAAAATGACATGGCAAATTATGTCACTTTGATTATAAAAGGATTTTCAGTCTGAATGAGGATTTCCTTGAATGCAACTTCTGAAGTTGATACCTGTTTTGAGTGACTCCATATTTTTTTATGCTGAAGAATAGAGTTATACCTCTGCTTCTATTTCCACTTATTTAATCTAGTTTCTCTCATACATGATTTCTCGACGTTTCTTGATTTGACCTCTAAACTTTAGTATATTCTCAATGTTTCAGTTGGGAAACTGTGTAGAAATTGGTCTACCAATGCTGTTGTTGGTGATTGGATTGTCACAAGTAAGTGGAAAATCATAATTAAAACACAGTGCTTCAAGTCATCACATCATCAATTTGCTTCAGACGAAACTAATTCTGTATAATTTGCAGTATTTTAAGCATGTGAGACCATTTAGAGATACCCCTATATTTGAAAGATTTCCAGTGTTAATTTGCATTGCCATTGTTTGGATCTATGCTGTTATATTGACTGCAAGTGGAGCTTACCGACATAAACCTGCTAGAACACAACACATTTGTCGTACAGACAGAGCAAACCTGATATCTACCGCCCCATGGTACCCTATCATTTTGTTCAAATCTTCTTATATTTTGAACTTTTTGTTGCTCAGGTCTGAGGTTTCTTTCCATGCTAATAATAGGTTCATGTTCCCGTACCCTATCCAATGGGGCCCGCCGACTTTTTCCGCTGGTCATGCATTTGCTACAATGTCTGCAGTTTTTGTCTCAATGGTTGAGGTAACCATTTATTATCCTATTTTTGTCACTCACTATTATTACCTTCATTTTGACTAACCTGGGTAAGAGAATGATGTTCTTTTCTAATGCAACATAGCATGCCTATATGTTTGTGCAAATGGTTTACACACAACAAAAAACGACGGAGTATTTGTGTTCCATATATTTTATGTCTTATTCTAATGGTTTCGGAATAGCTTTCCAAGGTCTTGAGAAATTAAAATACCCACATACCAACTTATACCTTTGTGTTCAATTATTTCTGTTGATTGTTTCTGTAACTATAATACTCATATTTTGAAAATTGTTGAAGGAGCTGAAAATATTTTTTCGAACTCATTTATTTGGTAGCAATTAGACGGATATTTCTTCCCTGATTTGCAATGTTTATTATACCATCATGATCATTATTCAATATTTCATTTTATTACTTTTCCAAAATAAGGGGATGATGTTTATTTTTTATCCTTAAAATCAATTTTTTTTCCTTCAATTTTTATTATCCATTCCATTCATTTTCAATGTACATACCAAATAATAAAATGGAAGAATTTAGAATAATCATAATGTTAGCCTCCTTACCATTTTGGTGAATTCTGCTATGGTGTTCTGATACAGAATTTCTCAGTGCAGTCAACTGTTGGGTACAAGGCAGCATCTCGGTTGGCAATCGCAACTCCACCTCCTACTTATGTTCTAAGTCGAGGCATTGGTTGGCAGGTAAGTCACTACTTAACACAAATAAGTTATGAGTATTAATCAAGTACTGCCTATGATCACACTGATCGTTAAACTTTGACTCTATTGATTTGCAAGTCCTATTACTTGAATTGCAAGAAATGCATTATAACAGTATTATAGATAAGCTACTTAAATGTGTCTGAAAGTTGATCCTGTTAATTCTGCATAGGGTATTGGTGTCTTGCTCGGTGGTCTTTATGGAACAGGGACAGGTTCTACTATTTCAGTGTAAGTAACACCCTTAAGTGAGATGTTACTGCAAGTTGCTTTTTGTATATGGTCTTTTAAGTCTTTGAATATTTTTAGCCTGATGACCATCTTTATTGTGTATTCTAGAGAAAATGTAGGGCTTCTTGGACTAACTCGAGTTGGAAGTCGAAGGGTTGTTCAGATTTCTGCTGGTTTCATGATATTCTTCTCCATGTTAGGTTGGTATATTTCTTTCAAAACATTAATCTGCCGCTCTGCACAACTCATATAACAGAAATGAGGTTCTGAAGTTTACTTTCTTTCACATTTTGTATTTTTAAATTCGGGGCAATGAAAATACACCTCTTCAAGTTTATGTAATTTAAAAGTAAAAAATAGTGAAAGGACAAAAAAAAAAAAACAAGAGTGGTAAGACTATTATAATTGTACAAGAACAAATGCCTCAACCCTAAGGCCTTGTTTGGGATACAGAGTGAATCTCAGTTTCCAAATGCTAAATGATTAAACTTTTGGGATAATTTTGAGTTTCTTGAAGTAGAACTCTTTGCAAATGACTTGAATTGAAAAGGGTTGTATTCACATTCTTCTATCTCTTCTGCTGTTCCGAGCTTGACAAGTCAAGCTTTATGATGACATAATAGAAGAAATCTGAGTAAGAAGTCAATTATTGTTTTGTTTGTTTCTGCAGGTAAGTTTGGAGCTGTTTTTGCATCTATACCGTTCCCGATATTCACGGCACTGTACTGCATTCTCTTTGGCCTCGTAGGTATGCAAGCAAGAAGTTCAATTGAATTTCCATTTCCATAGTTAACTTTGGTTCCTCTATTCACAGTTACTTGTTCTTGTTGCTTCAGCTTCAGTTGGAATATCTTTTCTTCAATTCACAAACATGAACTCCATGAGGAACCTAATCATCACTGGGCCATCATTGTTCCTTGGAATTTCAATTCCTCAATTTTTCAATGATTACTGGAGTCCTCCACACCATGGCCTTGTTCATACTAATGCTGGATGAGTGAGTTCTCCTTTAGTAGCCTAATTAGCTATGAATTTGATCGAGAAGTTTAAGGGGAAAAAGTAATTTTGTGGATGTAAAAAGATGCTTATGAGTTATGCCCTTGGACTAGAAAGTAATGTCAAGAGTATATTTCCTATGGTGTTTAATGTAAGAGATAGATAACTAATTTGTATAGATTTAGAAAATTAAGTTTTAGTTATTTGTAAAAAAAATGTTAGTTTTTCTGAAGTACCTATTTTAATATGTGCAATCAGCAGGGGAGAGGTTAGGCAAAAAATTATAAATTATATTTGAGAGACAAAGTGGATTAAGGTTAGAACAAAAACAAATCTCTCTACTAGTTCTTACATTTAAGGTGGGAGGGAGTAATAGATTTTACACTTGTTTATGTGCAAGAAAAATCGAATATCTTTTTAGAAATGTTGAACTAAACAGGTTAGTGCCAAATAAATTATAGTTTACTTCTTTATAGTTTAGAATATTTTATTGTTTTAAGGCCTTTGATGGGATTAAGTGGAAAGTTGTCTTGAAAGACCAAGATTGTTTAAGATGTAATTAAACCATCCCGCCACTTAACTTTTACAACATCAAGAACTCATTTTGTGTGTGATGATGAGTAACCTTGGCAGTTCAACGCACTGATAAACGCCATATTCTCATCGCCGGCCATGGTGGCTTTGATTGTGGCGGCGTTCCTTGACAACACGCTCGAGGTTGATAAGTCAAAGAAAGATAGAGGGATGACATGGTGGGAAAAATTCAGAAAGTTCAAAGGAGATAGCAGAAATGAAGAGTTCTATACTTTGCCATTCAATCTCAACAGGTTCTTCCCACCTACTTGATATATATTCATGATAATGAGAAGCATAGATATAGATCTTTTCTTCCGTCCATCATGTGTGATATTCTTTCTTCACAGTCATCTCTCCTTTTTGTTTTTTGGGTTTGCTTGTTTTTTGGGTGTGGGCCATGTAATAATAAAACTTGGTCCCACTTGGGATTATAAAGCATTTGGATTCATGCTCTGTCGATTGAATAAAGAGAACATTTTATTTATTCTCGCTGTAGTACCTTCTCAAAAACTCTTAAGCCAATTTCTAATTTGTAACTGTTCCATGTTGAGTTGCATTCTTTTATGGAACTTGCTTCAAATGTATCAATGCATGAATGTAAAGAATCCAAATTCTTTTATTAGATGATTGAGCTTTTTGTATTTAGAATTTAAGTAAACGCTCTTTGAAATACAGCCCCCTTGAAGTGCAGCTACAAAAGAGGCAGAATTTGAATTTTGGGGTTCCTATTTGTCATATGTTTTTCAGAAAAATTTTCTTTTTGTCACGGTTTTCTTCGTAAAAAATGAATACAGGTGATTGTACTGTTAAGAAATAATTAAAAACTATATCGTGACAATAAAATAAAGGATAAGTATAAGAAACCATTAATTAATAGAATATCAGCAAAATTGAAATTCTATACAAGTGTTGTAGATATATAAAATAAGAAGTCCATACAAGCCACACAATCTACATAATTACATAACACATCTCAAATAAAACACAACTTCAAAGTAAAGATATATCTTTCTTTTTTGTATTTTTTAGTTTCTGTATAATCTTCAACACACTGAGATAAATCCAACACATTTTTTCACACCATTTAGTAAACACACAAGTGCAGATAAAGAAACCATTAGAAGATCAAAGCTCATCATCCCTCCTTTATTTTCTAACTTTCTGGTTTGATCTCCAAATCTGGATAAAAAAGTTAGTAACAGCTTAACTATTACATCAAAGTGGAACATAGAATAAATAAATGCTAATGGCCATATTTATTCCACACATTTTTCAAAACTGTCCTTAGATAATGTGGATCAAACTAGAGCTATATAACTATTTACAACGACCAGAATAATTTGTTAAATATGTGAAAATAGTGAAAATTAATTACTTTTAGTTATACAATTATTGAATTTCTAATATTAGTGCAACATGTCACTAATCTAACCTTAATATAAGAGGTTTTTTTTTGCAGGGGAAGATTTGGTCATAAATATAATACCTCAATTCACTTTATCTCCCATATTTTTCTGTAAAGTATCTCTATCGATTGCACACATTAAGTAGTTTCCACTAAGGACAGTCATGATAAAAAATGATATTTTAGAAAAACAAATACATATTATATTTGTTACAAATAACTAATATAACTAATTATCTTAATCTACCCATATTATCTGGTTCTAATATAATATGGACAAGAGGTAGTATATTATGTTGATTTTGATATAATGACAATTACATGGAAACAAAAATTTTAGTGAATTATTTAAATTTCTCATAAAGAATAAGGAGGTAAGGCATCGGACAATTCTCTTTAACAAGTGATTTTGAATTGGTACTATGCTCAATAACTGCTAGTGATAAAAACAGTAGCATACAATTTATCTGTTTGATAAGGCTACTATGGTGAAAATGAAGTGTTATATTTGATCAGTGAAGGAAACTTTAATGTGCAAAATTATTTAGTTGATTAATAATAATAATAATGATGATGATGATGATGATGATGATGATGAAAAAGAAAATTTTAAAGAAATTAGTGAGCAAGTAATATTAGGCTGCTTATTGAAAAAGTATAACTACGTACCTGATGAGGCCTTGTACTCCAACGGGATATTGCATATATTTGGGCAATATTTTATAAATATAGTACCAGATAGGTGATTGAACTCATAATCTGTGTAAATCTCTTTCAACTTTGGCAAGCTTGTAAGATTCAAATCATTCAGTCCAGGAAACAGCACTTCATTATGATTAACCACTTCACCTTCATAAGCTTGAACAACCCCCTCAAGTTGAGAGCAATCATGAATAGTTATTTCCTTCAATGAAGGACAATGAGAAGCTAGAGAATATGAGAACAACCTTCTCACTTTTTGGCAATCATATATATCAATCCTCTCAAGTTTGGGGAAGCAAATAGGAGTTGCATAAAGATTTTGAAGTGATTCTTCACAAAATATTCCCTCCCATTCCTCACATTCTTCTACTTTTAGTGTCTTCAACTCTGGAAGGCTTGTAACAGTAGCAAGAGTGAATATGTTTCTCAATCTTGGGCATCCCCACAATGAAACATATTCAAGTCTATGAAGACTCACAATTTCTGTAGAGCCCTTCCAAATATATTCCAACTCTAGTAGACCTTCTAACCATATAGAGCACAATTCTGAATTCACCACCCTCACTCTCTCATTCTCATGTTTCTGTAGAGTAAATATATATTCAACGATTAGATGACAATTCAAAAGATGGACAATATATATACATATATATATATATATGAATCACATCAAATTAAGCGAAAGTATAAAATTACAAATTAAACCCCTTTAATTTCACACAGTTTTAAAATTGTAATAACATAATATCAATAAGTGGATTATATTTAGGCCTTCTTATTTATATTATAAACCGTACAGTGTGAAATAAACACACACAGAGACACACATATAAGTTATAGATATGTATGCATTGACGTTGATTTATTTCAGACGAAAGAGCCTTGGATAAGTACTTTCCACACTAAAGAGACTGTCACAAAAACAGTAAAACAAATAACTTCACAACCAACATTTACAAACAAGATCTTCATTTTACTCATTCCATGCAGTAGAGGGAACACTACTAATATTTCAAATAATTTTGGCTTTCCCTTCATAATAAGAAGATTTGGTGTATGGATGCAAAACATTAAATAAAAACTTGAAATAATGATCGTATATTTTGAGGATATGTTTTATCCGTAATATATATTATTCATGGTATTAAAAACTAGACTGGACCAGCCCAGTTAAACCAGGAACCAGCGACCCGATGACATGTTCAGTCCCGGTGTTGCTTAGACTCAGCAAAAATCTGACCCAGGGTAACCGGCTATGAACTGGTGTGACTTGGAGCAACTCAGGGTAACCTACTGTGTTGGCTGAGTTACCCGATTCACTTTTTTATCGCTGGATAAAAAACACAAAAATGCTAAAAGAAAAGGAGTGTTTCAGAAAAACAAGGAGGAAAGTAGAAGAAGATAAGAAAAACTATAGGAATATATCCCATAAAAAACATATTGTTCTGAAAGAAAACTTTTGACAAATCACAAAAGAGGAATACTTTAGCCTCGATGTTTGTTGTAAAAAGGCTTCAAGTTTTACCTCAGAGCAACCGGAAAATAAAACTGAAAATAATTGAGGGAGTGACCGAAAAATGTGACAGACGAGAGATTCAAATTGCAATTGTAAATTAAAGAAAAGAAAGAAGAGCTGCAGCCCAATAATGTAATGGGTTTTGTGTAGGACTTTTCATTTGTAGTTGTTTGAAGTGGGACTCAAACGCTGTGATCTCCTTTTAATAAAAAAATGCAAATATATATTGCAATATTGCACATTTTCTAAGGTAATTAAACCCGGACCGATTACTGAACCGGTCGGGGTACTGGGTCAAGGGTCAGTGAGTCAGACCGAAGCTAGCCTGGGACCAAACATATGAGAAATTGAAAAGTACCAAACCGGGTTGATGACTGAACCGAGTCAACCGACCGATCTACCAGCCGGTTGAACGGTTTCCAAGCCAGGCTTGGCCGGTCCGTTCCGGGTTTGAGGACAATGACATTTTCCCATGATCTAATTTATAGGAATATATTTATATAATATGAAAAAGAGGAGAGGAGCAGTCCTATAATATTTTAAATATTATTTTTATTAAAATTTTAAACCTAAAGTAGTAAAAGAATGAATGTTTTAGCACATTTTAATTAAACTATATTATTTCAATTACGATTGGTTTGACCTTAATTAACTTCAGTCTTATCCATTAACTCTTGACTAATTATCTTGGCCTATTCATTAACTAGTCTGATTTTTAATACATTCATTTGATAGTTAACAATATTTTAAGTTAAATTTAAAAAGTAAAAATCCAATTTTTTTTTTTAAAGAGAAAGGTAGAGATCTAGAAAGGAAGAAAAATTCTATTTAAAAATATCCTGACTACAGCTTGTAATTTCAATCCATAAAATGGATAAATAATGACGTGAGGGCAACAATATAACATGTCCTTTGTCTTAAACTTGTGTTCCCCAAAGGTATTCAACAAAGTTTTGCACGTCCAAAGAAAATGAGAAAATATTAAACTTAAAGTTTTTGTAATTTATAGATAATGCATTCACATTGGTTCTTCTGAATAAAACAATCTTAAACAAGTACTTTCCACAATAAACCGGTGCCAAAACCAACAACATAAAAGTTATTTTCTTGACTAACACATATAATAAAAATATAAAATGTCGAGTTTGACAAAGCAATTAAAAGTAATTATGTGACAAACAATTAAAAAGAAGTTTATAAAATCCATTCATAAAAAAATAACTCATGAAAAATTTTATATAATTTTAAAAAAGACAAATTATAGGAAAGTAGTTGAATCATTAGTATGTAGCGTTAATACAGGTTTCTTAAATTTCATAATATGAAGGTTGTTTTATATTTACGAAACCTTATATTAGAAAGGAATAATGAGATAACACTTACGTGTTGTGAACTATCTTGTTTATCACGAAGGGACTCCAGCTTGTACTCATATCCAAAAACCTCTCTCAATTTTGGCAAATGTTCCAAAGTTAATTCCTTCAGTGCGAGTAGTAGCTGATTCCCATATGCTACTTCTTCAACAAGCCTCTCAAGTTCAGAGCAACTGCTTATGTCTAGCTCCTCTAGTGAAGGACAATGAGATGCCACAGAATAAGGTAATAGCCATCTCACTTTGTTGCAATTCCTTATGAAAATCTTCTTCAGTTTGGGGAAAAGGATCAGTGGTTGCTGATTTAATGTTAGAAATTAAACCAAAGTTAGTTTCACAGATTATACATCGATTATGGCCTACAATTAATAGTACATAATAATCCTTTTTTAAAACAAGAAGTAGGCATATTACATATTTAAGGACAAACATGATTTTTATATTACCAAAAATCGAAAGGAAAAGTGGAAAACTTACAAATTTGAATAGCAATAAAAGAGGCACGCTGAAAAAGGCCTTTTTTGACGTCCAAGGAAAATTTAAAAAAATCATTTCTCTTATAATATGGTAAGTAATTTAATAGATAATGTATCATTTCCGATGTATTTTAAATAAAACAGTCCTCAGTAATTATTTGCTTCACAGAAATACCAAATGAAAATTAAGAAAATTCGTATATGGAAAGATAAATGACTAATGCAGTTGCAAATATATTTTGTAATACTCCCTCTAATCTCTAATATAAGAGCTAATTGGGGTGTTTGCTTGGATCTTAAATATAAAACCCCAATCTATTTTATTTTCTAAATTTATATTTTTTTTCTCAATCTATTCATATTAATTGCACATATATAAAGATGTTACTATCAATGGGGTAACGATTAAACTAAAAAATTAAGGAACAAAATACTGTTGTAGTTTAATCTTTAGTATGTAGCGTAAATGCTAAATACAAAGATCTAGAATTTAATGATAAGGACAGTGTTGTATAATTAAAACCATTAAATAAAAAAATGAAATGACTGTTGCATGTTCTTGAGAATATTTTTCTTATTACTAATATATGTGTGTTTAATTGGATAGTATACAAGAATTTTAAAACGGATCTAAAAAGTGAACATATCAAATTGTGTGTGTGTGTAAAAGAGGTAGGCGAACGAAAGGAAAAAAAATCCTCAAAATATTTGAAATGTTTAGCTAACCCATATATCAACACTAATTTATAAAGAAAAACGTTTCTCTTAAAATATAGTATGTAATTTACGGATAATGTGTGGTAATTATTTCCATGACAAAAATACAAAATAAAAATTATAAAGTGTTGTTCGGAAAAATAAAATTAATTATTTGAAAAAAAATTAAAATTGACATTAAAGTTTCTATCAAATTCATATGTGGAAAAATAAATAACAAATGTAGTTTTTAATTAATATTTTGTAATACTAAGAAAGAAACCCGAAAGAAAAACTCAAGTGCTTTAATCCTTAGTGTGTAGCGTATATACTAATTAAATACAAAGATCTAGAATCTAATTACAAGAACACAATAGCTAAAGAGAGTTATTTTAATCAAAACAAAAGTTTGAAAGTTAAATTTAACGATTCACTAACGATTATGGCAATGAAAATTTAATGAGAACATGGATTAAAATTAAATATCAAATAGATAAAGAAGATCTGTTTTATATTTTATTTTAAAGGGACGTTTGTATACATTTTCAAAATAGAGGGAGTGTTTATTTAATTCAGGTAAAATAGAGTTGTGATTAGTATATTTTACTCTTATATAAATATAATTTTCAAATAAAATGGAAAGTAAACATGGGTATTTTTAAATTTAAAAAAAGAGGCAGAGTGATAAAAGAGAAAAATCATATATAGACACACATATAGTATTCGATGATAAACACAATTTTCAAATGAAATCAAAATGTAAACATCGTTAACTTTAATTCTATTAAAAAACTTGAGGTAGACTAATGGAGTAATGAAAAGATAAAAATGTTTTACATATATGGGAAATTATTAACAGTTGCACGGAAACTATTTTCTTAGTTGAAACGAAAAATATATGAGATATGATATGAAACAAAATTTTCATGAAAAATGGAAAAGAAAACATGACTATTTTTAACATAAAAAAGTAGAGACAAAGTGAGGAAAAATAAAAATAATATGAACATGACCTGTTCTTGAGGATATTTTCATAATAAGAGAGTATATTTTTAATACTTCAAAATATATATCAGTCGATAATAAACACAAATTTTTAATACTTAATTATTTTTTTAAAAAAAAGATGTAGACTAGTACAGTGAATAATAAGAAAAAATATCTCCTAGAAAAGTGTGAAATTATTAGTAGGTGTTTCTCACAATATATAGATGAGGTCAAAAATTGTAATGCATACATTACCCCTCACGGTTTTAAAACAAGTCCAGAGGGGGAGGTATTCTGATCCTTATAAAGCGTCTTTCATACTCTTCCACAGTTAATATGGGATTTTACATAAAACAAGCATTGATTTCACACAATTTTAGAAAAACGCCATCAAATTCATATACCAAAAAAATAACAAATTTAGTATACAACTAATATTTCATAGTTGAAAATTAATTCAAAAGTAAATTTTTAAACTAATACATGAACATGGATTATTATTTGTAATATGCATTGATTCAATCGGATTTTTGCCGATAACACTTACGTATGGATAATCCTGCATATCATTAAGTAGTGGGTTCCATACCTGCATATCATTTAGTAGTGGGTCCCCGTGCGCAGCTTCTTCATCAATAAGCCTCTCAAATTCAGAACACTCGCTTATAGATATTTCCTCTAGTAAAGGACAATGAGAAGCAAGAGAGTAAGAGAATAGCCATTTCACTTTGTTGCAACCATCAATCTCAAGTCTCCTCAGCTTTGGCGTTTTTGTAATCATGGCGTGAGTGAAGATGCAAGTTCTCAACTGGGGACAATTTCGTATAGACAGCTCTTGTAACATGGGGAGAGAGTAGCTAATAGATGAATCTTTGAACACTTGTTCAAGATTATTCATATCAAACAATCTCAAAGTAACCAGGTACGAGAATACTTGCTGTGTTTGAAGAATGTCAACATCAAGGTCATCAATGATGAATCTGTTCTCTTGACAAGAAGAGAACAATAAGTGCTTGATCTCAAATAAATTTATATGATTATGATCCCACCACCTACAATTATCTAAAGAAAGGCAGTTTGCTCTTTGAATGAGATCTTTCATTGACGAATTCAAAGTAGAGACTTTGAAGCCTTGTATCCATAAAGCTTTCATTTCTTCAAAACAACCATCCAAACTATCAAAATAGTTTAGATAATATCTCTCTGCAAAATAATCAGAAATATTGCACGCGGAATCATGGATAACATACCTCTTCAACTTTGAAAGAGAGAAATTTTCTGGGATGGTAGATTTGTTATCCCAAAGGTATAATTCTTCAAGTTGCTCACATCTTCCAATTACTTCTAAAGAGCTTTTCTTAATTTCACAATCAAGCACATCCAAAAGTTTCAGCATTTTCATGTCCACAATTCCAGCGGGTAATTAATTGAATACAGAGCCACGTAAGTCAAGAACCTCCAATCCTTTGAGTTCACCCAAAAAAGAGATGTCACCCAATCTTTGTCCTCTAAGACATAAAGTGTGAAGATTCGTTAATGACACAATTGATCGTGGGAGCGAGCAATCAAGTGTGGTACCCCACCAAGATCTCCATTTAAAGCCATATGTTATGAGTGCCAAGACTTTGAGTGCATTTATCCCTGCAAAATCTTCAATGAGCCCATGAGGTTGAAGTAGTAGAATGTCAAGTGTTGGACAACGTAATTGGTTAGAGAGCTTGAAATTCTTATCCAAATTCCACAATGACAATGCCTTTGCATCTTTCAGACTTTGATGGCTGTCCACCAAAATGGCTTGACGTTGCTTCTTTGCAATCCACATAGCTACATCTCGAACCATGCTTGCTTATCAGTACTCATCAACAAACAAGAATCCAACAAGATGTTAAGAGCCACTAATATCTCTCTCCTTGCATCTTCCATTGTGTTGATACTCTCCTCTAGCTCAAGTGTCCTCTTGCCAAACCGAATTAAATCCTCTGTATGGATTTCATGATCTTCAGGGAACATAGAGCATAATAAGAAGAGTGATTTGGCTGTTGAACTTGGCAAATTATCATAACTCAATTCAAGACACGCATAAGGGCTTCTAAAACCCTGTTCAACATTCAAAGGTTGGAAGTGTTTTAGTCTCCATAGGGCTGACTCCCACACTCCAATGGGTTTTCCCTTTAAAGAGATTCCCACCACAGCAATTGCAATTGGAAGTTCCTTGCACTCATCAACGATTTTCCTTCCCACATCATCAAACTTATTTGAGGGATCATTGTATATGTTTGCATGACTCTTGAATAATTCCCATGCTTCCTCCTTAGTTATCAAAGACAGTTCAATGCTAGTCTCACAATTCATAGAGACACATACATTCCTCTGGCGAGTGGTTAATAAGATTCGACAACCTTCAACAAGTGGAATGCCAATATCTTCAAGGCTTAGATACTCCCACACATCATCCAAGATTATAAGTATCTTCTCATTTTTCAATCTTTCTGATAGCCTTTGTGCTCTAGCAGATTGAGTTTCATCTTGAAATTTTAAGCCTATTTGCTCAGCTAGTTCCTGCTGAAGTTTTGCAACATTTGGAGGTTTCGAAACAACCACGATAACAACCTTCTCAAAAAGCTTCAAATCATGCACTTTCTTTCCTACTTCCTTTGCCAAAGTTGTTTTACCTGAGCCGCGCATGCCATAGAGTCCAATCATCTTGTTCTTTCCATCTTTTACTGCCTCCAAAAGATGATTAGAAGAAGACTTCCTCGAGTTGAAATCCACAAAGTCTTTGGAAGAGAAGTAAGTGATGCCAGGAATTTGGGTGAGACGAGAAAAATTGTCTTTCTCAAAGTGGGAATCTTTTTTGAGCTGCATCATCCGCTTTGCTTTATTATCTATTTGTTTTGCCAAGGAATACCTATGTGACACGTTGAAACAACTCTTTCCATCCCCTTCAACCTTTCGTTGCAACTCAAGTCTAATGCCCAGTTTGGCGGTTCCCGGGCCCGACCGCCCGGTCCGGTCCGGGTCTGAGAACTCTGCATACTCGGAAAAATAAAAAAACGTAATGACTCGCAAGTAAAATCAAAGACTCGCAGCAAGATCGCGAGTACAATAGGTTTTTTATGAGTTTGACTATGAGGTTAAATTTCTTGTCTTTTCTTCAATTTTTCTCTCACCGCCACAGAATATATTGCCATACCATATTTTATTCAACCCCACGGTCAAAATATGTAAGTACTATATTTCAGACTTTTTATCATCAAATAAATAAACCACGGATCATGAAAAAAAGATAAAAATTAAATCAACTCTATTCTTTCTTTTTTCTTTTTGCCAAGTAAATCAACTCTATTCAATTACATTATATTAGTAAAAAAAGCAAGTAGTGTTATTTCAGCTTTGGGAATTTTATAACAACTAGTTTATTTTTATTTATAAATAGAAGGATTTGAATTTATATAATTAAGACATGAAATATTAACTATTTTTGTTTATAAATATGTTTTTTATTTTGTTATTTGTTGGTGGTTTAATTTGATACTATGTACTACTACTTCTCATCCTTAATATAAAAGTCAATTGACTTTGTTTAAGAGATTAAAAAAACTAATTAAGTTACATTAAAGTACTTATATTTATTATTTTTCTTCAAACTAATTTTCTTAACTTATAAACTAATATATGATCTAATAGTTCACAATATATATTATAATTAAGTAGTTTATTTAACTTCTTTAATTTCTCTAAAAAAAAGTCAACTAGCTCTTATATTAAGAACTGAAGAGAGTAAGATATATATAAGAATTGCTTCCAATAAGAGGATACATGCACTTATAAAAAGGAATTAACATATCATGTATATATTTTTCCCAAATATATTAATTTATTTTTAATTTCAATTATTTAGATTTGAAATACATTTAAACCAATTATTTTGATTTTTTTGGTATTTTGATTATTTAAATATATACTTTTAATACCAATTTATTGATAGAGATAAACTCTTGTGATTTTATGACTCGAGTTTACAATTTAAGTTTACGCCACTGTCACGAGTTTGCTTAAACTCACGAGTCTGACAACCTTGCTCTAACCTCATCTCAACTATATTGACGATTAGTTATCAATTGAAATTCCCTCCTCAAGTTTGTCCTTAAATTGATTAGGATTTTATTTAGATATTGAGATTCCTGTAATATTGGTAGTTTATTTAAGAATTTATTGCTTAAGAATTTTAAATTTTAGTATTTTTCATTTTTATAACATTCTTTTTTTATGATAATAATATTATTTTTAGGTGCATCTTGTTTGTTTAAGCTTTTTTTTCCATGAAAGATCATATATTTTTTAATGAAATATATTATAAGATTATTTGTGATTTTTCAAGTTCATAAAAGTAATCAAAATCTAAAAAGAGGAAGATTTCTAATTATTTATGGATTTTAGAGGCCATTTTAATTTGGGTAACTTTTAAGATAATCTGGTATGTATGAGAGAGAATATTATAAAAATATTGAGTTGCATATAGATATTTTTTTAATTAAAATATAAATGGAGATATCATCAAATTTGATAACTAACTGTCAAATAGTAAGGATGGTTACTTTTGTAATTAAAAATTATATTTTAATTTTTTGTTCTTGAAAATAATTACAATTTTTAAGATTCTTGTTAACAAATATTTTGTTCCCTTGGTCCTTCGATCTAATTCTCCCTATTTTCAATATATTACAGGTAATATAATGAAAATACCACTAAGGAAAGGCGGTCCGAAAAAGATACGGATTGCACATCTACTGATAATACCACTGTGTGTGTGTGTGTGTGTGTGTGTGTGTGTGTGTGTGTGTGTGTGTGTGAGAGCAATTTTTAACAAAAATATCAATCACAAAAGTTAGTCGTTAGAGGGTGAATATAGATTTAAAAAAATAATAATAATTTGATTGGAAACAAGTGCCACAAATATACAAAGTTAGTACAGTTTTTCATAAAACGACATATAACATTTAGTACATTATTATTACCCAAATCAAATTTTTCATTTTTCATTATCATCTTGATAGCCAAAAAAATGCTCAAACAATATTTTTTTTAATCATAGACTCCCAAAAGAAAGAAATAAAGATCGATCACATTTGTCGTTTGTTTCTAATTTTGTTCTCATGTAAAACTAATAATAATAATAATTTACCGTCCTATAAAATAAAGAAATTATATTCTATTATTTACCTGTACTATAAACTGATGATAATTTTTGAGGTTCTTTTCCCAGGCAGAACAAGAATTAATGGGGAGAAAAGCAGAACGATGATGATTAGAACTGCTTCTAATAAAAGAATGAAAAAAACAAATTATGTTCCCCAAGAAATGACCCAAAATTGAATTTTGGTCTATTTGAGATTGTTTATACTTAGCCAAAAAAAAACAATGAAAACCTTATTATTTCTAGTTAAAAAAAAATTTCATTTATTTTTATTATACAAGGGGAAGGAAAAACATAGCGTTTTCATTTAATTTTTCTTTATACTTAAATAAAATTTGAAACGAACTTTTGTAAGTAAAAATAACATGGGATACATATAAGGTCAAATACCTCATTGTTTTTAAAACTAGAAAATATTCATTAATGCGTCATTTTAGATCTATTTTTCATCTTATTTCCAAATTAAACAATATTTTGTGTAATAATTGATATTTATGTAACATAAAAGAACATGCAGTGCACACGTCTCTCATATTATAATAAAAAATCAAGTAAAAAGTAGTATTCATTCTGCTGATACATTTTTTCGCCAACTAATATAAAAACAGAGTGACATGAAAATTAACAATGTTTTACTTAATCATATACTGCCCCCCAAAAAAAAGGATAAAATGTTCTCTTGTTAAAGGAAGTGTAAAATAAACAACTTATATTCTGTTGTGTGTTTGATATTATCGTAAAACGATTTATGATTTCTTTTTTCTTTTTGATGAAAATATTCCAAATTCCCATAAGAACAATGATTCACCAACTGCATATTATCTTAATACAATATGAACTTCATTTCATATCTCAACATGTGGGATGGGTAGATCCGCAGTTACAGAGAAGATAAGCTGGTTTCTTGATGAGAAGATAGCTACAGTTTTTGGGAAAGAATCAAATAAGGGGTAGTAATGTAAAATTTTCAAATTTTGAAATCTCAGTTTAAGATATTTGACCTGATTTAGGATTTATTAAATTCAATAAACTAATTTAGAATTCAAGTAATTTAACCGTACCTCTTTTAATGGGATTTTTCTATTTCTAAATGATATTATTTTCAAATTAACTTGTAAAGAGTTTCAATTTCTACAAATTCATTAGTGTAAATTTATTTTGAAATTTGAAAGAAAGAAGAAAATGGAAAACCTCCTGCATGTTTGCTTTTTAGTGCTTCAGGTATATAGGATTGATTTAAACTAAAATGACCTATTAAACTATGGAAAATTCAGTTAATATAAATTGTGATATAAAACATCCGGCAGACTATGACGTGTAATTTTCTAATATTCTTTTGCATGATTAAAATAAATTAAGAAAAGCAATGTTACAAAGAACGCCGAAGTAAATACATACCTGTACAACACAGACACCAGATGAACTTGATGATGATATTTCAAAAGCTCGAGCAGTAAACGAATGATTGAGGCTGCTGCTGGAAGGAATAGTGAATGAATGAATGTAAATAAAAATGACTCAAAGAAGATAAGAAAGAACAAACGAGAGATAAATGTAAATAAATCAAAGAAGATAGTAAAAGAACTAAGAAGTCAATGGTTAAACCAACAAATGAAGAACAATACAAATCCTGATACATAACATTTTTCAGTTGGTATGAAAAAATTCAGCTAATGTAAATTTAGGGTTGCATAGGTAAAATATCTAGCTGATTCTTTGATGTTTAATTTTCCAGTATTTATTTTGCAAAAAAAAAAATATTAATTTAAGAATCAATATAACAGAATTTCCAAGTCAATAGAAGATCACCTTGACGATAAGAATGCAATGAATTCAATGAGGGATGAATGTGAATGAACATAAAAATTCTGAACTCTCTAAGGGAATAAATGATGGCGATTTGTTCTTTACTTAGCTCTCTAATTTTGGAGATACCATTTCTTAAGTTTCAAGTAAGCCATATATATATATATATATATTCATTCCTTAATGATGACTTAAAACCATTTTAATAATTGCTGCTTTAGCTTTATTGTGTATGTTGTCCTCATTGAGGTCCTTTGTTTGAAGAGGAAGAAAATGAAAGTATTCCCTTCTTTCTTTCAAAGTGATTCTTACTTCATTTTTAATAAATCAAAGAGAAGAAACATTTGATACAAGTCCCAAAGAATCAAGTTATTCCATACGTAGTACTTATAGTTCAATTCATATTTAATTAATGTTCAACGAGAAGTACAATGGTTGTTTAAAGGGAAGTTCTATGCAAAAGACATCGGAAAACTATTTAATTCATACTTATCCTGTGTGTGTGTGAGTGTTTTTCAAAAAAAAAAAAAACAATTGTTAAAAAGAAAAGCACCAATCAACTTCTAAGTCAATCACTAGTTTGATTGGAATCAAAAGGAAAAGGCTAAAATATACATTTAATCATTTATGTTTACAACAAATATCATTTTAGTCTCATAAATTTATAAAGTATACTTTCAATTCCTTAACATTAAGGCCGTTAACTTTCACTAATAGGAAATGATGAGTTGGCACTGAACATTTATGGGAATTAAGACTATTCTTAGTATTATTTTTTAATTTTAATTTTAAATTTAATAATTAGATTTTAAATATGTGTCGTCAGCATCTTAATTTTGAGTCGGCATTAAATTCGCCATGTCAGCATTTCCCGTTAGTGATAGTTAACGGTGTTAATATTAAGGGACTGAAAGTGTACTTTATAAACTTAAGGGACTAAAAGGATACTTGATGTAAACATAAATGATCAAATGTATGCTTTAGCCAAAAGAAAAAGAAAAAGTAATTATAAAGTACTGATTCATGGAAAAAGCTCACTAGTATAACCGTGAAGTACTCTCTACATTACACTTCTATAATATAATTTGGAACAGAGCAATGGTTGAAGAGTCACCCTGAGAAAGCTACTGGATCAGAGGCATCTTACTCAAGGAAGAAACTGACACATCAGATAAAATTTCCATTTGGGTGTTCCAGCTGAGGTGTCTCCTTAACCAAACATGCCTATCTAAGTGAATATAAGAGAAAACTAGCATTGTTTCTAATGAAGGTAGAGCAGAAATTTAGATACATAGTGATTAAAACCACTGGATAAATCAAGCAGGCAAAGATATATTCTGTGCAAGACAAAAAATTAACAAAATCAATTATGACTTTATTTTTTAAAAAGGCGTCAAGAACAAAGCTTGTAAAGAGAACACAGAACAAATCTACAAAGAAAGTAAGAAGCTAACCAAGATATGTCTTGTCTCCTAGATATTATAGATCCATAATCCTAGCGGTTGGGTGCCTCAGGAGCTCAATGTTTCCGGCCAAATGATGGGCTATTCTCGCAAGATAATCAGCACAATTCATGGCCTCTCTGCATGCAAACTTCAGCTCTAAATTCCAGTCTGAGTAAATCATGTCAGCAATCTCATTGATTTCAGCTCTAAATCAGTAACTAGTCTGGATTGGAATACTTGATGCTTGAATATTCCATTCCCCTTTCTTCCATCAGCCTCTGACCATTTCCCTCTCATGACTCCTTTGCATTTCTTTAGTACACAACCACCAAACCCCCTAGTCCAAGGACATATTTTGAATTTCCTACCACCGGCATTATGTTGGATATTTCCTTTAAGCCATTCCTGCAAATCCGAACAAATAAATGGGGTTGGGTAAATTAAACCAGACTCTCCTTTACACTCAAAAGGACACACTATGAGTTTTTATTCCTCATTTTTCTCTAAATGAATTTTTAAAAAGCCGTTCATTGTACACAAAGGATCCAATTTGTGAATTATTCTGTCTATAGTCAAATTTATAAGCTGATGTCACACTAAAACCCCCGTCATACGATTTCCTCCATACGAATATGCGCTCTTGTTACAGGGTGGTTTCACTGTCCTAATTCATTCAATCACCCATAAAAGTAGGACTTTTCTCCACTTTTGTAAATTCCAAACTTGTCAAGAATGGCCTATGGTTTGATGAGATGTTTATTTTTATCAAATAGGTGGACTAAAGGCACATTTGGTGATGTGCACAAATCCCACCAAAATCTATTACTAGTTCCATTTCTAATTTTCTGCCCCACTGCAGCACAAAAATCTTCCCACCAGACTCAATTATGACTTTAAAACTGACAACTAAGCTAAGTAGTATTTCTCTTCATCTAGAGACTTTATATTTACAAACCATCACTCACATATATTTCTTCTCTTACAAATGTCAAATGTGTGGCTGAAATCTAAATAGGATTTGAGGAACTTATCTGTCCACTAAAGATATATTAAAGAATAAGAAGTAAGTTAATTACAGTTGTTGCTAATTCTTCTAATGGTTCAGAGCTGGCATCCATAGCTGAGGCATCCCGATCCCATGTGGAGCACCCTTGTGAGCACACTTTGCAAAGCAAGAAAATAGTACCTTTTCTGCACTAAACCTCGGCTATTCTTAAAATCAATGACACAGGACATACCGCATCTCTTGATTCTTGGCATTCAGAAGCCATCCATCATCGTTGGATCAAAAGGGCCGTTCGGTGTCTTTGATTTCGAGAACGGCCAAGATTGGGAGCCAACAACGGGGTCGTTTAGTTGCTTCGTGAGGAATCCGAATGTCAGAGGAAGAGCACGGTGGACGCTTTACAAGCATGGTACCGAACAGACCCCAGCCGATAGCCGCCCATGACGGACACAAAGTGGAGACAGCGAATTTGTTTAGGTTTAAATTGTTTTATTTTAATTTACAAATAATATTAATTATCCATATTTATTTTCAAAATTGAAGATATTGAGGCCAGTGTTAAACTAGAAACTGTTGGCAAAAAAGTTAAGCTAAAGAAACTTATATTATGATACAGATATTATATTTTCCTTAATCATGCGTATGGACTAGACTATTTTCTTTTAAATTACTAAAATAAGATTTTTTGAAATTAAAAATTTTTTCAGGCAAAAAAATGTTAAAATTGCTTAAGCCTAATCTGAAATCAAGTACTCCGAATGTGTAAAAACATATGTATATGTTGGTAAATGATTTTGTACTTTAAAAAAGCTAGAAAAATAGTGTAAGGGTTAATATATACATGTACATTACACTAAGGGAACTTCCAACAAGTTCGAAGTCCTGAAATAGGATATATAAAACACGCAAACACGTCTGCATAATATTGACTATTAATTTAAAAGAAAAAATTATAGAAATTATATGCCAAAAAAAGAAACAAGAAGAAGAAGAAGAAGAAGCATGTTGAACATGCAGCATCAGTGCAGTGGAGTGGGGGACCAGGTTGCCCGTTGGTGACGCAATGTTAAGTGAGGGGGAGGAGGAAACTTGAGCAGTTGGGATCAAAAGTGGAAGACAGTACAAAAAAAAGAGAACAATTGAGACAGGAGTGGAGATGACAGTTGAAACAAAACAAAAAAAGTAGATTTGATGATGAAGATGTGTGTGCGTGTGGGTGTGTTTTTAAGTGGGAAGATGACATGAAATTGAAGGAAGGGGGTGACGTCCACGGCAAGAAGATGAGAAAGGGAAAGTGAGAAAGGAGGGAATAATTAAAGTGGGAGTCAAGATAAAAGAGAAAGAGGGGGGCCACACATGGGAAAGGAAAAAAAAAGATAAAGGTGGGGGTGGGGGCAATTGTGATTGGTTGGGAGTGGATTACACTATCCACTTAAAGGTTAAATTTTTTTTTTTAAAATCTGAAGGCCAGCTGTGGCACCTGGTTGGTCAGGCGCCACAGCTGGTGGTAAACTTTTTTTTTATATATATATAGAATCAGCTGATAGTCACGTGGTGGCCAGCTGGTCAAAATTATTTTTTAATATATAACTAGCTACCACAATTAAAAAAAAGTTACTTCAACGTTTACATTGATAAGAAACATAAGCATAAAAGTTCGACCTTTGATTTAAGAAACATATGTAATGACATCAAGTTTTGTAAAACAAGACTATTTTTTTTCCAATTCCTAACCACATGTTTTTTTATATATTTATATATATATATAACTATTTCATTTTTTCAATATTGCATCATAATTAATTTTTTCAAAGTTGCACGAAGTTTAAAAAATAAATTATGCTCTTCAAAATTTTTAAATAATGCAACTTACTAATATAACTAGCTGAGGATACAACTAATATATTACTACATAACTAAACTATGCATCAAAATTTTTTTTTATAATATACCTAGCGAACCAGGCGCCACAGCTAGTAAAACTTTTTTTATATATATTATAAGGGGCCACCTGTGGCGCCTATCAAGGCAGGCGTCACAGGTGGCTTACACCTGCTATGGCGCCTGGTAAAACCAGGCGCCATAGCTGGTCAGTTGCTCCTAAATGTGGCGCCTGTATTAGCAGGTGTCTGTCACACTTGGGCCAACCAGCTGTGGCACTTGGTCCGTCAGGCGCGACAGCTGGTACCCAAAATTAAAAAAATAAAATAAAATAGAAAAGGAAAAAAAAAAAGGCAGCTGTGACACTTCTTTAAAAAAGAGCCACAAAATGTGCGTCACCTTTCACCCTTTTTGTAGTAGTGTTCTGACTATTTGTCAGACACCACGTGATTGGGGTAGGGCTATAAGCGG
The DNA here is from genome assembly GCA_963855925.1 of Inga laurina. NCBI lineage: Eukaryota > Viridiplantae > Streptophyta > Magnoliopsida > Fabales > Fabaceae > Inga > Inga laurina. The sequence continues at coordinate 48,788,149 of OY979704.1, forward strand.
GAGTTAGAGGAATAATTTGACAAAGATTATTCAAATTCAAATTTCATAATTATTACATTAAGTTAATTGTAAATGGTAAATGTTGGGTGGCCATTGGGAGTTAGAGGAGATTTCCTGTATAAGATAAAGATAATGTATTAATACAAAATGATTAAAAATTGTTGATTTTTTTTTTTTTGTATTACATGGATAAGAGAAAAAACTCATGAGGGCCAAGGAAGACCCTTAAAACGTTCTTACAGAGAGTAGTACTTTGCAGATGCTAAACCAAATCTTAGCTGAGGTCAACTCACATTTGGATCGAACAAAAACCTGAAGGATCTTGCAATATTGACAAACCATTGTTCGAATCTAGTGCCAATTTGGCCAAAAAGTCAACGCATCTTAAAGTTTCCCTGTGAGAGTGATGAATCTCTAGGTCCCAATCAAGGTAGATTAATTCTCTAACTTCCTCTATCTCAATGTGTAGTGGGTGAAATTGACCACCTATCTGAAATAACAATTGGATTGCTTCCATTGAGTCAGTGTGTAGCTTAACTTGTGTGAATTTCAGCGATTGGCATATTTGGAGGTAAGTCCTAATAACGTGAATCTCAGCAGACGTTGACCTAAAAGTGAACCCTATGTTTTACTGGAAGCCATAGATCCACCTTCCTGCACTATCGCGAACCACTCCTCCTATAGTTGATTGCCTGTACTTGTCCACCTCTACATCCCCATCGACTCAAAAAAATCCCTCTGGTGGTGCAATCCACCTGTCTGATGCTCTGTCTGGAACTCTGAATATTTTGTGCTTAAGCCTCCCTCTTCAATTCCTTCATGTAGAAAGTGGAGACCTATGTAAACTAGTTGCCGAGGATGGTCACTTGTTCCTTCAAATGCCTTCTTGCATATGTTCTTCTAAATAAGCCAACACAGCGACCCAAAGACCCTCATCCATGGCCATTAGTAAACTTTGCGGCTACCAAGTGAGTGATGCATATTCCATTTAATTCAAACTTGTAAATTGCCAGAAAAAAAAAAGCAGAGTAATAAATTGGGTTAATACAAGAAAGCCACATACTACTCGCTAACTCACAGTCTCTTAAAGCATGAATTGTTGTTTCCTTACAATTGCACTCAAAAGGACACTCAGTGTTTATGCTCACATTCCTTTTGGCGCGGGTTGAGTTTGTGGCGATTCTCTCTTGGAATAACTGCCATATAAAGAATTTGGCCCTCTCTGGAATAGGCCACCTCCAGATACTTTGCCAGATAGAATCTGTATTTGTAGAATGGGATTTATAGATCATGGAATAGGCTGATTTGACGTTGAAATTTCCATCAGGAGATTTCCTTCACCAAAACATATCATCACCTGGTAGGGAAGGGGGATTTACTTGTTTAATTTTCTCTATCACCCAACCTGGCAGGAACATACTCCATTTTTGCAGGTCCCATTCCCTTTTGGACCAACGAACTAGCTAACCACGTCCTTTGGATAAAGCAAGTGTTGATTTTTATTGACATAGAACATAAGAGGTTGCTCAAGGTTGGTCCATAGATCCCACGAAACACAAGTTGAATTTTCGCTTTGCAGTTTTCTCCCAACCGCTTTCCTGAATGAATCCCATACGGATGTAATTGCTTTCCACACAGCAGATTGATTTCTTTTCCTTTCAACTTTTGGAAATCTACAATCACCATAACCGTACTTCGAACGAAGGACTTGCACCCATAAGGCATTTGGTTTAGTGATTAAGCTCCAACATAACTTCATAATGAGAGGTTCATTTTGACTAGATAGATCTTTAATCTAAGACCACCCTCTTTTTTGTCCTTCTTGATATTCTCCCAAGCAATTAGATGCATCTTCTTGCCTTCACTTCCTTGGTTCCAAAAAAAGTTTCTATTTAGCTTTTCTAGTTCTTGTAAGACCCCTTTTGGAAGAATAGTGGTTTGCATCTGGTAAAATGAAAGTGTTAAGAGTATAGAATTTATCAAGATAGTTCTCCCCGCCATACTCAGGAATTTTCCCTTCCAGGAGGATAGTTTCTTCTGGACTTTAGAGACTAGCGGAGCAAAGGTCAACTTAGTGGATCATTTATGGATCAATGGAATGCCCAAGTATTTGCCCAAATCCGCTGAGATAGTGATGCCCAAGGTTTGGCCAAGTTCCACTACTCTATAGTAATGGACATTTCTTGAGACAAAGATTTTTGATTTAGGAAGGCTGATTCCGTGCCCTGACACTCTGTAGAAATATGACATTAGGTCTCTGATTTTCTCCATCTGCCTAGAGGATGCTTCACTGAATAGAAATATATCATCTACAAAGAAAAGGTGGGAGAACTTCGGACCGGAGTGTCTTATGTTAACGGTTTCCATCTACCTTCTTCCACTTCTCTATTGATCAATTGGCTCAATCTTTCCATACATAAAATGAATACATAAGGACTCAGGAGATCTCCCTGTCTCACGCCTCTTGATAGACAAAAATAATCTGATAGTGAACCATTCCATGAGACTCTTATAGTAGCAGAAGAGACGCACATCATCATGAGCTTCACGAAGTAATCATTTAGACCCAGACCTTGTAGATTGAATTTCAAGAATCCCCAGTCAAGTCTATCAAGCGCTTTCTCCATATCCACCTTTATTGCTACAAACCCTTTCTTCTTCCTAATATTTCTCATCGTGTGTATAGCTTCTTGAGCAAGGATGATATTGTCACAACTTTGTCTTCCCCTTATGAAACTGCATTGAGTAGAGTGAATCAAGTAGTCCATCACATATTTCATCCTGTTTGCAAGTACCTTGCTAAGGATTTTATAGCTCACATTACATAAAGAGATAGGTCGAAACTCTTTTAATGAAGTCAGATGTTCCACCTTTGGAATCAATACAATGTGAGTCTGATTAATGTCTTTAACCTTATCAAAATCTCTAAAAATGGAGAAAATAAGCTCGTAGATCTTTTGTCCCACAATATCCCACTGAGATTGGAAGAAGTACGGTTGGAGACCATCTGGACCCAGCGCTTTGAATGCACCCATCTCAAAAGCTACATTTTTTATTTCCAAGTTGCATATCAGTAAGAGCAAGAAAATCATTAGGCCAGTCTGACACATTTAATGTTTCTTGATCATTCGAATATAGCTCTTTGAAGAAATTAAGAGCTGAAATCTTGAGCTTATCTTGATCAGTAATCCATTCACCCTGGGCATTCTTTAGCATCTCTATTTTATTTTTCTTTCTTCTAATCACTGTAGTGGAGTGGAAGTAGCTTGTATTTTTATCCCCAAACTTTAGCCATTTACATCTGGATTTTTGGTACCACAGGAGCTCCTCTTGGCTAACTATATCTATATATTCTTTCCCCAACTTCGCTTCTAATTTGGCTAGGCCAGTATAAGGATTTGCAGCGATTTCTCGATCAACACCCTCTAATCACTTAATCAAGGACCTTTTCTTTTTGGGAAGGCTACCTATCACATTCATGTTCCAACATGAGGCTTTCTCCTGAAATACATTACAGCCAGAAGACCAATCATTGTTATGCCAAGCAGAATTTACCAAATCAGAGAATCCATCCTCAAGACACCATGCTGCTTGAAATCTAAATTGGTTAGAAACAGAATTTGATGGCACATTTCCAGAAGACACCACGATCACTCTATGGTTAAACTTATATCTAAGGTGATGGAAAATTTTATGATCCAGGTAAGTCATCTCCTAGTCTAAATTGCAAAACGCCCAATCAAGCCTTTCCTTCATTTCATTTCTGGACCAGGTAAATTTATCACCAACCATAGGCAATTCCAAAAAGCCACAATCATGAACACAAGTGCGAAAAGGAAATAAAGATCTATCATGAACTACAGCCCCACCCACCTTGTCAAACGGTTTAAAAAGGAATTGAAATCACCTAACACCATCCAAGCATAGAGGTGTTAGCTGCTAGAACCTGAAGAGATGACCACAGTTCCTATCTATGACTCCACCTAGGGTCCCTATATACAAAAGTAACACAAAAACAATCCCCTAAAATTCTATCAGTTAAACGATAATATAGTAGTTGGGTAGTGGAAGAAAGATACTTGACTGTAACCTCTCTATCATGCCACAGAACCCATATGCCACCTGTGTAACTAGTAGCTTCTACCCTTAACCATTTATTGAAACCTAATTTTTGAACCACTGAGTCAGCTTTCATGCCACTTACTCTGGTTTCTAAAAGACCCATTACAGACATCCGATGCTTGGAAACGACATCATGAAGGATATGGGGAAAAGATTTACTACTCATCCCTCTACAATCTAGGATGACACAATCATGGAGATATATATCTCTATATAAAAACCAAAAAAATGAGAGAACAGTCACTTATCTGGGGGTATGTGTCCAGAAACTGATCTACTTTTGCTTTTGACTTCTCTTAAATTCTTGCTTTGTTTACCTTTATTTTTGAGGCTTCCCGCTGGTATAATTGGTTCCAAGCTAGGTGCTGGTGTTAATTCCGAGTTTTGAGAGTTCAGAATTTCCATCCCAACCATATTCACTGGGCTCTACTCCTGGGTGTATATTGACATCAATTTTCCTTCTGTGGCATTGATGGTCGAAGATAGCTCCTTAGGGATTTCTGTTTCCAGCGCCAATAACTCCACAAGAATTTCTTTATCCAGCTCTGACATTGGTTTAACATCTGAGACGTGGGGGGATTGATTGACTACTGAATCTAATACCGCTGGGTTCGGGTCCTGGGTAGTGATTGGATGCTTCGGATCATCTGGGATATTGGGTCTTATGGCTACTGAAAATTTTCCCTCTAACTCTAGAGCCATGGAATCGGGTGAGACCATGAGCCCAACACGACTTGGTGGACTCTTTGCAAGTGCAAGTTTGCTCTTGCAAGTTCTTGGCAGAGACAAATTGGAACAAAGCCAACAGCTGTAGAAACTTGAGTTTGTACTTGAGTTGTATCTTAAGAACTTTCAAGGTTGCTCGCAAGTTCAGAGAACAATCTGAATATATTACACTTTATTTAATTCTCAGGCTTTGCAACGTCTTCAGCATGCTACCCTGTATTCTTAGTCTTATGACCATGGGCTTCTGCCTTTCTAATTCTAAACATGTTCTCCCAACCTATGAACACACTAGTCCAACAGGATGTAGGGCTTCTAATTAATTGCTTATCAGGTCTAACAGCCTAAACACACACTAGCCCAGTATGCTTACTGCCTACCATATATTCATAACACGAATATATTTGATGGTATACACATGCGTGCAAAACCATTACATAAAATACGAGAGCAAGAGTTGCTTTCTGTTATACCGTTAAGCCTGTTCTTTCTTAATTCCCTTCCTCATATTTCTTTCTACAATAGTATTGTAGCACCCCATAGCGATTTACTGGGTCACACAAACCCTTTTCTCTAGCAATTCTGCAATATGCTTTCTTTAATTGTGCCATCTCATTTGGAGTCATTCTATATGGACTTCAGATATCGGTCCAGCTCTAGGCAACATTACAAATTCTACATCCTAAACCGGGAATATTCTACTTATACATTTCAACACATTGTCTGCTGTCTACCAATCGACTCTTAGTATAACCTCGAGTTAGTGCAATGGCAGGCAGATTCATTCTTTCTCTTAGTTTGTTAGAGTACTATTTCGTCATTCATTCCTTCTACTTTCATTCATTCTTTCTAAGGGAATGTTATATGATCAAGATCTTTTCCTATGTTAGATTAGCAACTAGCAACCTTCAGTAATCTCATTCCCATCTATACCATATTCTAGTACCTCAATACATTCAGGTAAATTCAAATGCCTAAAGAATCAATTTAACTATTGCTTGATTATTAGGTCACGGTTCAGTTGGCATCAACCTTTTGGATGTCTATTCAACTTTAAGGTTCATTGACCTAATTCTAGAACCTTAGCCATACCTAATAAGCATACTAAGATTGTAACCCCCTGCCTTGAAAATCGTAATTATGATTCAAAAATGGGTAATTAAAATGGATTAGAGATTTACGGATAATTAAAAACTCATTTCAATCCCTTCCTTGCGGTAGGGCTTTCACAAATTCTTTTAAAATCCCTTCCTTATCTTGGTCTCAAATTCAAGTTTTGAATATAATTACCCTACACAGTTTAATCGCATTCATAAATATCAGTGTACAACAAAAATCTCGACAACCCCCAGGTTTCATATATATATACTAAGGGTTCGTAAATTCCCATTTAGGGGATTACACAACCATATTCAAAATAATATTTGCATCCCAACAATATATAGTAATCCCAAACCAAAATTTGATAACCAACGACCCAAATTATACTCCTACAGAAGTTATAACCACCCTTGGTCGTCTCCTTCCCTTTGGGGCCACTTGCCCTGTCTGAAGGTTAGTCAATTGAAAAAAATGAGATTCAAAAGAATCCCAGTAGTAACAAATCACTCATACCATACATAATCACATAGTATGCAATTAAATCATCAACAGCACAACAACAGAACGAATCATAGCATACAACCTGTCACATATACACTTAATCACAGTCTCATCCACAGTATCTCCACCGCCCCGAAGGCACGGTCCTCCCACCAGAATCACCTATGGACCGCAGGTGATTAATTCACAAATAGCCTCTCGGCTTTCACATCCACACGCTTTGCAGCATCCGCAATCATCATAAAACAATGATAAAACAAACATACAATACATTACATATAATATAAGGAAAAGTGTCACTACCTTGTTCTTTCCGATTGTGCTCTAGCGCAGGTGGATCATGAACAGGGCAAATAACGAAACCTACAATTCCAAATTCACCATTTAGACACTTCCATAGTGTTTCTAGGGGTTATATGAGTCTATAATGAAAATTTATAAAAATGCCCCGAGGCCCGACCCAGCCCCGTTGTACTCGATCCGGCTGCACTTTTTTCGAAATTCTAACCTGAGCTAACCTAACATATTTCCGCTCAAGGAATCCATTTCTAGACTTGGAATTATCAAATTCAATGTTAAATTACAAATTTACCCTTGGCAACCCCCCTTTAAGGGTTTCAGGGGTGTTTTCGTTATTATGCTTTTTCGACCTTTTCCGAAAAAGTGACCAACTATAACCCCACCTAATTTTCCCTTCTGAAATCAATGGAACTATCAAGTCATTAAAAATCCAACTCTAAGACCCATTTCTAGAGCTGGCCAAAATTTATGTGTTCTCCGGGAAAATCGGGGTTTTACGATTTCAGCTTCGTAAACGCGTTCTTTTCTACTCATAACCACTTTATTAACCATTTAATTGAGTTATTACTACCATTTGAACTAAAATTGGGCAACATAACCCTTAGGCACATAGATTTCTAAAGTTTAAAACCAATGGCAATTCGGCGAAATTTCACCGATTAAATTGCCCACAGCAGCCAGAATGTTAATATACGAAGGTTTAGAAGTTACCTCAAGCTCCCACAAGCTTTTCCCAAATATGGATGAAACCCTAACCTAAATAACAAAAGATTTTTGAGCCTCTAAACCTTAAAGAACAAAGAAGAGTAGCTTAGGATCGGAGTTATACACGTTAGGAGCAAATCGTAAGAGAAATCGGCTTACCTTGTGAGATTTCTTCCCTTTCTCTCTCTAAACTCTCTCAACTTTCTCTCTCTTGCTTCAGCTGAAAATGGTGTGAAATGGCTGAATAAGATGAGGCAATATGATTAATAATCCATGCTGACATCATCTTTTAATGAGCTGATGTCATAATTCCCTATTTTCTCATTTTTAGATTTTCTGGTAGATTTTCTACCCAATCTTTGAAAAATCATAACTAATTCTAGAGAAATCGAATTGGAGTGATTCTAAAGGCTATAGAACCCTTATTGAGTCTAGTTTTAAGGAAAAATATATTCTTTTACTAGCTAGAAGTATATCATTCCCAGACTTAATTTCCTTGACCGCTGCTCCAAAAAATAATCAATTTCACTTGGCAAACTTAAAAAATTCATAACTCTTAGGTCACAAATTGAAATAATACAAATTATATGACAATTTTAAAGGTTGACATGTGAACTTTAAGAATGGAAAGTTTCAGAATTTTTAGACACCATTTTCCTATTCAAAATGTCCATACAAACCGACTGCCATGCACTAAATTACACTTAACAATTTTTCAAATTTTCAACCAATGTGTCCAATGGCTCCAAAATCAACAATCAAACCTATTCCCACACAATTTTTCACAAGGAAACCATTGGAATCACTAAAACCACCAAATTCCTATCACACATTCTCCTAAAGTGTTTATTCAACAATAATTACATCCACTTTTGAAGTTATTAGCCCTTAATCACTTTTTGGGATATTACAAAGATCATGATGATTTATAGCTTCTATTCTATTCTCAAGGTTCATACTTTCATGTGTCAGAACCATAGTGTAACCCGAGTCACTTTTCAAGCTAAACAATATTTCAACTTAAATCGAATTCAAGCCTATTTTCAATCTTCACTGTATTCATTCTAATATTATCATGGCATCCCTAAGGATCACCATCCTTTATACCCCAAGGCACTAAAACTTTTAATTAAGATGCTTCAAATTTCTAGGATACTTCCCAGTGGTCACCCATCCAAGGATTACTCTCGCCTGAGCATGCTTGACCACAGAGTTCCACTGGAATCCGGGTCATAGACTGGCTCAACATCAGATTTCTGAAGTTCATACCCTTATATACTAGGTATACATCACTACTGCTCCATTTCATTCTCTATATACAACTCTATTCCTTCCTCTAAATTAGTTTGGCACTTAGTGGTCGAGGAACATTCTATTTCTCTAGGTTCAGCTCTCACCCATATTTCATTTTAGTTACGGGATCACTAAAAAGGTATCACTATACCTATTCACAGTAGCATAGCATACTAGCCAAATGCCAGAATCTCTGCTCTGATACCACCAAGTGTAACACCTTATTTCCATAATTGTTCTAATGAGTTTTATGCAGCAATTTCGAACTACGAAGCGATATTCCTTTTTAAAAATCTTTCAATTCCCAACCGCAAGAAAGGATTTGAATCCGTGGTTAAGTGGGTTTTTCTAAATATTTCAAAATCTTTGGAAGCGTATTCTAGTGGTTTGCAACTTTATTATTACTCATCGATTCTTAATTCCTTTTATTAACATCAGAGTGTTTCTCTGCTCATTCTTAATACATTTATATTCAAAAACACACAAATCTAATCAAAGTACATAAATAGTGCATTACACTTAAATCTTTGGTTCTCCTTTATATTTCCCCATTTCATATCTTCATGCATTCTTCTCCTATGCTCATCATACCTATATGATTGGGAGAGGGAGAGTGAGATTCGAGAGAATCTCAGTAGCAAACTTTGCTAACTATGCATACAAGATACAAGCTTAATGCATGACATGCTCGCTTACATAAATTCATGCTAGCATAATGATATACTTGCATGCTTAATGCTCTATACATTACACCTATGACCATAGCATAAGTAAAACAAAGCTTCAATCATTCATACATACTTCATACCATTCATAAAAGCAATTAAACATATCAATACATTAGCATACTTATTAAGTGAATGCAAGTCAAGAAAGTTTCACTACCTTTTCCTTTATGTCCTCCTTTTGTTTCCTTTTCTTCGGACCATTGTAGTTGCTTAAAAAGCCTTCTATTTGCTCCTCCTTGACCTCTTATGGCCCTAGATACCCAATTACATAGTTAGAGCCATGATAGCAAGTCATTGGAAGCCCAAATAAATGCCTATGTGGTTCCAATCATCATCGTTCAAAAAATGTGAAGTGCTGAAATAGGGGTCTTAGCTGTGGCCAAGAACTCCTTTGGCGGCGGCCTAGAGAGGTTAGAACTATTTGGGCTGCGGCCAAGAAATCCTCTATTTCTTGGCTCAACTTTCAAAAATCATAACTTAATCTACAAAAATCCAAATAAAGTTGTTAAAAGTCCTAATAAAAGCTTTCTAAGTCCTTTGTATAGGAAAAATATTAACTATTGCCATCTACAACTACAAAAATATAGAATTCCATGAATTACCACACTGTTCCAGAATCAGTTTCAACCTCAAACTTTAATAATTAATATCTCCCAATGTACAAACCCAAATTGAGCATATTATATATTGAATTAAAGCTTATAATGTCTAGTATTGTTTTGGAACATATCACAGCCATCATACATCCTTTGACCAATCAAATTCATCACACAACCAGACTACCTCACAAGAAAATCTCACTGGCAGAAATTGGCAATGTTACAAACTATGTTCCAATAATCCTGAATCATCATCTAACAACAAATACATAAGCAAAACATCATTATTCCTCCAAATCACAAGATGACCAAAACCTTAGGCCCCCTTAGAATTCATAAACCTTATCAACACCTCAAAATAACAGGTTCAAATTAAAGCTTACACTTCCCTCTACACATTTCTATGACCGGTTCTGAAATCTAGCAGTACTTTATCTGGCAAGAGGTCACTAAACACCTCCAAAAAAAATTCCAAAACCATAGAAATGAAGCTTAAGATGAGGAGAAGAAGATGATAGAAGGGTTTCTTTTTAGGTGAAAACGCCGATTTGGTAGTAATTTTTGAGATTGAACTTAGGAGAAATCACTATTCACATTTTCTCTTTGCTCTTTCTATTTTTCTATGATTTTCTGATTCCCCCCCCCCCTCATTTTTCTAGTGCTAAACAAAATATTAAGGGCCCTTGGGAGTCTTGGATAATTATCTCCACTAAAGCAAAATATTTAGCCCAAATTGTGCCAAATGTCAAAAGCTCATGGTCCCTTAAAAAGGTAAGTAGCTAATTAGTTACTATAACTAGTTTATTTAGCCACTTAGTTCTCCCTCTTCTTTTAATTGATGACCAATTTTTTTTTTCAAGAGGAGAGGAAATTGTTGACTAATTGACCAATAATTAAATTGCCATTATTCCCCTTAGTTTAGTTAGTCTTTCTTCCCCTTTTGCGCTTGGCTATTGCAATATTAATTAAATTGCCATTTGTTCTTTTCTTTCTTTTTGTCTCTTTTCCTTTCTTCTTCCAAGATGCCATTCCCATTCTTTTGGATCTAAGTTAGGCTTTAGATCCTATTTGACTTTAGATAAAGGGGTTGGGTATTTTCCCTCACTATTTGGAACTAAATCCTATACTTTATTTCCCAAACTAGTCTCTATAAGTTATTATGGCTCTAGGTCATTCTAGGTACTCTTCCCAAACTGGGGTTGGTAGTCTACTTTATTCAAGCTTATTCTCCAGCCTTTAATCCCAAAATTCAAGATATTACATTGAACATGTTGTAAATGTCATTGGTGGTGTTGTAAATGATTTAAAGGATGACTCTCTAACTTGTATTTTCCCTAGTGTTGAAATTGTAAAAAAGTTGTAAATGGTATTGATGAAATGGTGAAATGCATTGGAAGTGTTGTAAATTCCATTGTGGGATAGTAGATGATTTAAAACAAGACTTTCTTACTTATGTTTTTGTAAGTGTTGAAAATCTAAAAAAGCGGTGGTAAATGGTGTTGATAAAATGGTGAAATGCTTTATAAGTGTTTTAAATGTCGTTGGTAAGTGTAGCACATGATTTAAAATATGATCCGTTACTTGTATAACATATTATTTCACATTATGCTGACAAAGAGATTTAGTCACTTAATTGTAATAACGATTCTTCTAACACTGGTTACTTAATCAAATCATTCATTCCAAACACTACTGTGATAGAAAAGGATAAACGATTAACAAAATGCTATCATAGTACAGAAGATTCTAACCCAACTTTTCAAATACTAATCATGGTAAAAAAAAAAGGATCTCAACTAATGATTTAAAAATGCTACCATAGCTATAACTTATAAAAAGAAATGTGATTAATAAGACCGGTTAACAATAATAGAAAAGGTTAAAACTTAGCTTCAAAATCAATTGTCATGGTTAAAAGAATTAAACTCATTTTATGTAAAGCTTTAATAAATTGAATGCGTGCAAACCATATGTTAGAAAGCGATACAACCCGTCTAACATGGTTGTAAAACTCAAACCCCTTATTAGCATTAAAACATAATTATGCTTTGAGCTTCTCGAATCCTAGAATATCTCATTGAACCATAAGCCCATAACTCAACCTTTTTTGAACAATACTTACTCATAAATCACAACATAAATATCACATGTTCTCAAAAAGTAGATCCACCAATCAACAGTCACGCACATATACCTACAAACCTTTGGCCTTTTACCAGCATACAATCCAATAACAATTTAACCAAAAGTCTGCAGAGTATGCGTATGAGCATGGCGTGTCAATATACAATAATCCATCACATATAACAGAAAAGATGCAATACAAGATTATTCAAGATAATCAAGCCTCCAAGACCTTCCCCAACAACCACCTCTAGAACTATCACTTGAAAATGTTAAGAAAGATGAGGTGAGACAAATGCCTCAATAACCAATAGCCCAACTCAATGATCATGCTGGTCATTAGCTCAAAAGTTAACTCTATATTGTATAGAGACAAACCTTGGTTGACCTCTCATGGAGCCTTTTACTTTGATTCCAAGATTAACTAAGTACTAAGACACAAGTAAAGAAAAAAAAAAGGATTAAAAGAAATATTTTTTAAATTTTATTTTACAGCAAAAAAGAAATAAAGAAAGAAAATATAAAGTAAAAATATGTCTTTAATCTAAAAATAGAAGTATATGAAGTATCTTCTTGAGATTAGATTAGTGGCTATCATACTTCAACAATAAATATAGAGTTATATATAACTAAGTCAATATTATAAACCTTAACTACTCATTAAGTCTAATTACTTAATTTCTAATTATAAACATATTAAATCAATTGAGTCCTCAATGTTCATAAGCCGCAGCTCCTCTCACATTTTCCTATTCATATAGTTGTGGCTTGCTCTTATGAATAGTGTCAACTCTGCATTGGGCTCTGTGTTAAAAGTGCCTAAACTCACTTTTGGTGTACACTTGTCCACCTGTGATACGTAAACAATATGAAGGTAAGCTCATGTGTTTGTGAAGAATATAATATGATGAAGTAGAATATAAAGGTTGGTACCGATATGGTTTCATCATATATGGAATTCTTTCAAAAGTGCTGTCATGGGTTTGTTTCTCAAATCGTTCAGGTAGCGAGAGTTATAAACTTCATGTTTTTTCACTTCCCATCTTTCATCTTCAATTATCATTGAGTTGCTTACTTTGGTATTTTTTTATCTAAAGGCTAGATGATGTATCAGCAGGTGAGTGTCAGCGCTACTCTTTTGTCCAAGCAATGTTTCAAACTAATGTATGTACTATACTTGCTTTCGGGCTCTTTTCCTGTAAACAGCGTTGGAGGTATGATCTACTTTACTTGGTGTTTATTTTAGCACTTAGTTAAAACATAATGATATATATGTCTTCACCTATTGTGGAATTGTTTCAAAAGGTCTGTGATGAGTATGTCTATTAATTGGTGTAAAGGCCTGGGGAAGAAGCAGCAAAGGTCGTTCAGGTAGTGAGAGTTTTAACCTTCCTTTTTTTTGTACATTATATATGATCAGTTCTAATATCATTTTTGTTATTTTTTTTTTAAATTGAGAACATCCAAAGGCTAAATGATGTTTCACTAACAACCAAGAATGGACAGTGTCGGTAAAGGTTGATTGTGTATATTTTAGGATGAAAGGTGGTGGCGAGTCAGATTGCTTAGGTTATCCTAAGAAGGTTATATCTGTTGCCGAAGCATTGTTTTAGATTGATGGATGTACTAGACCTGCTTTTTGACTCTTTTCCTTCAAATGGTGTTAGGTAACTTGAGTTAGAGTTTATTTTAATGCTCATTCAAAATGTAATGATATATGATGAGGATCAGAAGTTCTGGGTGTACTTCATATGATCGAGCCTTTAGAGGTTATCCATGCTAAAGGGATGATCAACTATAAGCTTATATTTGTAGTTGAAGACCGGAGGTACGAGGAACTCCACTACCATATGTTTTCCATGTCTTATAATATTTCCTTTACAGTTTATTAAGTATTTTCCATTGCATGCGCCATTGTTTGAATATGGAGTTGTATGGGGAAAGTGTAAAGGATGCTTAGAAAGATTTTTAGTTTATGTTGGTTCCTGATATGCTGTGATCCTCAAGCAGCTTATGTTGGTTCTTGATCATAGAGGATGCTAATGTTTTTGTCGTTTGGAAGTTTATAGGTAAAGATATGTCAAAGTGAATGATAGCATCTGAATCAATAGATTTTGTTATTGTTAATGTGAAAACAATTTATGAATGTATCATTTTATCAGTCATTCCATGTATTAGTACAGGAAGTCAATCCAAATTATATGCAAATTGTCATAACAGTGGCTATATACATAATTGCATTGGTCTTTAAAGTCATGTATGTGTTTTTTAATGACTCCCCTTTGGAAAGGAAAATGTGAGCATGTCAACTCAAGAATCCAACAAAATATTGAATGAATTTTGAGTTTCAAGCTGCATGATTTTCATTGGGAATTAAATGAAAAGAGGTTGATCATTATGAATGTTGTAGGTTACCTTTTCAATGTGCTCATGGTGGCGAAATATACATATGTATTCTTTAAAGATTATAATATCGTATGAGAGGGATAGAGGTGGTTCCATAAGGATACAATTTATGCATGTAATATGTGTGTAAGAGGTATCGATGAAGATTTTATCCAGACAATCTTAGGGATGTATTGGGAACTATCAAGTATAATTGAATGCGGATTTTATCTAGATTGATATGTATCATTGATTAGGTATTGTTAGAAGCCATAGATGGCTGATATTCTGACATTGTATTCTGACGTTAGATATGGAGCTAATATTGATAGTGTGTCAGTGTGTTTTTATTGTGAATAGTAAGGAACCCAATTGAGTACAAATCAAATACTGAATTCTCAGGGTACAGAGATGTACTCATATTAGACATTAGAATGATTCAAGTGGTTTAAATAATTAAATGCAATATTATATACCTGATTCCTTATCTATGCATAAAGGCAGGCTCCATATATATTTAGTCAGACCATGGTTTTTCCTCTACAATCAACACAAGATTTGATCACGGTTTTTACGGTTAAATCATCAGTGTGACATCCAGAACGAATTTTAAACAGCGACAAATTATATGTTGTTACTCCATATACAACAAAAGTAGAATCATGTGTCACAAAAATTGTAAAGAAAAGTTGGTGCTAAATGGTTCAATCTGCCATATTACAAATATAGCAATGGTTTCATGACTATACCATGACTTATTCTACTGTAAAGCAGTCCAAAAGTAGGTATTTTAAGCAATAAAAAGATACAAACACCATAAAAAAAGTTTACACCTTCACCTGAGAAAATATTTATAGAAAGATGAAAGGGGGGAATTAACTTAACTCTCTTATATCACCTATGTCACCTCCTTCAACACCTCAATATTTGATCACATGATTTTTTTTATTTGCATTTGAGATTGCAGATTAAAATAAAACGATGATTTTAAAAAAACTTGATTATATATTGTTAGAAGACATGTATAGGTGATATTCTGAAATTGTACTCTAACATTAGGTATGGTGATGTATGTCTGTTTCTAACGTTTAAGAGATATGGCTGAAGATTTTATCCAGACAATCTTAGGGATGTATTGGGAACTATCAAGAAGTGTTGTGCTGGGATTTTATATAGAGTGATATGATTCATTGATTAGATATTGTAAAATACATAGATAGGTGATATTCTGAAATTGTATTCTGAAATTAGGTATGGAGCTAATATTAATAAGGTGTGACAATGTGTTTTTATTTAAAATTGGTTATGGCTTTTAGTGTAAGAAGTAAGGGAGTGTAGATTCAAGTTGGGTAAGTCAATCAAAGATCCAGATCTGTCTAATACTATGTAATTGTTTTAGTGCTACAGTGGTTTATGATTTCCATGGTAGTTTCTCATTTATTGACATAGTTGGCATCGAATGTCAGTAGGATTTGTGGATTTGGTAATAAAAATGGAAGTTGAATTATTGAGTGATTATTGTAGGTTTGCCATAGAGATATTGTTTTACCATAGTTTTTGTTTTTTTAGCCAAAAAGTCATTTTTTAACAGTTTTCAAAGTCATTGAAGGGTTGTGGGCAATGTTGTAGGTGTCTGTCCGATCAGTCCAGGGCTCAAGAATTTAGATTTAACTAGTGATTTGCTTAACATGCAGTGGTTAGGTAGATAAGGGTAGGTAATGTAGGTGCTGGTATGGTGTCATGTTATCCATGACTTAAGAATGTAAGGCTTCAAGTCTTAGAGGCAGATGATATTGATGTAGTGAGATAAAGTAGATTCAGAGAGGAAGGAAAGGGAGAAAGAGTTATAGTTTTGGCACCAAATCTAAAGTTTGCAAGTTTTATATAAAGTTAGTCAATGTGTTGTTACATGCATCAACCCATCTCTGTTTACCTTGTGTTTGTATTAGTTCTATCTTTATATTATACCAAATGTCAACAGCAAAGGTTGCCCTTACTGAGTCAGTGAACGACAACACAGATAGATAGAGGATTGTGGCTCATGTTATTCGGAAATGGAATGTGTATCAAAAGGAAGCCCCTGGTGAAGTGTTTTGTATCTCGATGCTACTACTGTCTGACAAATTGGTGAGGAAGTCCTAAAGGATTGTTACAATTGTTGTATTTATAGTAGTCATGTTAAATAATCCTAACTAGTAATATGAGTTGCTTTGTTCAGGGTTGCAAGATACATGCATCTGTTATGTCAAAGGCTATACTTCCTCGATACTCGTCCTTATTAGAGGAAGGGAAGACATATTTATTTGCTAATTTTGTTGTTGTTCCTAATACCAAAAAGTATAGGGCAACGAATCATCAATTCAAAATCAACTTTGGGCAGCAAACATATGTGAAGGAACTAGAAGAAGCAATTCCTGACTATTCTTATACTTTTTTCTCAATTTCTAAGATTAAGCAGGTGGATGAGAAGCATCCAATGGACTACTTGATTGGTTGGTAACATGTACATATTTTAAAACTATGTGTTGTTTATATCATGGCGTAGATTACATTCACTATGATGTTGTTTGCAGATGTTATTGGATACATTACCTCTATTGGATCATTGGAGGAATATCGTGTTAATGGTGAAACCAAAAATAGGATTCGGTTGACATTGGCTGATGAAAAGTGGGCAAAATCTAAATGGTTTCTCGTCATTTGAGTCCACTCAGCTTTGGGCTATTGAACTTATTAATATGTACTCTATTTGTAGGGGGCCATCTATGAATTGTATGCTCTATGATGAGTGTGTTTTAAGTGTGTGTTTGACTAATCTAACCAAGCTTGAAGCTCTTGTGGTTATGATACTTCAACTTGCAAGAGTAGGTTTTGATGATGAAGGTAATTTTTCATTGTAAAGGAAAAACTATATTATCAGTATCATACCTTTCTATTTAATGTAACTTAATGTCATGTAATTCAATGTAACTTAACTTTTCTTAATATATACAGGTCATGCTGAGGCTTGTAGTTCATTTTGTGCCACCAAAATTTCGATCAATAAGAAGTGTCCAGAAGTGAAGCACTTCATACAGAGGTTTTTTATGTATGTTTCTTTGGTTTTTCTGTTTGTTTAGTAATGTTTCTTCATTTTATAAGTTCTTAATTTGTTTAGTATGAAGGAGGTTCCTTCTCCAGTGATCAGTACTATTTTGACATCTGGTTGTACTTAATCCACCAATTAATCTGCCTACACTATGCTTCGCTCTCATCTAAGGATCAACATTTTTGAGATTGCTGAACAAGATTTGGTATATGCTTGAATTTACGAACTTCAGTTGGTTTGAGATGTTTTGAAGGTTAATTGGATTATTAAAGGATTTGTGATATTTTGCTGTATAACAGGATTCATTCTTCCTTATATATTGTGAGGTGGTTAAGTTGGATACCCGTTATGGTTGGATGTATAAGGGGTGTTCTAAGTGTGGTAGCAAGCCAAAAGTTGACTACAACAAGTTTATGTGCTTGGTGTGCAAGAGAATTCCTCATTCTATTAAGGCGAACTAAGATATAGTGTTTTTTGTGATAAAAACCAGTACATATGAACGTTTTACAACATTTTTTAACTTCATCCTTGCTTGGTGTAGATTTAAGATCCATTATATTGTCATGGATGAGACCAGGAAGGCATCTGTTGTTGTTTTTGACAAGTTTGCTGGTCAACTCATTAAAAGGTCTGCATCTGAGTTGAAGGCTAAGTTGGATCAGGAGGATCATTCACATGATTTCCCTGATGAGCTGGATGATATGGTTGGGAGGAAAATGTTGCTAAGATTGAAACTTGACAAGTACAACAAAGATTATCCTAATTCAAGCATTAGTGTTACTGGGTATACTGAATGCTCAGATCTGATGAATAAATTTAATGATGTAAAAACTGAGGTTTGTAATTTTTTTTCATCACACATAGTACAATTATTTTTAACTAATGTGAGGTGTGTAATTCATTTTCCCCCCTCAGGAACCTGACCAGAATCATTTGGTCCAAAGTCAGGTATGAAGATATATGTGTCTTCAATTTTTTATATATGATGAAAAATGTAGTTGGAAGTTGAGGGGATTGAAATTTGTGTTTTACAAGCAGGAGTGGACATGTGTGGTGTTGGATAATGTGCAAATAGAGGTTCTGGTGCCAGAAGTTGTATTAGGAGTAGATGAGGTGAATGCTGTTGATGAGAATCCTAAAGTGGATGATATTTCTATATCTAATGTGTTCTAGAAAGCTACTACGAGGGGCAAGAGGAAGCAGGTCTAGAAGAAGGTGCCTGTTTCAACTGAAATGTATTAAGAAGGAGATGTAGGGATATGCAGGTCCATATGATGCATATTAAGTATTTACTTAAGTTTGAATTATCATATTTTATTTTGGGTCACAATACGCCAATGTTAGTGTTATGTTTATTTTGCCTTTGCTGTAATGTCGTTAAAAGTTTGTTTTGTTTCAGTGGTGTGTACGGGTTGTATGCCATATTGACAAGCACGTATTAAATCTTTTTGGTACTATCAAAGTTAGTAATCAGTTATGTAACTCATGGGTTTGATGGTTAATTTTTGTGTTGCGATGTTTGTGCTTTCGTTTAGTATTGTAGTTCTCTTTATGTTTATTGATTAGTGTGTGAAAATGCACATGATAACTTCATAAGAGTGCGGAAATGAATTTTATACAAGCATAACCATATTTGAATAATGTTTTGAAAAATACTATAGTAAGATTAGGTAATTTAAATTCAAATAAACAAATTTTTTTAAAAAAAAAAATTACCTTGAGTTCATTTGCCCACTCATGAATATCATCCTTTGCTTTAGAAGTCTGTGGTTTTGTGAATGTAGGAACTATTAGGCTATAAGTGCACGAAGACAATGATTCATTTCAGAAACAATGCAAAAAAGATGCTATCACTTTCAATTCAAAAAATTGGAAAATTATTGCAATGAATAAACAACTTCAAATTTCAAAATAAATTCAATGCTTGCAAATTGAATTGCATAAAATAAAAGTTTTATACCTGGAAAATCCTTGTCATGTCTGAAGCTATCTACACAAGAGTATCTCAAAGTTAGTTCAAGAAGTAGTCAACTTGAAAAAAAAAAACAAAAGAGTGGGTGCACACATGCACACACATACACACTACCTTGAGTTCATTTTCCCTCTCATGAATAATATCTGTTGCTTTAGAAGTCTGTGATTTTGTGAATGCAGGAATTATTAGGCTATAAGAGCGCGAAGACAATGATGCATTTCAAAAACAATACAAAAAATATGCTATCTGTAACCCCCTCCGTAATTATATCAGAAATACGCGATTAAAATGAAATAGAGACCAATAATAATCAAATAACATTTACTAACCCATCACATGACGGGGTTTTCGCGAATACTTTTTGAAATCATTTATAAACATGGTCTCATATTCACATTTCGAATACAATTACTACGCGAAGATAAATCACATTCATATAAATATCAGAGTGCACAACTTAATCATCTCAGCAATCCCGGGTACATACCTTCGCTAAAGATACACAGGGTACAATTGCCCATTACAATTCTTCAAATGGGGATTACACAATCTTATCTCGAAAGAGTCCTAGCCGCTCCCTCCACGAGCCACTTGCCCTGTCTAAATTGTTGGTAGGGGAGAGTGAGATTCGAGAGAATCTCAGTAGGAAACAGATACCATAATGCATGCATGATAGATGCTATGTGTATGACATGTTAGCTTTATCTAGATGCATACCCCATAATGATAATTCTGCATGCTCAATGTTTCATACAACAAGACTATGGCCACAGCGAAAACAGAAACAGAGCTTCATTTATTCAAATATGCTCTACACAATCAATTAAAGCAATCACATACATCACTACACAAGCAAAGATATCGAATACATGCAAGTAAGGTAAGTCCCCTACCTCCAGTCTTTTCTCCTCGATTTGCGTGCCAGCAACTCGGGGCTTCACATTCGATCCTACAATGTCAAATGTACTATTTAGACACTTCCATAGTGTTTCTGGGGGTTATATGAAGTTATATGGAAAAATTACTAAAATACCCCCGGGGACCCGGCCCGGCCCCGCCGTACCCGGTCCGGCTGTACTTTTCTTGAAACTTTGATGTGGGCTATTCTTACATATTTTCACCCAAAGAATCCATTTCCCGACTCAGAATTATCAAATTCAATGTCAAATTACGAAATTGCCCTTGGCAGCCCTACTTTTAGGGTTTTAGGGGCGTTTCTGTAATTATGCTTTCTCGGCCTTTTCCGAAAAAGTGCCCAACTGTAACCCCACTTATTTTCGCCCACTGAATCCAATGGAATCATCAAATCATTGAAAATCCAACTCTAAGACCCATTTACAATGCTGGCCAAAATATATGGGTTTTAAGGGGAAAATTGGGGTTTTTCGGTTTCGGCTCCGTAAACGTGTTTCTTTCCACTCCTAACCACTTTATTGACTATTCCATTAGGTTAAAACTATCATTTAGTATCAATTTGGGCAGCATAACAGCCCTTACAACCCATTTCCATAAATTAAAACCAACGGCAATCCGGCGGAATTTCACCGATTAAATTGCCCACAGCAGCTAGAATAGTCAATATACAAGAGTTTGGAAGTTACCTCAAGCTCCCACTAGCTTTTCCTTGTCTTGGCTGAAACCCTAGCTGTTTTAACACCAAAGGAAGAGCTTCCAAACCTTAAAGAACATAAAGGAGTAGCTTAGGATCGGAGTTATACGCGTTAGGAGCTAGATCGTCGGAGAAATCGGCTTACCTTACGAGATTTCTTCCTCTTTCTCTCTCTAAAGATCCCATATGCTCTCTCTATATTTCAGCTGTTCTCAGCGTCAGAAATGAGGAGGAAGAAGGGAAAAAACCGTTTAATAACATGTCTTATGATGATGTCATCTTTTATTGAGATGATGTCATAATTACCATTTTCGGATTTTCTGGCAGATTTTCTGCCCAAACTTTGAAAAATCATAACTAATTCTAGAAACATCAAAATGAGGTGATTCCAAAGCCAAATGAAAGGTATTTAAGTCCTCTTTATAGGAAAAATATTTACCAATACTAGAAATCACCACAAAATTTCAGAATTACACAAATGTCATCACTGCCCCAAAACAGAGTCCATTTTCGACCTCAAATTTTGGACAGTCATATCTCCCAGTTCCCAAAACGAAATGGTACAAATTATATGTCCATTTTGAAGCTTGGGATGTGAACTTTAATAATGGAAAGTTTCATAATTTTCTGACATCATTTTCCTAGTAAAAACGTCCACACGGGATGACTGCCCAGACAGAATTCACACTGGACAGCATTTCCAATTTTTTGCAACCAATGTGTCCAATCCAATTTAAATCAATTCCAATGATTAAATACCACAACATGACACCATTTCCATCACAATATCCCATTCAATTCCTCCCTCTATTCTAAGTCAATTTGGATGTTAATCCACAATTGAACTCAAATACAGGGTTTTGGCGTTGCTCATAACACAAGCGACTACAATCCACTTTATATTCTCTAAAAGGGTTCATTAATCACTAACCACGTCCACTTTTGTAGTCATTAAACCCTAATCACAATTTGGGATCTTGCTAAACCGGGGCTTAGCAATCCACTAATCTCAGGCTTATTCTCTATCCTTGAGTCTCAAAATTCGGGGTGTTATACTATCACTGTCAATTCAAAAAATTGAAAAATTATTGCAATAAATTCAATGCTTGCAAATTGAATTGCATAAAATAAAAGTTTCACTACTAAAAAACATGAAATTTCCAACGGAAATTTTTCTGTGACAAATTCCGGCGGAATTCCATCTAAAATTCAGTCGGAAAAGTTTCCGACGGAATTTTTTCTGTGGCAAAGAATTAGCCTTGAAAAATATTCTGTGGCAAATTCTGTTGTTTGCCACGGAATTTCTGAAGGAATAATTCCGGCGCAAATTTCTAATGGAAATTACGACAGAATTTATGATGGAAATTTGTGACGGAATTTAATTTCATCGCAATTTCTGACGGAATTGAATTCCGTCGGAAAATTCCTCACAATTTCCGATGGAATTCAATTCCATCAGAAAATTTAAAAATCATTATTTTTGAATTAAATTAAATTTTAATTTTTTTTGTATAAAATTTATTATATATTAATTAATATTTTTAGTTTAATTTTAAATTTATTTTTAAATTATTATTTTCTAATTTCTAAAATTTTTTTAATTTCCAATCATAGGTTTTGGTCCCTGTAGGGATAAAATGGTCATATAAAAATTTATTTATAAAAAATTAAATTTATTAGTTATTAATTAATATTAGTAAAAAAATATTAGTTAATAATTATTTATTAGTTATTAATTAATGTTAATAAAAAATTAATTTTACAAATTAGAAAAAAAGATTATATATATAACTGTGCAATCATAGAACGTTAAAGCAGTCGAGCCCATCCGTAAGGCATCACGCGCATATGGACGAAGTCGTGGGTTCGAAGCAAAGGAGGGGCAAGTTGAGTTGCATTTCCGGGAATAAAGAGGTTGCGACACACAGAGCTAGGAAAATGGGCCGAGCCCATTGGCCAGACCCGTTTAGGCCCTGGCCCCTTAAGGGCCGTGCTTGCAAATTGTAGCTTCTAAAGGAAGTCGGGTCTAAAAGGGCAAGCCCTGTAGGGCCTCAGGCCAGCTCATTTATTTATTTATGATGGTACAATATGCTGTCTTTTGACTACACAAAGAGCATGGTTAGTTTTTTTTTTTTTATGCATTGGTGGATTCCTCAAGTTATTTGTCATGCATGTTGTTTATCATTTTTTGAGGGTTGCTATTTGCTAATAAATGCAGAAGCCCTTGTACTATGTTAATTGACTAATGCTACTAGACTGTTGTTTGGTGCAAATCTCATATAGTTGAAGTTGATCATGGATGGCTCTTCCTCCCTATTTGTTGTATGGTTGTCTATTTTAATTTGCTGTTTAGGATATGATATTGCCTGAGGTAGATCCTTTATGTCCAATTGTATATACATATGGATTGCAGAGCTATCTTACTGAAATGTAGCTAGAAGGGTATGGACATTTTTGTTGTTAATGTTGCATATGTTTATATCCCTAATCAGAGGATTAGATATGGACTAATGGGATCTTTTGTGAACAGAAATGTTTTGGAAATGCAATTTTTCATCAAATTCACACACTCATTGTCCATTTGTCTGTTCGTGGAATCTAATCAGTTTTCTTTGTTTTGCCTTTTGAAGAAGAAATTAGAACCTTGTTGGGAAAAACTTCGGGTAATAAGAAAGTCATACAGGTTGGTCTTCATGGGGAAAGGGAACGATGGGTTCTGCATTTTTCCTCTTACCAGTTTGCAAATTGGGTAATCTCTTTTTTTGGTCTAAACAGAGTGGATATATATTTCTTTTGCGTGTACAAAATTGTTGCTTAAATTATTTTAAGCTTGCTATTATTGCAATTGTGGGAACATTGAATTTACTCGCAATGCATTATGACTTGTCCTTTTTTAAATTATCATGTTTCTTAGAATCCTTTGATTTGTGCAACTATTAGTTTCCTCATACGCTTGTTGTATCTTTATGCCTCATAATTATAAATCTGACTTTAGTTTAGGTTGCTTGATCCCTAAGTCAAAGTCATTCTTATATGATGTTCCTAATGCTGCCAAGTTTTGAGCTGCATAGAACTTATTATATCCAAATATGAAGTACAGACACAGTTGAGTGGTATGTAATTAGGATTTTCAAATTGGAATTGACAACTGGTATCTCAAGATACAACATTGGTAACATTGTGCACTTTGGTCTTATATTTTAGTTGGTTTTGTTCCAATTTTTTGTCAAGTGTTCAACTTGTTAGTCACATTGGTCAGTTTTTTGAAATAAAGAGCAATAGGAGCTTCATTTACACATGACGTTGCCTTAGTTAACAGTGGTTTAATGATTACAACATAGACTTTTAAGGATTCCATTAACAGAAGTAAGGGAATCAAGTTTGATGAAGAAAAATTATGAATGATTTAGAATGCATTATTATCCAGTGTGATTTCATTATTCAATGACCCTGGATATGAATGGTGTTATTTTCTTAGTTTCTCTATGTTTCATAATACTTAAGCATCTTTTGTGATGTATTTTTCAGGGATTTGCAGTCTTACCTCTCAGATATTAGCCTTTTCCTTGCCAATGATAGTAAAATGGTATATATTTTGGTTGACAACCGACCTTGGCTGAGTGACTTAGGGTACCAGAGCGCACACTTATGGCAACTGATGGTTACCAAGGTGATTAAGCACATGATTTTTATATTGATGTTATTTCATCCTTGAAGTAAACACACATAACTTTGTAAATTCCAGTCAAGGCTATCGCCTTTCGCCATTTCCAAATCTCGGGGAGAGAGAAAGGAGGTTTGTGAATCAAGCACTGCTAGTAAACAAAACAAGTTTCTAAGCTGGTCCTCATTAATTCAAGAGTTAACGGTATCGAGAAAGAAGCTTATGCTTCCTGTAAAAAATCTAAGGAATTCCCTGCCCTTCTGCTTTGAATTGCATAGGACCTTGTATGGCTTTATTGTATTTGAAGTTGCATGGAACAATGTTAATGGCATCAACTATTTGAATGAGCTTCAGGTACAGCATATTTCAAGCTCCGTATTATGTTTGATCTTTACCTTCTATCCCATCATGTACTGTGTGTCTGATCATTTTTATTACTTACAGACTGATACCTTAATGTACATCCAAGCTAAATTCATGCAAAGATGGGAATTTGACAGCATAGCTCAAGCAGCAAGCTGTATGTCTTTGTGGTTTTCAGGAAATCTATCTGAGCAAATGCAGTTGAAAGAGCACCTGGATTCTATTGCAGGTAGTTTCGATATGTTTGAGTGTGCATCTCATATGTTTGAACCTGGGACTTTGGATAGTTTTGATAACAATTGTCTACTTATCACCATCACCATATCCGTTATCAAAAATCCCTCTATTCCTTATTATAAGCTTCAAAATTGTCAAAGGGCATATACTAAAATATAAGCTTTATTTTAGGTTTGTCTAAGCATTTATTGCGTTTTTTTTCCAACTTTACCTTTGTTAAGCGTATTTATTGTATGTATTCTCTCTCACTTATCCTCTATACATATAAGGGCATAGTTGGAAAAATAATACATATTTATTGCCTTTAACTTTATTTAATTGTCTTCTTGATTAAGCAAATCACTTATTTGAAGCTTATAACAAGGGACCAAGGGAGTATCAGGCTTAATGCAGGTTTCTATGAATATTAAACTGTGTTGAAATACTCAAAAATAGTGAATCAGTTATGACTCTACATTTTCCAATGCAAGTGAAGCAATACACCAAATTTACTTCAATTGTGCACAAAATAGGAAAGAAAAAGCATTTTTTAGAGACAAACTTCCTTTAATTATGTTTATTAATTTAGTGCATCAATAGACTTGTGCCTTGTATATGAAAAGGAAGGTATTCCATGGCCAAAAGAAAGAAAGAAAGAAAAGGGAGGTATCATCATATTAGAGGTTTTATGTGGTGGTAATCTTATTAGACATAAGTTTAACAATGTATTGGCTGTTTGCAGCACTGAGAATATGTAATACCTCAGGGCCTTATTTGGATGGCCAGAACATAAAGAGAAAAATGGGATTTTTCTTTTTTCAAATTTTCTTGACCTGTACTCATGCTTCTTGATGATAAAACGTGGTTTGCATGAGGAAAGGTTTGCCTATAAAATGATGTCAGCAAAAAGGACCTTTTTAGCTGATGGACTGAAATGAAGTTTTGACAAATTTGTTTAATAGCTGCAATCTTCCTTCAAGGGATCAGGATCTTTCTGAAACAGGACACATTGACAAGGATGATAATATCTGCAGTAGTAGTATGACTGCTAACGATGGCTCCATCAACTGTCTGGACACAAATATTGAACCGTTTTCTGAGAACACAGAACAGAAAACGGGCATGGAACTCACATCTCCTCCTACTTCTGGACCTTGTAGAAGAAGAAAAGTAATTAATTCTTTTAGTGCTAATGCTGAGGTTGAGAGTTATTGCAAGGAAATGAAGTCTGGGACAAATTCTGAGACATTTAGTAATGTTTCTGAGGATGCAGTTGAAGCCACTCAATATAAGGATGTACTAATATCATTTAGGTTTAATGACCATGACCTCCCTTTTAAATTAAGAGATGTTATAATATTTGATCTTCGATTACTTACTTTGTTAGAGGCTGGCCTACCATCCTGGGTCATCTTCCTTCAGTCATACCCAGTAGTCTGCAATCTTTATCGCCCATGGATGTGCCCTTTGGCTCGGGTTTTGTATGTGACAATCTCACTTGTCACTGTCCTCATTGGATTATATGATTTATACAAGAATGTTCCAATTCTTAAGGCCACTGTAGCTCATTTATTTGGGCCTTTGTTTGATTGGATAGAAACTTGGGACATGGTTTCAAGGGTTAAATACTTAGGAACAATGTTGTTTCTTCACAATTTAAGAAAGGCTTTTGGCTGGTGTTTGACCTTCTCAAATGCAGCTCGAACCTTCTTCTCAGTCCATGTTCGTCCTCTTGCAAAGCCACTAACGATGCTCTTGGAATTTCTTCTTCCCACCTGGAACTTATTGTTTGAAGTAGCAGAAAGCATCTTCTATCTTGTTTGGGAAGTGATTGAAACTCTTGGCGACATGGTAGGAGTTCTATTGGAGCTTCTCTTCACACCATTGTGGTACATTGTCACTGTTGTTTGGGGTGTTAGTAAGTCATCTTCATTTTTTGAACTTATGGTGTTTCCCTTTATTTCTTAAATTAGTTATTTGATATAAAAGTTCTACTGTTAATTGCTTGTATGTTCTTGTTTGCAATGTCCTACAGTTTCTTCAATCCTATATCCTATATTATGGATTACCAGTGAAATTCTGTATGCTCCTATACGTCTGCTACTAGCGATATCTGGTTTTATGGCTTCCATATTTACCTGCATGATTAATATACTTGGAGCTACATGGGAGTTTGTAAGTGGCATCTTCCAGTTTGCATCATCTTCTGAGGCAGCAGTCAGCACCAGTGAAGTTTCCATGTGGCATACTCTTTGGAAGGACCTTTTTTCCCAGGTTGTTAGATGAGGTTATACAAGTGAATTTTGAAATATACTCTTAGTTGTTTTATAAAAGAAAATTATCTTGATTACTGTATGTTAATTCGTACTAATTCCTGTTGGGAAAAACACATGCATATTCCAGATATTCCGTGCACTCAGGATTATACTGAATGGGGTTGCTGAATTCCTTGCTGCATGTAACAGGCACCAACTTAGGTATGCTTATACTCAGTTTTACTTGAAGAGATCTAAATTATATATGGTGGTTTGTGATAGTTGACTACGCATACTATGGGTTTTAGGGAAAAATTTTGAATGGGAATTACTTTTATCTTTCATATTGTGCTATATATTTTGATTTTATCAAGTTTCTTTGTGGTTTTCAGTAACCATTTTTTATTAGTTTAGCTAACAGTTAGTAGTGCTATCACTGAAATGAATTTTTACTTTCATATCAAATGATTTCCAGATTTTCTGATATTCATAAAGAACAAAAATGTTTGTCAATTCTTAGTATTGGTAGCTTCGCCTAAATGTTGCTATTACTAATAGGGTAATTCACGTTTTCCTTACAAAATAATGGTATTTTGTCCCTATAAATACTATCTCCCCTTGAAGGGGATCTTTTATCATGTCTTGGCATAGAGGATTCTTCAATTTCAAGAATAGCTTCAAGAATAAGTTTAAAGTAGGTTCAGGAAAATTCTCCAGAGGCTGAAATTCACTCCAACAATGAATAGGTGTTCAGAAATAGGATCACAGCTTTCGTAGTCTTTTTGAGAAGAAGAGTAACCAAGAAATATGCATTTGACAACACGGGGATCAAACTTGGATGTGAAATGATGTAAGTGGACAAATGTTAAGCACTCAAACACTATTACGTAGAAGTTGGGGGTCAAGGAGGGTGAGAGAGAATGTTCCCAGAATTTGTCAAGAGGAGAAACATAGGAGCTCTACTAACTTCAAGTAAAGATTTATTTTTTGTCCAACAATGCCATTTTGTTGTGGGTAATGAGGGCAAGACTGACTGAAGTATTTAGTGCCATTGACAATATACAACATTTGAATGGCACTATTGAAATGAGTGATGATGGAATTAGAGAATTCAATGAAGGTGGAGGGGATGTCAGAGTTGTCTTTTAAGTAAATACACTCGGCACATTTGAGTGTGATGATCAATGAAAGTAACAAACAATTTTGCACTGGAAGATTAAGAACACAAGATCGTCCCCATAAGTCACCATGAATGACAAAAAAAGGTCGTGTAGATTTATAGGTAGAATGTGCAAAAGTAGCATGATGGTGCTTGACAGGTTCATAAACATCACAATGAAAATCAATCATTTTAGTAGAAGAAAACTGAGGAAACAAACTATTCAAATAGGTAAAACTAGAATGACCCATCCTTTTATGCCATAACATGAGATCATTATCCTTAGAAGTAGACACTAGACAACTCAGAACATGAGAACATAAAGCACTTAGTTCATTTGTCAAGATAATACAGCTCCTCGTACTCCTTATCACCACCAGTCATCCTCCCCAATGAACGATCCTGGAAAACACAGAGTGATAAAGAAGTGAGCAGGGTAGTTTACCTGTTTAGCTAATTTGCTCATAGAAAGGACATTACAAGCTAGATATATGTAGAAGATGTAGGACAGACTTCAAGTGCAACAAATCAGAAATAGTAATTGTGACTTTAACAACAATAGGAAATAAGGTACAATTTGCAGCTCTGATTTTTTCATGGCCAGCACAAGGAAGATAAGAAACAAACATACGTGCGTGCTTCAGAAGTCATATATATGATCAGCGGCACTGGGCATGATAACCTCGAGACTTCCAGTTAGGGGGTTTTCCATGTAAATCCCAACACGTGTCTCGGGAATGGCCAGTCTTCTTACAATAATCACATGATAACCTCCCTTTAGCCCACCTTTTCCCTCTGTTAGTATTATCTTCACTAACCAAAGCAGATGACCTAGACATCACCTTACGAAATGAAGCCTCTCAGCGAACTTCTGCATAGACTTCACCTGGTGAGGGCAATGATGATCGTTCTAAAATCCTCCTACGAACACCATCAAGTGGCTCATTGAGACCAGCTAAGAACTGAAAGACCCTATCATCATCAACCCGTTTCCTGTAAATAGCAGCACATTGATCACATGCCCATTTTTCCTCTTCTGTATTAAGATCAATCTTTTGCCATATACCTACTAACTCTAGCCAATAGTCTCTTACCTCTCATTCACCCTGCTCGAGTAGCCAACACTTTCTATTGAGAAGATACAGTAGAAAAGGATCTTCTTTCATATCATAACAGTCTCTTACATCTTCCCAAATTGCTTGAGCTGTGGGCTGAAACATGAAAACTCTTCTAACCTCTGGAGTCATGGAATTGATCAGCCATAATGATACGATGGCGTTTTGGGCCTTCCACTTCACCATGGCACTCGAATTAGACTCGTCTGGTTTCTCACATTCCCCTGTTATGAGCCCTAGCTTTCCTCTGCCTTCAATTTCTCGCTTAACAGACTTGGCCCAAACTCGATAATTTTTACCATTGAATTTTTCTGGAACGATCAAGTCTGTGAAATCCTCATCATGATAGTTGAATTCTGGAGAGGTTTCTACATGGATCTGGTTCTCGTGAAGTATTTTATTAGTCTCAGAACTCATGATGGGTGAGAGACGTCGTCGTTGCTTCACAATGCTTAAAAACTGGAGACGATGGAGGAATCAGGATCGTGAACAGACCCACAAACAGAGTTGCGAAGATGAAGGATCTTGAACAGAGTCACGTCTGGCTCCGTCGGTTACGACGGAGATAGGGTTGCGAGCAGAGGCGTGTTCTGATCTACTCCTTAGAGACTCTGCAGTGTATATATAGCCCACAGAGCATAGAGAATGGGAAGAGGATCATACAGAAATGATTGCTGGGGATTTCCCAGGATTCTCTCACTAAAATCCTAATCATACCAAGTATACAATATATATTTTCCTTTCATCTTATTTAAGAAATTTTCTTTTTTATGAGACTAATTTTTTTTATAAATAATTTTTATTTTGTGTCTGAAAATATAAGTTTTTTTTTTCTATTTTATCCTTATTAAATACATAATCTATAATTAATTATCACACATACACCAAGAGTTATATTTAAGAGAGAAAGTGAAAGAAACTAAGTAAACGAAGTCAACAAAACATTAGAAAAATGTGTATATTTTACTATCTCTCGTACTTTTTATATATTCTCTTTTATATACTCTTTTCATAAATAGGAGTATATATAAAATAAATATAATATTTTTAATATATTTATTTGTTTTAATTATCAGTTTATTTTATATAATTAAAAAATTTATTTATAAATAGGATGGGAGGGATTATTGATTTACCTACCCATTTACCTACCTGGTGCTTATGCTTGAGGTTGAGGGAGAGAAAAGTAAAAGAACGGAAATTAATATATATATATATATATATATATATATATATATATATATATATATATATATATATATATATATATATATATATATATGTTTTTTTTTTTACCATTTATGAAATTTTTTCAACCTAGTGTTCCATTTATTTTTTTTATTTTTCTTTTCATTCAAACTTAGCATAAGAGTTTTTTTCCTTTCTCCCTCCATCCCACAGCCAATTACAAAAAGTGATATGACTAAGTTCAACGTTTTTCTGGGTCAATTTGTAGATCCCCTCCTTTTATTTTGTTATGTTTTATTCTTACGATCTCATCTTCATTATTGGATCAAAATATGGATGGTTCGGACATATTATTTTATAAAATTATTATTATTTATAAATTATGTAGATCATATTTTAGCATTTTAAATTTATGTTTTAATGCTTATAATATTAATTTTATAAAATATAAAATCCGAATCATTAAATTTTTATCTAAATATAGATATGAAATTTTGAGAAAAAAAGAAGAAGGAGAAAAAGGAGATAATCCAATCGGCAGGTCAATCTTCTTCCTTTCTCTTCCTCTTTCCCTCCTCTTTCTCTTCTAAACATCCTATGATATTTCAATATTTTAAGATTTTAAGATTTAAAATTATTTATAAAATAATTTTTAAAATTTTTAGTCTATTTGAAAACGGTTGAGATTAAGTATCAATAGTTTCTGTTTTATTATTTATCTTTTAAAAATTTAACACTTTCACCATAGTTTTGAAAAAGATTAAAGTCTAAATCAATGAAATATTAATGCAACTGCTAGAAAAAGAAGAGAAGGGAAGATAATACACTACAAAAAAACAGCAAATTACCCACGGAAATTACCCACGGAATTCCGTCTCTGAAATCAAATTACCCACGGATTAGGGACGGAAACGGAATTACCGACGGATCACCGACGGAATTTTTTCCGTCCCTAAAAAATCCGTGACAAATTGATTTACCGACGGAATTTTTATTCCGTCGGAAATTACCGACGGAAATTACCCACGGAAAAAATTTCGTCGGTAATTACCGACGGAAATTACCCACGGAAAATTTTCCGTCGGTAATTACCCACGGAATTTACCCACGGAAAAAATTCCGTCGGCGATTACCCACGGAATTTACCCACGGAAAAAATTCCGTCGGCGATTACCCACGGAAAAAATTCCGTCGGTGATTACCCACGGAAAAAATTCCGTCGGTAATTACCCACGGAATTTTTCCGTGGGTAATCCGTCGGTAATTTAATATTATTTTTTTTTAAAAAAAAATTCCACGTGGCGACCTTAAAAGAGGCCACGTGGACATCACCGAAAGCCCCCCACCGCCCGCCCCCACATCTGGCCCCGGCAGCCCCTGAGCAAGGGCCACGTGTCCCTCCAACCTTGCGCCACGTGTCTCTGTGAGATAATTGTTGCATTTTGTGACGAAGGTGGGATTTGAACCTTGGACCTTTTGGTATGTGTTCTGATGCCTTTGCCAGTTGAGCTGCTTTAACCTTGCGTTATTTATTCACGTAATAATATATATAATGTAATAATTTTAAAAAATATATAATATTAAGATAAATATATATATATATATATATATTTATATTTTTCATTTTTTATAATATAAAATTTTTTAATTTCTAATTTCGTTTAAATATTTAATATTAATATAAATATATACAAAATTACATATATACTTATAAATAATTATATATTTCGTTTTTTATAATATAAATTTAAATTTTTTTAATTTCTTATTTCATTTAAATATTTAATATTAATATAAATATATATAATATTAAATATATATTTATATATAATTATATATTTTGTTTTTATGATATAAATTTTAAAATATTTAATTTTTTTATTTCATTTAAAATTTTTATTATTAATATTATATATATTTAATATATTATATTAAATATTAATTTTATAATATTTAAATTTTTATTTGTTATAGATTATTTTTATTTTT
Organism: Inga laurina; assembly: GCA_963855925.1. Taxonomy (NCBI): domain Eukaryota; kingdom Viridiplantae; phylum Streptophyta; class Magnoliopsida; order Fabales; family Fabaceae; genus Inga; species Inga laurina. The sequence goes on from OY979704.1 coordinate 48,821,351, forward strand.
ATTATTTTATATAAATTCTTAAAAAATGATAAAAAAATTATTAGTTTACTGACGGATTACCCACGGAATTCCGTCGGTAATTTCTCATTCAAATTACCCACGGAATTCCATGGGTAAGGCGTGAGTAATTACCGACGGAAAAAATTCCGTGGGTAAAAGTCAAATTTACCGACGGAATTTTGGTTCCGTCGGAAATTACCGACGGATTACCCACGGAATTTTTTCCGTGGGTAATTACCGACGGATTACCCACGGAATTCCGTGGGTAATTTCTCATTCAAATTACCCACGGAATTCCGTGGGTAAAGCGTGGGTAATTACCGACGGAAAAAATTCCGTGGGTAATCCGTCGGTAATTACCCACAGAATTTTTTTCCGTCGGTAATTTTTCCGACGGAAAATCCGTCGGTAAATCGTCGGAAATTACCGACGGAAATAATTCCGTCGGTAATAACATGTTTTTTTGTAGTGATACCGGAAGCGAGGAGAGACTCGACACCCATTTTTTTACTCTTCTCTTTGCTATCAGTTAAGTTCCTAATTCTATATTTTTTTTAACCAAAAATGTCAACTTCCTTTAAAAAGAACGAGCTTGTACAATTGGAATTTTTGTCTAAAAGAATTTTCGATTGACATTTACTCCCTCCGGTCCTAATTATAAGATAAAGTTGACGTTTTTGGAGAAATTAAGGAAGCCAATTAAATCACTTTAGAATATATTTTTATTTTTATTTTTTTCTTTAAACTAATTAATTTGACTAATGAACTGATATATAATCTAAGGATATTAAAAATATAAATACTCTAAAGTGATTTAATTGGCTTCCTTAATTTCTCCAAAAAAGTCAACTTTATCTTATAATTAGGATCGAAGGGAGTATTAATTTCTTGAGAAGCCTTTGGACTATCAAGAACTGTAGATGTATTATGGCTTTATAGCCCTGATCCCTCCTCTTCCTTTCAGGATCAGTTCCTATTTTTTTCATAATTAATATTTTTATATAGTTTTGACTTAATTATAACTTATAACTTAGTTACTTAACCTTATCCGTTGCATTTCATGATAGTTTAACTATTTAAAATGTTAGTTCATATATTTTAAAAAATAAAATTATATATTTTATGAAACCTAAGGATTAAAGTTTTAAATAGTTAAAATTATAAGAATCAAATATCAACTAAATTAAAATTATATGATTGAGTTGCACTCACTTAAAATTTAAATATTGAGTAACAGTCCAGTCAAAACTATAAAACTATAACTACCAAGATATTACTTTTGCTCAACAAAAATGCATCATAGGGTATCAAAGTCGATTCTATATTTTTGTGCTCAAGTAAATTTCAGAATGTCCAACCTTGCTTTTTGTTGACCATAAATTTTAAAATCATTCATATCATTTATGATTTATGAATCCCCACCTAAGATCTTTAGCTTTTGGAATGAGTTAGTTCTTAACCCTTTGTGTGCTTCAACGGTAATTAGTTATTTCTCATAATACTAACTCTGGTTCTTAATATAAGAAATAATTGACTAATTTAGGTAGACTAATTAAATTATTTAGTTATATTAGGTATGTGTAACAAATATAGGTTTGGTTTTCTTAAACCCCATCTTTCATCATGACTATCGTTAGATAGAAACTCTTTAATATGTGCACTCAATAGGGATGAATGGGGAAAAAAATTATAAATTTAGGAGATAAAGTAGATTGAGATATTATATTTAGGATCAAATTCAATCCCAACCAACTCTTATATTAAGAATCAGACATAGTATATACTGTATAGTCTTAAAATGTTTGAGATATAAGTGTCAGTTGAGTGATATTAATTATATGCACTAACCATAAAGTGACATAATGGCATGCAGCATTTATAATCATATACAGGAGTTTATCCGAAGATTGCGTGGCAAGTGCCAAGCATCACAGCAAGTACGTTTAAGAGATGGTAGAGCAAATTGGGTGAAACAAAATCTGGTGAGGGCCTTCAAATAGTCTTTAATTTTGTGATTTTGGCTTCTCATTATATATGCTGAACCTTATTTACTTCACAAGCCGCGCTTAGTTAAAATGCTGTTTTGGATGGAGAACTTGATACTCTTCCATGTTTAAAAGAAAAAAAAGAAAGTGTCTGACGGTACTGGAAATTCATTTCTTGTCATGCGATGTGTACTTGTGAAAGTAAAGTTAACGAAGAGATCTCAATGTTTGTTGGGCTAGAGGCCTAAGCTATAGGAAAATTTGTGTTTTCTATGAATGCATAGCCATCAACCTTATAGTTAGAGGTTGTGAGAGCAATCACCCTTTTAGAGACATAGTGGATGAAGCAAGATCTCAAATTTATAGAGATTGACAAGTTAGTTTTAACCATTTTCATAGGGAACAAAACATTGTTGCTTATAGTCTAGCTAGGTTATCTGATCAGTTGATAAGGACTTTTTATTTCTTTGATCAACCACCACCTTCTGTGGAGAAGGAGGTTGTTGATGAAAGAGGGTATGTTGTTTTGATGTAGGCCTCCAATATTGAGACAATGTTATCTAGTTTTTACTCAAAGACAAAAAAAAAAAAAAAAAAAAAAAGAGTTAACAAAGAGTGGAAGATAAACTTTATTAAATGAAGAAAATGAAGGGGGGAAAGTTTTGTCATGGGTGAGTGTACACTCATTGTTGTTCTAAGTAAATACTCTCTCCGGGCCCTTTTCGGTACCTTTTATAATAGATGAATAACTAATTCTCAGTGATAAAAAAATATAGTTCAAGTTACTTGGATTAACAATTAATAAATATATCAAAAATGCAAATTTCTTTCTAGAATTACCCTCATTTCATAATAATGGGTTGGTGAGTTTAAATAATTGATCTCATTAATAAATACTCATTTTTAACGACAGTATTAAAGAAACATATTTGATAGATGCTCCAGACTAGAGGTTTTTGTTTCTTATAAATAGGACTAAAAGAGCTTTGAAAAAAAAAAAATTCTGTTATAAAAACGAGCAGAGGGAGTAAAATGAATAAAGGGTACTTTGATGAACTTTAGTCATCTGAACATATTTGGAGATCCTGCTTGCTTTTTGAAGGCAAGTAAGACAGATAAAAGAGGTGTGTGATAGAACCTATAGTATAGGATGCTGATATGTAAACTGTAAAAAGTAAAAAGATGTTATGAGCCATACTGTTACTTGGTCAATAAGCCGGATTGACATTAGGATTAGTTTAGTTGTAGCCCTTATTAGTTGTTAGGATTAGGTAATAGCCGTTAGAATGAGTAGAATAAGTCATGAAGAAGAACAGGTAGGAGGTCAGACATTTTTACCAAGATAAGAGATAACCCAGATGTAAGACAACACCTTGTGTTGATTGAATAATTCAGGCACAATTCAGTCTCTCTCTCTCTCTCTCTCTCTCTCTCTCTCTCTGTTCGGTTTCTCTTCTTCCTCCTCTTCTTTCTCGTTTTCACTCTCTTTATGTATTCTTCTGCACCACTCTTAAAAAGGATGGTGAGTCATACATTGAGTAATTTAGAGTGCTCTGTGGGGTGCTTCAGTGAGTTGCTTCTCCTTACTGAATAGCTTGCTTTGAACGATGGTTTCCCATCACAGAAAGTCTAATAACTTAGGCTATGAGAGGTATAATGTAGTGCTAGATAATTTCTAGTTACGTTTGGTCGTTTATGCATTGATTATCTGTATGCTACAAATATCTGTATGTTCTTGGCCAAATGAAGTTTCATTTTGTCTTTTATGAACCATTGCATGCTGACATAAGAAGAGGGAAAAGCGCGGAAAAAAAGAAAGGGAGATGGAGACTGAGAGTGAAAATGTGAAATGAAAACATGTGTGGTGGTTTCGACCAAGAAAAAAAAACATGTGTGATGGGGCCCATCTCTAAAATCAATAAATCATTTGTATTTCCTCAAACAATTAAACTCTATTATAATTTAACTCAGTAATTCCCCATTAGTGAGTTAATTAAAATATTAAAAGAGAATAAAATGTTAGTATTTGTGATCCATGAAAAATAACTCCCAATTCTATAACGTCCTTACTACCAATAAAATGTTAATTATCAGTGTCAAATATAGGAGTTAGACAAGTCTTTTATTTTTGTCTCCAAAATTCATAATTTTTTCTCAAAATGTATTAAGTTTTTATATTTTGGACAAAAATAAATAAATTATATTTGAGGCTAAAAGTAGCAATAATTAACATTTTATTGGTAGGAATGACTTTTTATAATTGGGAGGTTATTTTTCATGGATTATAAACACTAGCATTTTATTCTCTTCTAATACTTTAATTATTTAACTAACTAACTAATGGGAAATTAATGAGTTTAATTTTACTGGGGTTTAGGGCAAAAGATTTGTTGATTTTAGATATGGTTCCCACCACATGCGTATTTTCATTTCACTTGTTTACTCTCTCCATCTTCCTTTCTTGTTTTCTGTGCTTCTGCCTCTTCTTTTGTCGGCATGCAACAGTTTAACAGAATATAATAATTACAACAGTTCCCAAGTTTTCTCTAGAAAAATTTGGGACCAAATATGGATTCGTATTGTTTTTTTTTTTATGTGTTCCAGAATAAAACTATCATCCAAGGCATTTCTGAATCCTTAAACCCAATGATTGAATTGCATTTGCAGGAAGAGGAAAAGAGCAAAGTAGAATGAAAATGAAAGTTCCATCATCATTTTGTGGGATTACAAACTAATCTTTGACAAACTTGACATCAAACAGAGCAATCTTTCGTTTACTCCATGCAACTTACCCTCGAGTTTTAATGTTCTTTTTATAGGAACACAATTTTGTTTTTTCATTTCTTCAGGTGTTTCAATGGTTTTGTTTTCTTGCCAGTTCCCCCCCCCCCCCTACTTTCTCATGATTTCATACTAGAAAATCATCATTTGCATATAAAAATGTGCAGGGAACTTGTAAATAACGACAGTTCCAATAGTTACAGTCTTGTAAATTCAAAATTGAATATGTCAAAATAAATCAATGTTTGAACACTTGCCTGTCTCAATAAATTTTTTTAAATCTTGTTCTTGCTTGAATAGAATGAGGTTAATGTTTACTCAAGACTCTTTAATCCTACGCAACAAGAGATAATTCAGGTCCAAGGGATGTTGTACTCAAAACCAGCTTTCTTTTCTAGTCACAAACGCTTTCTTCTTACTAAGTCATTCTTGATTTATAGTAGAGATTACATTAAAACAATCCAGATTGATCGATCCTGCAAAACTCCCCTCAAATTAGCATAGATAGATAGAGGTCTAAACGATAGTGATGCAGAGTGATGAAAATGGGTTAAGCGTCGCTATTAGTGGGTCTACGGTCTAACCTGCTATAAGTTTTAGTTAAGACTCCAATCTTTGGGTAAGCCCATTGAGGCGAAGAGGCCAAGCCTATTTTCACATGGTTTGCCCTATAGGCTTCGCCTATTTATCTTTTATTTTTTAAAATTTCACTATAATGTATAAATACATATGCAGGCTCAGTCAGACCCAAGTTTTAGATTGTTTTACAGACTCATGCCAATTTGATTAAAGCCTAGTCTATTTTAACTCCTAATAGTGTTAGCAAAAATGTTAGGATCATTAAATATGATCTAATGCATTTACATATACATATACAAAAATAACGTGTGCCCACCTTAGCCAAATGATAAATCGCGAGTTTTTCCCCCCTTAAAGGTTGATTTTTATTTTTTATTTTTTGGGCCAGGCCTCCGGTTGAAACTGAAACATCGAAAAACTGGTCAATTTTATCATGCCCGAATTCAAACTCCAAATATATTAAAGAAACCATATTAAAAACTTTAGAATAACACGGTAGTCCCCTGAATTGTACTCCCTCTAGTTTTTAATATAAAATATATTTAATAAGTTGATCTTATCCTAAATATAATATATATTTTTTATATTGGTTAGTCTATTCCTAATTTACCCCTCTTGATATTCCCTCAACAATAATTATGGATAAGAGGGAATGAGAGAATTAAGGAAGGTGATTAGATTATTTTAGAAAATATATGTCATATTAACTAATTTAACCAACTTCCTTAATCTAATTAAATTAGATAAATATATCTTATACTAAGTAACGGATAATGGAAGAGTGTCACATAATGGTCGCACTGCCAAAGCATATACCATAAAGTGATTAAAATGGCCCTCCCAGAATTTTATCTAACGCTATGTAAGATCTTTGTTTTATGATGATACCAAACAACTTTGTTTTTGATACCAAGCCAAAAAAATACTTGAAAAAAATATTTGAATTTTAAACTAAAATCAAGGCTGTTTGGGTGGTACCATCTAAATTCTCATCTATAATTTAATGGCGTTGGAAGTTTGGAATTTATGTAGTCAGTTCTCCTGTTTGAAAACCTTCCAAGAGACTCTGCTGCTGAACACTAACTGATCGCAAATCAAAGTGCACAGCCTGAAGTAAAAAATATACCAACAAAGATTGACGTAAGAAGTTAAAATTTACACCAGAGTAAATTGAAAAATTAATCCTATTCCGGCACATACGGTGGACACCAGTAAGAAACCTAGCCAGCAATGGCTACTCACAATTTAACGTATATAGTGACTTGGCTGGCTGTATTCTTAACCATCATGAAGGTGTATTGACTGACACTAAACTACTTTACAAAAGTATATAGACATGCCAAAATAAAGCAAGAGGGGCAGAGTATAACTGCATATCAATGCTCATGCTTAACTCTTGCCTTCAATATTCTAGGGAGAGGCGGCGAGGTTGGAGTTCTAACTGGTTGGTTTGACACTGAAGGAGTGACCTGCCCCTGATACAAGCCTGACATGCTAGAATCTTCACCGCCGGCCACAAGATTTTGTGTCATATTATCACTCTGGGGTCTCTCACAAAATTTCATTGCCTTGAGGACATAGTTGTCACCATGTAGCTCAAAAGGAGTGCTGTAGAAGGAGAGGAGAAAGTATGCACACAGATTAAAAGGAAATATTTTGAAAAGTTCAGATATAAAAGACAAAAGCAGGTGGCTGATGCAGTTCTCAATTTGGACAGAAAAGCTTTCTCCATTAATGGTGTCGTTGAGATATGATGTTTCTCTTGATGGAAATCACACAAAGGCAGTAAATTTATAAAAATAAATTATTATAGTTAGTCTTTTGGGTTAATACTATCTTTGATCTTTATAATTTATAGTCAATTTTGGTTTTACTCTCTGAAGTTTCAAATATGTTGTTTGGTCTCTCAAGTTTATTCTGTCACAAACTGTAGTCTCTAAAGTTTTAGAAGGACTTGCAGCTAGAGTTAACACTGTTAATTAAACTTATGTGGCACTAGCACCGTTAAATACCCTGACTGGGCAAGATAAGGTGGAAAAATCAATTCTAAACTTATATTTTTTTCCTGGCTACCCTCTTCAACGCTCTCTTCTTGAACCGTATCAACAGAACCATCCAAACACAACTGCAGCTACAGGGCATGAGCCAGTCGATCTTTTATTTTTGTCTTTCGCCGTTTACTCTGCACTCTCCTTACGGTTTCTTCTTCAACTTCTTCCTCTTACAAGTCAAGCTTCCAATCGCATCACACCTCTCTGTATATAACCAAACCATTAATGTTGCCACATCATTCACAATTCCCAATAAGTTCTAACCATCTTGTTTCTTTTTCATCTCATAAACATTTGGTCCTTTAGATAGCAATGAAGCGCAGACAATTTTCACATGAATCTACTGACACGCATCCTCCTCTCCTACTTGCTTCTCAGATGAACCCGAACCACATTGAGCTTAAATTTCCCCACGGCAATCTTGGATTCCGGTAGCACCCTCCAAAATGACATCATATTCTGCAGGAAAATCATAGGTCATTATTAGGCTGACCCAAATCCATTGGATACAATACAGAAGAACCCATTCCTAGTGAGGTCGCAGTCCATCAGAAAATAAATTGTGGTCGCCATGGTGGGTCGATTTCCTACCTCTTGTTATCGTTGGACGATGAATGCCGGCACTGAAGCAGCAGGAGCTGGAAGCATCATAACCGTTTGTTCAGGTCAGAGATTAGGCGTTATAATTTATTTTCCACCCCAACTTACCCGGTCAGCCTCCACATAAGCATGTTTAACGGTGTTAATGCCACATAATCTTAATTAATAGTGTTAACTCTGACTACAAGTCTTTCTAAAACTTCAGGGATTAACAATTTGAAGCAGAATAAATTTGAGGGATCAAAACCACCTATTTTAAACTTCAGGGACCAAAAACAAAACGACTGCAAATTTAAATAACCAAAGATGGTATTAACCCTAGTTTTTGTTTCCAAAGTTTCCATTTTGAATTTAGAAGGGAATGAAGGAAATTTATCCCTACTAGTAGGTTTCAGCAAATGGTAATTTCTGAGATTGTCCCTTGTGGGTTTTCTCAAAGGGAAGGAAAAGCTCTTATAAGCGATGCCTCTATGCCTGTATTCATTGTCTCGGGAAGATTACTAGGAGAGGGATAAAATAAACCCACGAATGCTTTTGAGAACAATATTGGTTATCCAAAGAAGCTTTCTCACCTATTGAAATCAAAATGTACAAGCTGCATATCTTCTGATATTTCCACTTCTACAGTTGCATGGGGGCGAGTCTACAATTTTAAGAAATTATGGAAAAAAAGTGTCAGAAGGACTACAAGGCAAAAATTTTAGAGCCAAGCACCATCATTATGTAAATTTTCTAATTTAAAGCTCCTTCCTTCCTTTAAAATCAGACTATTATGTACTCCCTCCGTCCTTTATTATACCACTCTGATCTTATTTATAAGTCATTTTTGACAAAAAAATTTGATCCTTTTTATAAGTCTAGTTTCGGTGTAGTAAATGAGATTGAAACAATTTTGCCTCTATTTATTGTACCATTGAAGACATAATTTAAAGATAGATAAAGAGAGAAAAGTTGAAAAGTACACATTTATAAATAAGGGCATAGTTGGAAATTTACCCTATAATCATTGAATTAACAACCTTTCCTTGGCATGTGAGATTTAGTTAAAAAGGACTTATAAATAGGACTAGATAAGCTTTAAATAACCAATTTGAGTTTATCAAGAAAACAGTTAAAATTAGTCAAGAGCAATAAATATGTATTTTTTTCCAACTATGTCATTATTTGTAAAGAGGATAAATGAGAGAGACAATAAATGCAACAAATAGAGTCAATGGGTAAAGTTGAAAAAAGCACAATAAATGCTTCGACAAATATAAAATGAAGCTTAAATTTTAGGACACACCCATTCACAAATTTGAAGCTTATATTTTGGGATGAAGGGAGTACTAAATAAATGAAGAGGAAAAGAGACAGTAGAAGGGAGAGGGAAAGGAGATGGAGACATGGAGAACAGAGAAACATATAGAGATGAAGAAAAATATTTCCCTAATGTAAACAAGGGCCTAATCCCTAATGTAAATCAGATTTGTGATGATGGAATAATAGTGTTACTCTGAATTCTGTTTGTCTCTATCTCTCGGTTCTTTTCTCTCAATTCCTCTGTCTTCTTCTCTCTTGAATCCCTCTCTTTTTGGTTCTTTCCCTCACTCTTTCCCATTACGGAATTATGATCCTGTAACACTAACTAACCTAACTTCCTAACAAACCCATACTCCCCTAATTTATTGCATAACACTAACCTTTAATTAAATTTTAAAAAGGGAGCAGGTCTCCTAAGTTCGACAACTATGATTTCTACCATGAACCATATCATGGAATCATGAATGTGATGCTTCCATGGATGGTATTGGGGCAGTATTAACGCAACAAGGTCACCCCATTGCCTATTTCAGCAAAGGGTTCTCTTTTTCCAACTGCTACAAATCGGCCTATGATCGTGAGTTACTTGCCCTGGTGCTTTCCCTTCAGAAGTGGCGCCACTACCTGCTTGGGCACCATTTTTATGTGCAAATGGATCATCACAGTTTGCGGCACTTATTGGATCAAAAGATTGTAACTCCATCCCAGCAACGACTCATGGTAAAGCTTCTTCCCTTTAATTTTACCATCCAATATAAACCAGGAAGAGAAAATGCTGCAGCCGACTCCCTCTCTCGCCGCCCTATTCAGGCCAATCTTTTCCACATGATCATTCCCATGGCCCATGAACTCGATCATCTACCGCAGGCATTGATGGAGGATCCTGTCACAAAGGGGCAGATAAAGGCGCTACAAGCCCACCCGGATCAACATTCTCACTTCCATTTTTCTAATGGTCGTTTATTTTACAAAGCAAGGTTAGTCATTCCTAATCTAGTTCAACTTCGTGACAAATTGTTAGCTGAAGCTCATTCCACTCCAACGGGTGGCCATGGTGGTTTTCTTAAAACCTTACGCCGCTTAGGAGATCAATTGTATTGGAAAGGGATGAAGAATGACGTTAAGCGGTACATCCAACGTTGCACTACGTGTCAGCAGAATAAGTATCAAACATTGGCTCCGGCCGACCTTCTGCAGCCTCTTCCCATTCCGGATAAGATTTGGGAGGACATATCTCTTGATTTCATCACCGGACTCCCCAAATCAAGGGGATTTGACGTCATCTTGGTGGTGGTGGATCGCCTAAGTAAGTACAGTCACTTTATTGCTCTTTCTCACCCCTTTACTGCTAAGTCTGTGGCCAGCACTTTCTGCCAAGAGATAGTTCGATTACACGGCATGCCACGGTCCATTGTTTCTGATAGGGATCCTCTCTTCCTTAGTCACTTTTGGCAAGAGTTGTTCCGCTTAAGCCAAACTCGCTTGAACATGAGCACAGCTCACCACCCCCAAACAGACGAACAAACGGAAGTGGTTAATCGTTGTCTCGAAACTTACCTACGTTGTTTTGCACATGAGCAACCCAAGCAATGGAGTACTTTCCTCTGCTGGGCCGAATTCTCTTTTAACACAGGGTATCATGTCGCTGCCCACACTACTCCATTCAAATTGGTTTATGGTCGGGATCCACTGCTCCTCCTTCCGTATGTACATGGCAAGACTAGGGTCGCAGAATTGGAAGACCAACTTGAAACTCGTGACGCAATGTTACGAGTTTTAAAGGGGAACTTACTCAAGGCTCAACACCGCATGAAGTTGCATGCTGACCAACACCGCCGGGACCTTGTTTTTGCTCCGGGGGACGCTGTTTGGCTTAGACTCCAGCCGTACCGCCAACGCTCTTTGGCTCGCTCCAGGTTTGAGAAATTATCCCCGAGATTTTTTGGGCCTTTTAAGGTGCTGCGACGTATTGGCAAGGTCGCATATGAACTCAAACTTCCTCCTAATGCCAAAATACACCCAGTTTTTCACGTTTCCCTACTTCGCCCCGCACATGGGCCGTTCACCGCCACATCTCCCCCGTCACTTCCTATTTCTACTGATATGGAGCTTCTCCTTACACCTTCCGATGTTTTGCGCCATCGTTGGACCCCGGATCACCGTTTGGAGGTACTCGTAACATGGGAACAACGTCCTCCTGAGGAGGCTACTTGGGAGGAATATGATCTTGTGGCAGCCCAGTTTCCTTCTTTTCGACTCGCGAACAAGTCGACTTTCCAAGGGGGGAGAAATGATAGCGACCCAAATCGCTATAGGTTGATTTATTCCAGAAAGAATAAGCGTCTCAGGACTGATCAGGAAATTTTTTAGTAATATTTATTATTTTTCCAGATTTCCGCAATATTATTTTAAATAAGTAGATTATTCACAAGTAGGATTTTAGATATTATTTTAGTATTTTTGATATTATTTAGTTTGAATAGGATTTTAGATATTATTCCAGTATTTTTTATATTATTTAGATTTCCTAGTTTGAATTTTGGATTAGATTTTTATCTCTCTTTGTATTCCTATAAATTGGCCCTTGGCCTATTCAATAAAGCATGGAATAATTTTTGAGTATTACTAAAGTTTGGAGATCCTCTTGGGCTGTTCTAGAGAGTTTAGTGAGATACTTACTATCCCTCTATAACAGAGTAATCTTTAATTCCCTTTTACTTCATTAACAAAACACCTCCCCTGTTCGTGCTTAACAGTATACCTGTACAAGAATAAAAGGTAAGGCTACACCTCCACTGGGAGCATTTCCTGAGGCATATAACTGCTCATTTCGTTGCATGAGATTCTGAAGACCTATGTACTTGATGTAATAAGACAAGGTGTCAGCAAACAGACACTAATCAATACAACAGAAGCCATTTGTTTGGCACTTATAACCAACAACACATTCCAACAAGAAAAAATACAAAATTCCTTAAACTTGCAAATTGGTATTTGATTCCCAAAATCAAATCCATTAGTGAGCACTGACTTACTTGCTCCTCCAGCTCCTGCAGGTAGGCATCTTTCTTTTCAATCCGACTCCTAAGCTGAAGGCTCTCCGTCTTGGATAAATTACACTTGAGGTGTCAAAATCCTTCTTGTTATCTCAGAGTGTTATGGGGAAAGAATAAACCAGTTGACCCATATAAGATCATATGATATGTATGCAAACCTTTAATTCTTCAATATCATTCATACTTGTATGAGGGAGACCCTTCCATTCAATATCCTTTTTATCCTTGGACATTATATCCATTGCCATGAGAACATTCAAAGCATCATAAACCCTTCGGCGAATGCTTTTCTCAGCATATTGTTTTTGTCAAACATTTGCCCTCAATTAGTCCAGAACTTGTAACTCAAACTTTCATACAGTATATTGCAATTGTTGATACTAGCAGCAAACCTGATCAGGAGATGAAACACTACTGCTTGGATCAGCAAATTCAGCAACAAGTTCATCTGCGACCTATTGAAATAACTACAATCTTCAGATATTGAATAAGTTAAATTTAGGAAACAAATCGAAGATCAGCAACTTGTCCAGAGGAAGAAAAGAAAATATTTTGCAAAGAATACTAACTCACTATCAGTTCATTACTTCATGTAACATGCTGGGAAACAAAAACCAAACCCACTCACCCATCAAACTATTCTAACACAAAGATGCCCAAAAATGTCTCCTAAACAGCTACATATACAATAGTAATAATAATAATTTGCAACAATGCAGATTTTTATTAGATTTCCTCAGTATTGTTATTTCATCCCACCAGTTAAACCTATTGCCCCTATTGCATTGCAGCAATCCTTCATCCATATCAGAGGCCCTGGTACCTTTCATTTAACATGCAACATCAATAAAATGCTTGGTAGTTACAAAGTTCACTGATTGGGAATCCACTTTGAAATTCAAGGCCAACTAAGAATATCTGATTTCACAGTAACTATAAAAGACTACAGTAGTTTAGAGGGCTTAGCATGCATTACACAGCTCCAAGTCATGCCTAGCTTGATGAATTCTATCATGAGACATCAAAACTTACTTTGACAGAATATCACGACTCGTTCATGGAAAAACCAAGTACAGAACAAAGACCAAGACCCTAATGTATAATCATACAACTTCAAGATCCAAAATGGTCAAATTATAACCAAAATTCAAATCTGAAACATTCCAGAACTAACACCACTGCCAAAACTTTCTTTTCTTTCCCCTCTTTCCACTCCATGACCAGATGTTGCAAGATCTTGTTCAGTGTCAAGACCAAAACTTTGAAAACCATTGCCTCGATAGCAAGATCACAGAATGAATAGGATTACCAAAAAAACCAGAAAGGCTGTAGATCTATGAGGGAACATGACTTGCTGAAGAAGAGAATTCAAGCCCGTTGGCAATCCTGTGAGAACCATTGACCTTGCCAATGGATGCATGAACTAGTTCTTGCTCCTCATTGCTAATCATAGTTGCATTGGATTTGGTGGAGAAAGGGGAGGGCAGAGGGTGCATGGTGGAGGGTGAAGGTTGGCGAAGATGGAGGTTGAAGGTTGGAGAAGGTGGAAGGCGAAGGTGGCTGAAGGTTAGAGAAGGCTGCATCTAGGTTCTCCATTGTTGACGAAGATGGTGGTTTCCTCTCCATAGGGACAGGATTGGGATGAAGATTATTTTTCAAGGAAAATAAAATTTTCCATGGGTTCAGGTCAGGAAATGATTTTCCAGCCTTTTCCATAAAAATCAATTTCTAAGAAGCCAAAATCATGCGAACCAAACCACAGAAAATGCCATTTCCTCTTCCTATTCCTGTTCCTGATCCCTCTTTCCAGTGAACCAAAAGGGGCCTTAGAGAACGGATGTGAAGTATAATTAGCCTTTGAACTTCGGATTCCAGTTCATAATCTGATGGAGAAATCTTTTATCCACCTTCATTCTCATCTATTTCTCTGTTTCTTCTAGAGTTCCCAAGAATTTACTATAAGGTTCATGGAAATTCCCCAGAATCTATCATATTCGTGTCTAAAATTTGATCACCTAGATATGGCTACTCACTACCATCTTACCACATTAAGACAATAATACAGCAAATTACTTTTTTTTTTTTTTGGGTCCATCAATAACAGATTCATTATACAATCGGGAGCATAAAATTGAAGCAAAAAATTAATAATAGTAACAGATACTGAAGTAATCACTAACCTCATTGTAAGTGGTTCTTCCCTTACTTTCCACCTTCTCACACACTACAAAAGGGGGAAAAATAAATTATATAAGCAGCAAAGTGCATAAAATTAATGTCTGAAACTCTGTTAAGAGCAAAATCATATAAACTACTATAAGTATGAAGTTATTAAAGTGCACAAATGCAACTCAGCAAGGCTGACATTAAAAACAAGAACAAAAAGGAGAGATGAATAGATCATAAACCTTTCATGCTAAATTGGCGGAGCCCTCTTCCACTCTTGTCACCTCCAACGGCATGCTGGCCTCTCTTTTTCTTCTTACCACTAATTGAAAACTAAGAAAAATAAGTAAGAATTGATAACCGTATAAACCAAAAACAAAAAAGCATCTAGAGAATTGTTAAACCTCATGAATTCACACTTGCAAGTATTAATTATAATTCATTTCCAGTACAACGAAAATAAATGTTTAAGCATATGTGTTGCCTTGAACCAAACTAGAAACAAAGAAATTCAGTGTGCATCAAGAAACAAACAAACAAACCACATTAATCAATGTAATCCTACTACAACCTAGAAAAGGAAAGCCATCAGGAACCAGAGAATACTACATTATAAAAACTACACATTCACTACAACCTCATAGAATAACAGAGAACTCACGCAACTGCTTCCTGAGATCCAGCATCATCACCATGGGTGTCAGGATGATTTAGTCTTAGAAAAGTGTTATTGCTGGCCAGTGTAGACATTGTTTGCTCACTCCTACTGGATGGAGACACTACACTTTTACTTGTGGAAATTGATTGGCCAGAAAGTGTTGTCCCATGACCTAGCAGCTCATCTTCCTCTTCCTCTTGGCATGGTTGCTCAGGTTGTGCCCCCATTTTGGCAAGTTACCTACCTATCCTCCTGTTAACAAATCCCAATGATACAAAAAGACTTTGATTGAACTGAAGAGTCAAGGTAGAACAAATGATTTCCTGCACGATATAAACAAAGGTCAATTCAGTAGCGCTTAGAATCCAACACCATTTCCACACTAGTTAACAAGAGATGGTCCATACAATAAAAACAAAAAGTATGAGCGCACCAGGAAAGACCTTATGGCAACTATTCAATCACAATGAAAAGATAAGATTTCTGTGTTCCTGAGGACTCCATCAAGATTCATACCAATAGTGAAGAGAATAACTTGGTTCCAACCCATAACATGAGTAAAACTCAAGAAAATGGGCAGCAACACAGAAGCTGCAGACTTAATACAGAACTATTGAAGAAACAATGATTCTTACCACATATGGTAATCAATAATGTTTCTGATTCTGCCTACTAATAGAACAGTTTGAATATGAAGAGACAGAGAAATGACATAGGAGCTCAGTAGCGATATGCTTCTAGGTGAGCACACCACCTAAAATGAAAGTTAAACATATCAGAATAAACATATAAAATGCAAGAAATTTAGAAGTTGAAAGAGAAAAAAAGGCGTCAAAGTAATTATACAAATCCCCTGTGCAGCTACACTTATGTAGCAACTAACAACCATGAAATATACTTCTTTATTTATACGTCCCCAAAAATGAAAAGACTGAAAGCAAAATGGAAACTTAGCAGTACTTTTAAAAACTGTTCACATAGCCGTTTTTCACATTTAGACAACGCCTTTGCCACCAAAGTAAGGGACTCATTTAACAATTGCTATCCTCAATCAGGATACTGCTAAAGTAAACAAACTACTATTTCCTACTACAAGTGTTCAACAAAGTCATGCATTCAGATTTCCCAAATGCTTCCTCATAAGCAAGTATAGTCCATTCTCCACAAGAAATAATTACAAAAGCGGAGAGACTAACATGCCCGAGGCAATTTTGCAAACTGAAAAGCTACACATTCTGTATGACAGAACTAAAATTTCGAGATCAATAATCAAAGTTTCACAAAATAATGTCAGCTGGGATTTCCAACGCTGTAGTTAGAAAAATAAAATATATATCTATGATAATATGTGTACATGCTCTATCAGTATCTTGGTAGATAAACACCACGGTAGACGAAAGGATTACGATGTATAGGTACGGAAGAGTCAGTGGGTGGCTATCTAATTCTAGAGTAGATAATTTTTTTGACAATTTCTAAATTCCCACAATTTCTTTTTGTTGCTTTTAAATAATTCTCATATAATCCCCACAGAATCAGAGCCCAATAAAATAAAAAAACATAAAAAATTTCAATTTTCTCTCCGACGGCGCATTGAGAAGAGGACAGAACAGACTTGTTCGCAGAATGACCGTAGAACGGGAGACATTTAAAAGAACGAGGAAGCGGAAAACGATAAAAGAAAAGGGAGAATCCAATGCCTGGTGGGGACGTGGTGGCAAGATGGCACGAGAGGACGGTGGAGACAGTCCGATAATGGCGGTTAGGACAGATCTGAGTCTATGAAGCGGGAGCGCGCTACTTTCTTTGATCACTCCTTCCTTGGACCCTCCGACACAAGACGTTATAAACTTCGCGCTACTTCCTTAGTTCACTGCTTCCTTGGACTCACGACGCAAAACGTTGTGGACTTTAGAGTACAGGAGGCTTCAATTTTATTTGTTAGTTTTGTTTTCTAATTTGATCAAGGTATAATCCCATCAAAAAGTTGGCAAAAAACCTAGTTCGAAATATTAATTACGGGGATGCTTATTGACTTATATCCTAGTCAAAACTACTTGACTATATTTAATACTCCCTTTGATCCTAAATATAAGATAAAATTGACTTTCTTTGAGGAAATTAAGGAAGTTAAATAAGTTACTTAATCATATTATTTATTATGTATCTTTAGATCATATATTAGTTTATTAGTCAAGTTAATTAGTTTAGCGAAAAAAATATAAATATAAATATCCTAAGCTAATTTAATTAGCTTCCTTAATTTCTCCAAAAAAAATCAGCTTGTCTTTTATTTAGGACCTGAGGTAGTACTTTTTTGGAAAAATCACCCATAGGTCCTAAGAACTAGATATATTAAAAAAAAAAAAAAAAGTCTCAGGGAAAAGTCAAATATTAGAAAAGTCCCTAGGGAATTTTCTGTGATTATTTCCTAAAATAAAATGACAAACATGCCCCCATTCTACTTTAAACTATCCTTTGTTCAAATTCCCAAATTGCATGATGTTCACCTTCATTCTGAGCCATTTGAAAACCTTGCCCTGTTTCTGGTTGTCCGTCGCTGGTGGTCCACTCCGAGTGTTGTCCGTCGCTGCTCCGCTCCTAGTGTCCGTCGCTGCTCCGCTCCCAGTAGAGGTTCGTCGCTACTCCCCTCCCAGTCGCTATCCATCTCTGGTCCCCTCCCAGTTGATGTCCGTCACTACTGTGAGTGATGTCAATTTAACTTATTTACTATGTCTTAGATTTAAATATGGCAGAATAGAGAGTATTTGCATGCTATTATAAATATTATTTTTCTTGACCTCACTTCTTTTGATTCTTTCTCTGCTTTGAATGTAATGATGGGATATACTCCCTCCGGTCCTATAGAAAAAAGTTTGTAGTGCAATTTGCACTACAAATTTTGTCCTATATTTAGGACCAGAGGTAGTATTTGGTAATTTACTTTGTTAGCATAGTTTCTATGTGTGAAAAGAATGTTGGTTGTTATAGCAGGCTAAAAGATCATAGGCCATGTTTGGGATAGTGAGGCAACTCTTTACTGCTTTAAGAAGCAATTGCTTGGTAAAAGGTTGTTAGGGTCATTAAATATTTGATAAGATAATTACGTGTCTGTTAGAAAGTGTGTGTGTGTGTGTCTCGGAAGTTTCTTTTGTAAAAAAAAAACAAGGGACTGTAGCTTTAATATTAAAGAAACAATGTTGATGAATTCATCAAACAATTAAACTCTTTGCCTTTAGAGAAGGTATGCAAAACTACAAAATGAGAAGCAACACAACTTCCAAAGTGGTGGAATGGTTAGTAAACATCTAAAATTAAATATCTGATTTAAGATAGTAAAATGAAAAATTCAGTGTGGCTACTGGCTAGTTACTACTAGTAGCATTAAATACTAGGAATAAAGAAATGATCTATAGGTAATCATATTTTATTATTTATTCAATTATGATAATGATTACTTTATAGTTAGTTGTGTCAGTTTGTGGGAAGAGATGAAACCTGTAGTTGTTTGGATTTTCTTACTTGAAGATTGGTGTACTGGAATAGGCCCATAGGATTGATATGTGGGACTTGGTTCTTGCTGACTATATTGTGCTCAATTTATGAAGTGTGCAATGTGTTTGGCAGTGAAATATTTACTTTTGGTGATTCTAGGAGCTAACTATTTTAAAAATGCAATAAATGTTGATATATGTTGAAGTTATTTATGTACATGCATATGATGTTACTGCTTGATTTCACCATGAGTGAACAAGATGAGAGTAAAATATCATTACAAGGAATGACTTTGTTGGTGGTTTTCTGAATTGATAATATCATTATATCTTTTCTTTCGTCAAGCATGATAAGGAGTAATGATGCGTGATTGGAGTAGCAATCATATTTCAGGTTAAGAAGAAAATGCTGAAAAAAAGAAAAAGGAAAGATAAAGACGAAGAGCGGCAGCCAAAAATGTCTGCGTATATATTGTTCACTCAAGAGTATTATCAGAACAATAAGAAAAAGAATGAGTTGAAAAGGCCTTTTAAAGAAGAGAGTCAGTCGGTGAAAGAAGCTTGGAACGCATTGAAAGATGACGAGAAGGAGACACATAGGGTGAGGGCGAAGAAATTAAGAAGATTGGCAAAAAGGACAAAATATGTGGTTCCATTCTTCACTCGCTGTGCCGCTAATTGGTTTATGAAAGTGTGTAAAAGTGTGAAGAATAGAGAAGATAGGATGGAGTGGCTAAAGAAAGTTGGATTTGATAATTTAGTTAACATGTGTTGCTCACAAATCCCTCGAGATTTATGTGAGCAGTTTATGGGTGCATTTGACCCTGCAACTAATAATGTTTCGATCCAAGGGAGGTCACTTCACATTTATCTGGAAGATGTAAAAGAATTGATGGGGTTACTGTGTGAGGGGGAGACATTGAAAGAAATGTGATGAATAAAGACGAAGGTTTTCAGCAATTGAAAACATTATAAAATAATGAATGCTAATTTTTCATTGTTGTCACTATAATTAATGCTCATTTCTAATTTTTCCCACTCATCAAATTTTCAAACACATTTTTTTAAAAAAAAAAGTTAAAATTTGAAAAAAAAAATTCAATTTATGATATTTTTAATGAATTAACTATCACTTCTTGTTTCATGTGAATTAATTAAAGTGTCATACTGTCATATATTATAAACTATGCATTATACCACATAGGGGTGGGCATGGGCAACGCTGGGCAAGGTGAGACCTTTGCCCAATGCACAACCCAAAGGATGATGGGCTGTATTTTTGCATCTTGTTACCCAGCCTTACCCGGTAGAAACCCTAACCATTTTGGGAAGAGCAACAATGAGCTAGGCTGGGGGAGCATCTCTGCCTAAGTGGTAACTCTTTGCCCAATTCCATATGTAAAAAAGCTTCAATTATACCAAATAAATACTATTAAAAACTTCAAATACATTCCATAATTTCACACCTTGAAATATTTCAAAATAAATCTATAACTTGAGTCTTGAAATTAAAAAAGCTACCATACATTTTAATAATTACATAAGAAATTATGAAGTACTATGTGCTTATGTATGAGTATTAATTTTATATGAACAGGTGTAATTGTCATAAAGACTTCACTAAAACTAATTTTCTTGTCTCAAATCTCAATTTTTTAATGCTTAGTATCATCTTTCCAAATCAAAAGGCCACATCCATCCAAAAATCAATGACTTATATGTAAATAGCGGTAGATGGATATTAAATAATAATATAAAATGTTTAATAAAAATAAAATAGTCTCTTTGTGTGTGTATAATTAAATACTCCCTTCGGTCTTAATTATAAGACAAAGTTGACTTTTTTGGAGAAATTAAGAAAGCTAATTAAATTGCTTTAGAGTACTTTTATTTTTATTTTTTTCTTCAAACTAATTAGTTTGACTAATAAATTAATATATAATCTAAGGATACATAACATATGATATGATTAAATAACTTATTTAGCTTCTTTAATTTCTTTAAAAAAAATCAACTTTATCTTATAATTAGGACTGGAGGTAGTAATACATATAGAATAATATCTACTTTATATAAAATAATATATATTTTAAATAAATTGTATATAATTTTTTTGCTAGAGGAAAATGGGTAGGGTAGTACCGGGCAATTGAATACTATGCTCACCCCTAAATTATTCCCACGTAAGAACAAAGTAAATACAACAATGAATGAAGGGCAAAAAATATCATATAGTTAATTTAATGCCGTGCCTTATAAAGTGAATCAGAAAAAAAATTCTTCTATCACTACTATATAAATAGAACCACAGGAGTATGTGACTAGGTGGTATCTTGCTAAGCTTTTTTGCCCTAAAGAAAAGGTAAGCTAGAATTAACAATTATGAGAAACATTGTTAATAAAAATAATCAATAATTTATAAGAAAATATAAAATATTAATAACTATGAGAAACTCCTCTGATTCTTATACGTTGGATTAATAAATATAATCAGTAATTTATAATAAAATAAAAAAAAAATAGGGGAACACTCGTTTCATATTTAACCATATTAAATAATCAATGTGTTATAGTGACTAGCTAGTTAGCATAATGGTTAAGCTTATAGCCGCATCGATGATGAATTCCAAAGTATTAATGAAGATAATTGTTCATATTTATAAAAAAATAAAAGAAAAAAAGAAAGGGAAAATCTCTTTTAAATGACCACAAAATGATGAAAAGACACAGAGGTGATAGAAGATTCTGAAATACTGCATAGGTGACATGTGACTGAGCATGTATTTTCATTTTGGGATCAAAAGACGGGTTTTCCCCTAGGCAAATTTGAAAAGAAAAGAGGAAGAGAGGGAGTCATTTTTCTCGGGAGTGGGTCATTGGCGGTTTTGGAGGAGTAAAAGAGTAGTGGGGAGTAGGGGTTGTTAGTCGCATAGTGGGTCCAAAGTAGGTGGGGTCGATTTGAGGAGGAAGGAAGGAGTTGGCGGGGCTAGGGAGTGTGCCACATTCTTCCATTGAAGCAGAGAAGAGGTCGACTGTTCCGGCGGCTGAAAAATGAGAACAAACAACGACCCACGCCAGTAAAAGCAGTCATTCGGGGTGAGTTGGGTGTGCTTTTTTGTTGCAAAGGAGGCGTCGACGGTGGGTAGGAAGTCGGCTGGTCCACCGCAGGTGCTAATGCTGATGCTGATGCTGACATTTTTGTAAATGTCCCCTGAATTTGGATGTTCCACAATGCTACCTAATAATTTATCAAGTTATGAATTCTGTTTCCCAATATTTGTTTAGCATTTCCTGTTACAACGTCCCACGTTTTGCACCTTGGATGTCAATAAGAGCTGAAGCTATTTTTGTTTTCCCCCACGTTACATTATAATTTCTGAACTTGTCATTACTTTTTCACAAACTTAGATAAGCAGTTCCACAGGTTATAACGCCTACACTGTTCAAATCTTTGTACATTTCATACTCTGCTAGTGAAAGTGCTTCCACAATTCCCGATATGGTTTTATCAAGTTTTGTTACATGTTTACCAAAATTTGATAAGCATTTCCTCACACGCCCCTTGTTGCTTGTGGACTTGGTTGCGAACATGGCCTGAGGGTACTTTGTTTTTCCCAAGTTAACATTATAAGATATAAACTCATGTTATGAGTTTCGCAAACATATATTAGCTCTTCGCATCTAGTAACGCAAACATTGTGTCACTCGCCTGACACTTTAATTACATTAACTTTTCACGGCTTCCGCAATGCGTGATTATGTTTTATCAAGTTTTGTTAACCTTTTAGCAATATAGGATAAGCACTTCACAGATGCACCCACAAGTTTGTTAACTTGGTTACAAACAAGCACTGAAGCATATGACCCACCAACATTATATTAACATTTGTCAACTTTATATAAGCTAACCTCAATGTTAGATAAATATTTTGCAGGTGATACCGCTAACTTTTGGCCTATCTTCGAAAATTGAATCCCCTGAACGTTGTACTGGTTTCCCAAATCCAGATAAAGGTTTATCATCTGAGGATTACAATTTTCGCGTTTTATGATTTGCATTTCGCTGACGTGTTACCTATTTTATCATCTTGGACACAAGCACTAAAGCAAACTGTTTTCCCCAAGATTATCTTAACATTTCTCAGGTTAATATAATATTTTCGCAAGTTTTGCTAACTATTTTGTAGGCGTTTACGCTAACATTTTGACTCTTCAAAATTTGAAGCCCTTGAACCATTCCCGAAATCCAGATAAATGTTTATCATATAAGGATTACCTATTTCGCAAGTAATTATTTTAATTTCGCAGACGTATTAACTACTTGGTCATCTTGGACGCAAGAACTGAAGCAAATTGTTTTCCCCAAGATTATCTTAACATGTATCAGGTTCATATAAGCTTTTCGCAATTATAGATAAGGATTGCGCAGGCGTGTACGCTAACATTTCGAATCTTCCAAATTTTGAAGCCCCTTAACGTTAAACTGGTTCCCCAAATCCGCATAAAGGTTTATCATCTACGGATTACATGTTTCGAGATTTATGATTTGCATTTCGCAGACGTCTATACTATTAGCAGCTGATAACTTTTTTTTTTATCTACGACAGCAAAATTCCAGACTATTGCAGGAATTTTCCCAACAACGGTTAAGGTTCCCTGAATGGACGATGCACATTTCCCAAATCTACATTAACACTTAACATGTTCCTCCACAACTTCTGCAGCATTACACTTGAAACATCAGCAAGCCATGACAGTGCAATTGCGTTATAAGAACACATCAAAACAGGCCAAAACAATACTTACATAGACAAAAAGAAAGGAGTGGACAATATATATCCAAAAACATGACATACTTACATGTAGGCCTTATAAAGGGGTGTGACCTTACATACACAAAAATGGGGAATTCACTGTCAGTGCCAAAAAACCAGCAACAATAAACATTGTTCTAACATGTGCATTGACAACAAGACATTAAGAAAGTGGTTCCTCTTAATGTTCATTTGTCATTGACATTACCCTATATCTATTACTAAATACTTACAACATTTGCTACCCCATGTACCCCATCTCTTCATCCAAAAAAATAACATAGAAGGGTCAGGCCAAAATATATATATATACCAAAAGATTTGACCTACTACTGCACGAATATTAGTTTTCCATGTATCCCATCCCTTCATCCCTTAATGCATCCGCATGTGGAAAACGTTGGCCAACTCCTGAAATTAGTCCGCCCCATTTCAAATGCCTCATCTCACTGACATGTGTCTGTTCAGTGTCATAAATTAAATTGCCACCACCAAATGCAACTAACACAGGCTGAACATCATTGCAATCACTCATGGGATAAACCTCTGCTTCTGGTGACTGTTGCAGGAATCTCTCAATCCTGTATTAAATATTTACAAAATCTCATTAACGATTACCAACATTTGCTTACCAAATGCCAACATATTCATTACAACAACTTTTTCTAACTTACAGATCAGATCGCAAAGGTTGGTTCACATTATCCTTATGGGCTGCAAACACATGAGCTCTACTGTCATTGAACTGAAAACAAATTTCCTATTTCTCCATCACTATCAAGATCAATTAAAGTCCTCTCATCAAACATAACTTTATATTTAATTTCACAACTATTCCCCACATCACCTATCCATATTACAATTATTTCCCTTAATTCTTCCAGCCTTATCCCTTCTCTTAGCATTTTTACCTTCACACTACCTCTAATGTACTTAACTTCACCATCATCATTACTTTCAAAATTTCCCCCAACATGAAAATAACAAAACAACTCCTTCGCTGCACTTCCCCTACTATTTTCATCCATTTTGTTACTTCCCCTGCAACAAATAAATGCACACAGTATCAGTAAAAAGAAGAAAACTAATTGTGCACTTCAATGTTTAACAGCTCTGCATTAGGGTTTGTCAGATTCCTTTTTCTTATTTCCTACAAAATCCACCCTATCTTTTCTCTTCACTCTTATAGCTCTAACTCACCTCATCTTCCATTGCCATCTTCTACCATATTCACCCAGCATCAGCAATTTTACCCCTGCACTAACACCAAGCATCACGTTCCTCCAACCCAAGTACTACCCAGCTCCGAAACGCTCACTTCCCACGTAAATGCAAATGATGATAAGGAAGAATAATTAATGACGATCGACAAGGCAAGGGATTATCTATACATACCTCAGCTGCCTTACATTTCACTGGCTTGCTTTGCTCCTTCACTCTCGTCTTGTAGCTGCACCATGTCACTTCTACACATATCTCTATCTTCTTTCCTTTTCAGCTCATAAGGGCAAACCCGTCTTTTGATCCCAAAATGAAAATCCCTACTCAGTCACTTGTCACCTCTGCAGTATTTCAGAATCTTCTATCACCTCTATGTCTTTTCATCATTTTGTGGTCATTTATCATGGATTTTCCCAAAAAGAAAACCTTAGGGCCTCATTCTTTTTTTTATAAAATAATTTTATAAAGTTGATTTTAAAAAACAAGTTTGAAAAAAAATCTATTTGGATAGCGCTTCTAAAAACTCACATTTGAAAATAAAAAATATATAAATTTGTTTGAAATAATTATTCTTATACCATCAAGCTAGATAATAAAAAAGAAAAAGAATTGTTTGATTTACTTACTTTATGGTATGATTTTCTTGGTGGTGGCCGTCGTGGTCAACGAGGATGTGGCGGTGGTTGATACCCATGATGCTTGTGTCGAGGATGAACAGGTAGTGACTTCAAAGAAGGAGGAGTTTCCTCATTTTCCAAAACTAAAAATAAAAAATAGAAAAAAAAATAATAAACCTTCTAAAAATTGTTTTCATTTTTTTCAAAAAACAAGTTACTATTTTTTTTAAAAAACAACGTAGCTAAAAGTAACTTGGCGTACCAGTTTTCTGCCCCCTTAGAAAAAGACTATTTTTAAAAAGAAAAATCCTAAAAAAATATCACTTGAATTTTAAAATTCTAAATTAATTTTGTTAACAATAAAAGTAATGAGAATGACAAATAAAATAATGAGATTGACAATTCAAATTCTTGTCAAATCATTTATTTAAGATTTTAAAATTTAAATAGTATTTTCTTAGAATATTTTCTTTTTAAAATGGGAAACGAAAGTGCCCTTAGTTTCAACTTTCAAACAAAAAAATGTCAAATGGAGTTAGTCCTATTTACCACGTAATGAATGTATTTTGCTAAGATACTTTGTAGCTGATGGTTTTTTTATGTAAATGCATAATTATTTTCATCCAAAAAAAAACTTTCAAACAATTTGAACTTCAAATGATTGGATTTAGCTGATTTGATTTGTTTATAACGGTCAAGGAAGAAAAATCACAACAATTTCTTGAATAAACATAAATAGTGTTAACAACTTTTTTTGCCACAAAATAGTGTTAATAACTGATTTTTGGTTCTCTCACCTAAAAAATAATTACTGACCTCCATAAGTCATTAAAAATAATAATTAATGATTTATAATTAAAAGGAGTCAAATTAATGCCCGTTAAATTTTTGAAATTTTATTTAAAAAAAATTCAAATATTTAAAAAACCATTATTGAGAAACGAAAATTAGCTCTTTTCCATTTTTAATATTTCATATAATTTAAAAATTTTATACTTTTTTTTTTGCTAGATTTAACTTTTTGTATTATTGGATATAAATATTTCTAAAGGCTAAAAGTATACTTTTAGTGCCTTAACTTTTAAAATATAATTTTTGTCTTATATTTCTAACACCGCTAATGTTGTTAACAGAAAATGTTGATGCAACAAATTTAAGTGATGATTGTGCAGCTGACAAAATATATTTAACTTTTAATTTTTTAATATAAAATATTTAGATTATTAAACTAAAATAAATTGACATATCGCTGTAAATGAAATTGAGATTTTGAAATTTAGATTATTAAACTAATATATTAAGATTATTAAATTAGAATTTTTTTAATACAATCAAGGTTTTGATATTAATGGCTTCATTATATTTTTAGATATTTTTCAATTTACACATCTATTAAATTTAAGATTAATAGCTTTTAATGATACAGTCATCATTTGAGTTTGTTATGTCAACTTTTTTTGTTAGCAACATTAATTGTGTTAAAATTATAGCATAAAAAATATACTGTATAAAGCTAAGAAACAAAAAATATACCTTATATAAACTTGAAGTAGTAAAGTATACTTTAGCCTATTTATAAATTAGGGAAAATGTCTATTTTTACTCCAGAAGTAACTACCCAGGAGAGCTGGGTATCCAGAAGTTTTTAGAGAAGCGGTTTTGCCATAGAAGTAACCAAAATGGGGCATTTTTTACCTGAGGTGACAGAGACCCCAATTGCCGTATGCCACGTGAGATTGGACGCCACATCAATGCCCATGTCAGATTTTTACTCCGGAAGTAACCACCCAGGAGAGCTGGGTATCCAGAAGTTTTTAGAGGAGCGTTTTTGCTCTGGAAGTAACCAAAATAGGGCATTTTTTACCTGAGGCAACGGAGACCCCAATTGCTGTCTGCCATGTGAGATTGGACGCCACATCAATGCCCACGTTGGAGATCCATTTGACACTATTAACATATTCACGTCATTCTTTTTCTTTCATTTTTTCCATCTTTAATGCCCTTGTTCGTTGTTAGGTCAGAGGCATTAAAGGAGATGGCTTTAATGGCTGAAATAATTGCAAAATCGTGAATGACTCATTAACAGGAGTGAGTAGAGAAGAGAACAAATAGGAGGCTCAACAACATCGTCAATGACAGGAAGCAGGATGAGAAGCAGAAGAAGGTTTAAACTTCTTAGACGGCGTGGTCAAGAGCTCCAATATGATGGTCCGACAAGGATATGTAACTACGGTGAGGTGGATCCTCTTTGTACTTCATGGAAAGAGATTAACCCAAGGAGGAGATTTTATAGTTGCTGAAATTTATCAACAAGTAGGGAGTTATTTAAATTTAGGGAAGGAATTAATTGATCTTGATTTTTGTCTATGTTGTGGGACTGATTTGTTGGGTAAATTTTCAGGGAGGGGGCTGCGGGTATTTCAAATGGCATGATGATGAATTGGGTGTGAGAGCGGCAGAGGTGATCAATGAGTTGCTTGGCCATATGGACAGATTGTATGATGACAATATGAGGTAGAGAAGAGATGACGCCAAAGAAAGTGGTGATGTTGACTCTGAGATGGCTCGCATATATTCAGACATGAAGAAGACAAATTGCATATTCTGAGTTGCATATTGTGCTTTGATGGTAAGCTGAGTTGTTTTTGTTTTGTTCGCTTTGGCTTAAGGGATTGCTGCAGTTAGTGCATTGGAGGGACATTAGGTGTTTTTTTGTTAAAATGTAGGGGTTTTTATATTAGATCAATGTAGTTGAAACAGGTGGAGCTTGTTGTAATGAATGTTAAAGTTCATGGTTTTATTTTGCTTACTGATGTAGTGGCAACCTCTTATAAACATATGAAATTGAAGGTAATAGATATAATATGCACTTATGGATATAAAACATAAGTGATAAATTGATTTTATTCTTGGTAAATCGATTTATCATTGTTGTCACAATGACATAAATCAATTTGCCTATATCGTAAATTGATTTACCACTTCTTCAAGTGATAAATCTCGTAACAGACATAAAACAGAGACAAGTGATAAAATAGAGATAAGTGATAAATTGATTTTGTTCTTGGTAAAATAATTTATCATTGTTGTCATAATGATATAAATCAATTTTCACATCGATTTGCCTAGATCATAAATTGATTTACCACTTCTTTAAGTGATAAACCTTGTAATGGACATAAAACAGAGATTAGTGATAAATTGATTTTGTTCTTGGTAAATCGATTAATCATTGTTGTCACAATGACATATATCAATTTGCACAATGATATTTGAAAACTTGGTTGCTCTCAACCAGATTTGGTAAATCGATTTACAATGCCTCATAAATTGATTTACTTTAGAGTTGAAAATTTAGTTGCTCTTGGC
Source organism: Inga laurina (assembly GCA_963855925.1). Classification (NCBI taxonomy): domain Eukaryota; kingdom Viridiplantae; phylum Streptophyta; class Magnoliopsida; order Fabales; family Fabaceae; genus Inga; species Inga laurina. The sequence goes on from OY979704.1 coordinate 48,850,044, forward strand.
CAACTTTTGTAAATCGATTTACAATGGCTTATAAATCAATTTACTTCACATTTGAAAACTTCGCTGCTTTCGATTCACAGCTCACATGTAGACTGCTTCTTTTCGCCCTAATCGTGCTTTCTCTCTCATGCAACTTGTTCGTGTAGAATGGATTTGGGAATTGGGAAATAGGTCATTACCCTTTTGCCTTAACTTTAAAACACTCCCTGCCACATCATTTTGCCACCTCCACACCTGGTCAATCGTTTTAACACCACTTCTTTCGCCTCAGTTCAACACTTACGCTAGCATGTAATTTAAATAGTCAATGTCAAGTCTCCGTTGTGTCAAGTCAAAAATGCCCCATTTTGGTTACTTCCAGGATAAAAACACTCATAAAAACCTTCAAATACCCAATACTCTTGAATGGTCACTTTCAGGATAAAAATGGACCTTTTCCCTTACAAGGATATGCTTTTTCCTTTATCTCCTAGGCCCTACATTCCTATCGAGGGTAAAATAGTCACTCCATTTATTAGCAAAAAGTGAATAAAAAGAGAGTGCCTCCCTGCTTTACTAGGTTCCCTCGTAAAGACTTGAACCTTCTCAGCTTCCTTTCAATGACCCCAGTTGGGAAATTGTGAATTATGGCGCCATAAGGTTCCTTGATAGTCATTAGGGAATGAAATGGAGGATTTTTGGGGAGATTTTTCATTCTGCAATATGTAAAAAAAAAACAAGCTTATAGACTACACAACACAAGAGGGCAATGCACAGAAGCTCTGACTTGTGTGTATATATATAGTATTTCCTTATTTATTGATTTTCCTGCTTTTGTTTGCTCACTTTTTATCTGCACTTTACTTTGTTCTGAATTCCTTTCCTTCCACCTTTTTTTCCTCCTTCCTTTTCTGTTATTATTATTTTTAGTCTCTCTGTTTTTCTGCTGTGCGTGAGCTTTGTCAGAAGCTTCAGCTTTCAACAATGGCGGACAATATCCATACACCCATAGATCAGCTTCAGGACCTTGAGTAGTGAGTACTGCATAGACTCAAATCCTCTGTGGGGTACGCCTCGGTCTTTCTCTTTCTATAATCTCTTTTGGGTTTTTGTCTGTTTCTGTTTTACACGATTAAAGAAATGTGCTTTGTGGGTCTCTCTCCGTTGTTTTGGCGTCTCTTGCCTTACCCATTATTACTTCCATTTTCTATATCTTCTTGTCTTCCTCTCATATTCATGTGCCCCCAATAAGTAAGAGCTTTTTAAATATTGGCTTGACTGTATTCTTGCTGTAATTTTTTCCCAACAAAACAGAGGATGGAAAGCTTGTCACTTTCTTAAGTGTTGTGACTAAACTTTTTTCTTAGCATTACAGACATTTCTTAATTGAAGGAAAATGCTGCTATTTATTGAGTTTTCTTTTTGTTTGCACACTGAGTATAATTTTCTTTATACTTTCTGGGAACAAATTTACACGGTGCCTTCTGGCTTTAAAATTAGTTTCCAGAGCTTCCCGGTACTTCATGATCTTGTTTACTTGTCCTTGGCTATGGAAGAGTATAATAACCAATAATGGAATCATGTCACGCTAAGTTACGCTTTTACCCTGTCAAGGAAGCAACTTTCTCCTTCTAGCTTAGTTCTGGTGAATGAGTAATTAATTACTGAGGAGATTAAAGTGGCCACACATATTTATTGAACTCATGACGTTAGTAACCTCGGCATGGGTTTATGTTCTATCTATAGTAGATGAGTTATATATTATTTATTTATTTTTGCTGTAGCTTACTTCTACATTGAAACTATTGGGAATTCAAATCAGCTGATATAGTTAAAAGGTTTAGGCTACTGGACTATGTGGAATATAGAGATGTTAGTCATAGCAGTGAAAATGAGACAAATGATTACTGACTTTCGCTTCCAGAATTTGGACTAACGACTGAGTACTGTGTTTTCTTTGGACATACTTTGCTGAATTTACTTGGGCATTTCTTATAAGGTTCTCCAATAAAAATATGAGATGTGGAGAAATTTTAGAAAGACTCAATCGTGTGTTCTTTGAGTTATGAAAATTATTCACTTATTATGTTTTTAATGGAGAACTTGATAGTGAATGCCTCAAACCTCTACCCACGTTCTGTTCTGTTCTGATTTTTTAAATTAGAGTATTCAGTTTTCTCTAGATGCCTAGCTGCAAGAAACACAGTAGCTCAAACAAAAAACAATCTGGTATGAAATGTTGTGCTTGCCTTGTTTTTTTTTCTGTTGTGTTCTGCTTAAATTATGTGCAGTTGATAGTTAAGTAGAAATTAAGGTTAGATCAGATTGTGTATGGTTCTATGTAAGTCAGGCAAAACATTTCATACCAGACTTGTTTTTTGTTTGAGCCAGTAGAGTAACAAAAGTGATACAATAAAAACGGATCATAAACTAGGCCGCAATGAAAATCATGAAGGTCCCTTGGGGGTCTTTACCATGGAAATGGATTAGCATAATATTAATTTGTATCTGTCACTCAAAGGTTGTAAAGATTCACTTGGATATTTCCATGTGAGTGACTGAGGTCTAGCTGAATTGCATCAAAAAACAATTGTCCAAATCTAGTCTTCAGTTGTAATTTAAGCATAGGAATGCAAGTTGTGTGATATATCGCCTATGCAAGTCAAATGAATAAAGAAAGCCATTGTCATATTCTGCTGTTGACTTTCTTCAAGCTTGGGAGATATTACAAGTCATGGATACATTACCATGTAGCTATGATAAGCACGTTTCAACTAAGCCATAATGTGTTCGTTTGAGTGCATGCGTGAGCATGCATTTGGGTGTGAGAGAAAGAGAGAGGGGTAGGATTCTGTTACACCTCATGGCCCATGTATCTAGATATCTGAAAAGTTCAAGCTTTCTCAACTTTAAACAGACATATGATCTAAGTTACAGTAAAGAACCTCAAATATTTAGAGAGTGAAGAGGTACATGGTATAGTTTGATGTTTCTTTACATTCTATTCTTTTTTCATTCAATTATTTTCCTTTTTCCTGCTCATAGTGAATGCCTTATGTTGCAGTGGAAACTATCGTATTAGGATTTCAAAATTACATACTGGTGCTGGGGACTAGTGTGATGATACCTTCATTGCTCGTTACATATATGGGAGGAACTGATGTAAGCTGAATTTCTGCTGCTCTGTCTTCTTTCATCTTCTATTATTGATTCACCAAAGAGCATGTAGGAATGGTATATCAGTTTGTCAATGCTTTGTATCCTTATGTGTCTACATTTATTTACATTATACTTGCTGCTGATCTCATGTGCCAGTTCCCATTCAAATTTTTAACTTAACAAAACTTCGCAGAATTCTTTTTAACTAAATAGGGTTAAATTTTGGCAAAGATGGTCTTGTCAGGTTCTGTTAATATGGTGTACAAAAAGCATTTAGTGATTTGCTTGCTCATACAACCAGGGTGACAAAGCAAGAGTAATACAGACTCTACTCTTTGTAGCCGGCATTAACACACTTCTCCAATCACTTTTCGGAACCAGACTGCCTGCCATTGTTGGAGGATCTTATGTCTATTTGATACCAATTGGTTACATCATCAGTGACTCCTCGTTGCATCGAATTAGTGATCATCATGAAGTAAGTTTCCTTTATGCATCTCTTCATAGCGGTGAATTAGTCTAGTAATGCATAATAGACTTTAACATTGATTTTCTTTTGTTCCTTGCCATCTAATGATTGATTGAGGTTCTTCCCCTGCCATTGGCAGAGATTTATACACTCAATGAGAGCTATACAAGGAGCTCTAATTATAGCCTCAAGTATTCAGATAATCCTGGGATACTGCCAAGTGTGGGGGCTACTTTAAAGGTACACAAGTTGCATTTGAAAATGTTGGTAAAATGAAAATTACAATAACAATACATCCAAGAATGTGCTGAAATATGGTTTATGGATCTTCTCCCCAGATTTTTCAGTCCTCTTAGCATGGCACCTGTAGTTGGATTGCTTGGATTAGGATTATTTCAAAGAGGATTTCCTGCGGTATGTGTTGCCATGAGAAGCTTTATATGTTATACATTTGGACAACCTTAGAAATTTTGAGGGAAAAAATAAAATGACATGGCAAATTATGTCACTTGATTATAAAAGGATTTTCAATCTGAATGAGGATTTCTTTGAATGCAACTTCTGAAGTTGATACCTGTTTTGAGTGACTCCATATTTTTTTACGCTGAAGAATAGAGTTATACCTCTGCTTCTATTTCTACTTATTTAATCTAGTTTCTGTCATACAAGATTTCTCGACGTTTCTTGATTTGACCTCTAAACTTTAGTATATTCTCGATGTTTCAGTTGGGAAACTGTGTAGAAATTGGTCTACCAATGTTGTTGGTGGTGATTGGATTGTCACAAGTAAGTGGAAAATCATAAATAAAACACAGTGCTTCAAGTCATCACATCATCAATTTGCTTCAGACGAAACTAATTCTGTATAATTTGCAATATTTTAAGCATGTGAGACCATTTAGAGATACCCCTATATTTGAAAGATTTCCAGTGTTGATTTGCATTGCCATTGTTTGGATCTATGCTGTTATATTGACTGTAAGTGGAGCTTACAGGCATAAACCTGCTAGAACACAACACATTTGTCGTACAGACAGAGCAAACCCGATATCTACCGCCCCATGGTACCCTATCATTTTGTTCAAATCTTCTTATATTTTGAACTTTTTGTTGCTGAGGTATGAGGTTTCTTTCCATGCTAATAATAGGTTCATGTTCCCGTACCCTCTCCAATGGGGCCCACCGCCATTTTCCGCTGGTCATGCATTTGCTACAATGTCTGCCGTTTTTGTCTCAATGGTTGAGGTAACCATTTATTATCCTATTTATGTCACTCACTATTATTACCTTCATTTTAACTAACCTGGGTAAGAGAATGATGTTCTTTTCTGATGCAACATAGCATGCCTATATGTTTGTTCAAATGGTTTACACACAACAAAAAACGACTGAGTATTTGTGTTACATATATTTTATGTCTTATTCTAATGGTTTTGAAATAGCTTTCCAAGGTCTTGAGAAATTAAAATACCCACATACCAACTTATACCTTTTTGTTCAGTTATTTCTGTTGATTGTTTCTGTTACTATAATACTCACATTCTGAAAATTGTTGAAGGAGCTGAAAATATTTTTCCAAACTCATTTATTTGGTAGCAATTAGACGGATATTTCTTCCCTGATTTGCAATGTTTATTATACCATCATGATCATTATTCAATATTTCTTTTTATTACTTTTCCAAAATAAGGGGATGATGTTTAATTTTTATCCTCAAAATCAATTTTTTTTCCCAATTTTTATTATCCATTCCATTCGTTTTCAATGTACATGCCAAATAATAAAATGGAAGAATTTAGAATAATCATAATGTTAGCCTCCTTACCATTTTGGTGAATTCTGCTATGGTGTTCTGATACAGAATTTCTCAATGCAGTCAACTGCTGGGTACAAGGCAGCATCTCGGTTGGCAATTGCAACTCCACCTCCTACTTATGTTCTAAGTCGAGGCATTGGTTGGCAGGTAAGTCACTACTTAACACAAATAAGTTATGAGTATTAATCAAGTACTGCCTATGATCACATTGATCGTTAAACTTTGACTCTATTGATTTGCAAGTCCTATTACTTGAATTGCAAGAAATGCATTATAACAGTATTATAGATAAGCTACTTAAATGCGTCTGAAAGCTGATCCTGTTAATTCTGCACAGGGTATTGGTGTCTTGCTCGGTGGTCTTTATGGAACAGGGACAGGTTCTACTGTTTCGGTGTAAGTAACACCCTTAAGTGAGATGTTACTGCAAGTTGCTTTTTGTATATGGTCTTTTAAGTCTTTGAATATTTTTAGCCTGATGACCATCTTTATTGTGTATTCTAGAGAAAATGTAGGGCTTCTTGGACTAACCCGAGTTGTTCAGATTTCTGCTGGTTTCATGATATTCTTCTCCATGTTAGGTTGGTATATTTCTTTCAAAACATTAATCTGTCGTTCTGCACAACTCATATAACAGAAATGAGGTTCTGATGTTTACTTTCTTTCACATTTTGTATTTTTAAATACGGGGCAATGAAAATACACCTCTTCAAGTTTATGTAATTTAAAAGTAAAAAATAGTGAAAGGCCAAAAAAAAAAACAAGAGTGGTAAGACTATTATAATTGTGCAAGAACGAATGCCTCAACCCTAAGGCCTTGTTTGGGATACAGAGTAAATCTCAATTTCCAAATGCTAAATGATTAAACTTTTGGGATAATTTTGAGTTTCTTAAAGTAGAACTCTTTGCAAATGACTTGAATTGAAAAGGGTTGTATTCACATTCTTCTATCTCTTCTGCTGTTCTGAGCTTGACAAGTCAAGCTTTATGATGACAAAATAGAAGAAATCAGAGTAAGAAGTCAATTATTGTTTTGTTTGTTTCTGCAGGTAAGTTTGGAGCTGTTTTTGCATCTATACCGTTCCCGATATTCACGGCACTGTACTGCATTCTCTTTGGCCTCGTAGGTATGCAAGCAAGTAGTTCAATTGAATTTCCATTGCCATAGTTAACTTTGGTTCCTCTATTATTCACAGTTACTTGTTCTTGTTGCTTCAGCTTCAGTTGGAATATCTTTTCTTCAATTCACAAACATGAACTCCATGAGGAATCTAATCATCACTGGGCTATCATTGTTCCTTGGAATTTCAATTCCTCAATTTTTCAATGATTACTGGAGTCTTCCACACCATGGCCTTGTTCATACCAATGCTGGATGGGTGAGTTCTCCTTTAGTGGCCTAATTTGCTCTCTAGTACACAGAATTGGATCGAGAAGTGTAAGGGGAAAAAGTAATTTTGTGGAAGTAAAAAGATGCTTATGAGTTATGCCCTTGGACTAGAGAAAGAGTACATTCCCTATGGTATTTAATGCAGGAGATAGATAACTAATTTGTAGAGATTCAGAAAATTAAGTTTTAGTTATTTGTAAAAAACATGTGTTAGTTTTTCTGAAGCACCCATTTTAATATGTGCATTCAGTAGGGGAGAGTTTAGGCAAAAAATTATAAATTTGAGAGACAAAGTGGATTAAGGTTAGGACAGAAACAAATCTCTCTACTAGTTCTTACATTTAAGGTGGGAGGGAGTAATAGATTTTACACTTGTTTATGTGCAAGAAAAAGTGAATATCTTTTCAGAAATGTTGAACTAAACAGGTTAGTGTCAAATAAATTATAGTTTACTTCTTTATAGTTTAGAATATTTCATTGTTTTAAGGCCTTTGATGGGATGTGGAAAGTTGTCTTGAAAGACCAAGATTGTTTAAGATATAATTAAACCATCCCACCACTTAACTTTTACAACATCAACTCATTTTATGTGTGATGATGTGTAACCTTGGCAGTTCAACACACTGATAACACCATATTCTCATCGCCAGCCACGGTGGCTTTGATCGTGGCGGTGTTCCTTGACAACATGCTCGAGGTCGATAAGTTGGTCCCACTTAGGATTATAAAGCATTTGGATTCATGTAGAATGAATAAAGAGAACATTTTATGTATTCTGTAGTGCTTCTCAAAAGCTCTCAAAAGCCAATTTCTAATTTGTAACTGTTCCGTGTTGAGTTACATTCTTTTATAGAACTTTCTTCAAATGTATCAGTGCATGAATGTAAAGAATCCAAATTCCTTCTAGATTACCTTAAGTTTATTTTATTAGATGAATATAAAAGAAGAGAGGAAGATGTGGGACCCAGACAGGTTCCTCTCCTTTTCTTCTCTTTCAAATGTATCATGACCAGCATCTCCAAGGACTTTGGTATATAGAAAGTGAACTGGCTGGCTCTGAGTATTTTTAAAACAAAAGATAATACATAGAAATACATACACTATCATATGAAGTTAATTTATATGTGACATAATAATATTTTTTAAATTAATTGAATGAAAATTATGACAATTCTATAGATTCATTAAATAAGTGGCGGAGCTGAGAACTCGGGGATGGAAGTTTTTAAAATAAAAGATCATACATAAGTTAAATATATAAATTTTGAAATTATATAGAAGTTATATACTATATAAATGAATAAGTTATATAATTTCTAAATTTTATCTGGATGACAAATATTTTAGTTTATCTGATTTTATTAATGTCAAATTTTTTATTCATAAAATTTAGATAAATATTGTCGTCCCTTTAATGACAATTTTATCTTAAAACTAGAGTAAAATTCACATGACTTCCTTATATTTAATCTAAATTACAGAAACCTCCTACTTTTTTATGTAAGAAACCTTCTTTTCATTTGAAAATTTTATGAGAACATTCAGAATCAAAATGTATATTTACACAATTTTTTTTGAAGTTCTAATATTTCACTTTCGTCAACTTAACCAGCAGTTGACCATTAAATGACAATGTTCACCTTTTGTTTTGTCTAAATGCCCTTTCTTAACAATAATACGACTTAAAAAAGCATATAACTTTAACAAACATGTTTATAAATTTTTGTGCAAAAAATGTATTTTAAAAATTAAAATTTAAAAATAATATAAGTTATATAATATCTCAAATTCACATTATTAATAACATATGTTGAATATAAATACGTCTTTCAAGTATGTTTTCAATCATGTTGTCGTGACAAAAAGCAAAAAGAAAGAAATATGGTTTTAGTCATTTAAAAGAATACTAAATAAATAAGTTTCAATAAATATGATAAAAATTTAAAATTTTATAATACAGTAAAAATTAATAAATTTTATAATATTTTGGAAATTTTAAATATATATGTATTGGAATTATATTTTGTTTGTATAAAAAATTATTTTTAGGAAAATATAAAAGTTTATTTATTTGTTAAAAGAGGGGTATTTTGGTCAAAGTAAATGTTTAAAAGTCAAACTTAATGTGGGTGGATGGAAATATAATCTCAAATATGTAAGGGAGGTTCCTTTAACATGCATTTTAATTTTAAGAGAGGTTTATATATGTTTTCAAAATAGAGGGGAGGTTTGTGTAATTTAGGTAAAACATAAAGGTAGTTAATGTATTTTACTCTAACTTATAAAACATTTTAAATGAAACTATGTTACTTTTAATCATATGCATTGAAATTATATCTCAACAGAAATCACTATAATATATATACAATTAATAGGGATATTTTAAGAAAAAAACTAAAAATTTGGGAGACCAGATTGATTGAGCTTTTTTCCTTTAGAATTGAAGTAAATCCTCTTTGAAATACAGCCCCCATTGAAGCACAGCTGCAAGAAAGACAGAATTTGAATTTTTGGATTCGTATTTGTTAGATTTTTTCAGCAAAATTTTCTTTTAGACACTGTTTTCTTTATAAAAAATGAATATAGGATGGGGATTGTATTTTTTTAAGAAATAATTTAAAACTATATCGTGACAATAAAATAACGGGTAAGTATAAGAAACCATTGATTGTTTGGATTAGCTTTTTTTAATAGCTTTTACGACTTACGAGGTAAGTATGTGAGAGGAGTTTTGTTTCAGGTTGCGCAAACCATGGTTTGAAATCTGAAAAATTGAAACTCTATGCAAGTGTTGTAGATAAAATAAGAAGTCCATACAAGCCACACAATTTTTATATCTTGTATGCGTACAATCTACATAATTACAAAACTCAAAACATCTCAATAAAACACAACTTCAAAGTAAAGATATATCTTTTTTTTTTTGGGTATTTTTTAGTTTCTGTATAATCTTCAACACAATGGCACAAATCCAACACATTTTTACACACTTTTTAGTAAACTCACAAGTGCAGATAAAGAAACCATTAGAAGATCAAAGCTCATCATCCCTCCTTTATTTTCTAACTTTCTGGTTTGATCTCCAAATCTGCAAAAAATGTTATTAACAGCTTAACTATTACATCAAAATGGAACATAGAATAAATAAAAGCTAATGGTCATATTTATTCCACACATTTTTCAAAATTGTCCCAAGATAATGTGGATTAAACTAGAGCTATAACTATTTACAAAGACCAGAATACTTTGTTAAATATGTGTAAATAGTGAAAATTGTCAACCCCCGTTTCCATTTCGATAATCAAAGAGTAATAAAGACGGAATTCAATGGGCATACAGAAAAGTACAATTATACTGATAAAAATATTCGTTTACAATCCCAACGTCGTTCGTTTACAATTCCGATATTGTTCGTCGGCGGAAACAGAAAATACAGCGGAAGTATTAATATCTACAAATTATCCAAAATGCTAAGGCATAGACTAAAGCATAACCACGTTCATATCCTCGCCTCGAGACACGTGCCACTCACTTTTCAGCGTCAACGTCTTTGTCCTTTGACCCACTGGTACCCACTGAGGTATTTGTTTAAAAATAGGGTGAGATTCCGAAGAATCCCCATAGAGACATAATATCGTTCATAGAAAATGCGAAAAGTAAATATGTCATGCGCCAAGGTATGCACAAATTAATGAACAATATAAACACATCATCGTCATGTATACATGAGTAGGGCTCAGCCCCACAATCTACACCGGTTGGACTTCTGCCAACTCCCAGTGTAAGTGCACCTCTGGCACTAACAGCCTCTTTCTAGGCAAATCAAGTTATTAATAAAGTGCATTTACAAAACATTGGCATCCACACAATCACATAACTTATGGCATAGTGTATGAAGGATAATGTCCCTACCTCAAAGCTTTATAATCCTCTTTTAAATATGCCTCGAAGAACGTGTCGTATCCGGCCTCCAAATCGGTCCTAAAATATTAAGTGTACCAGAAATAGGTCATAACCTATCCAAGTATCATTTTAGACTCTTCCATAATGTTTATTGTGGTTATATTAGTCTATGGTGAAAATTTACAAAAATGCCTCCGGGAACCCGGCCCGGCCCCGCCGTACCCGGCCCGATGGCACGATTTCCCAAAATTTTGACCAAAGCTATTTTGACTTATTTTTGCCCAAGGAATCCATTTCCGGGCTCGAAATCACCAAATTCACGGTCAAATTACGAAAATACCCTTGACAGCCCCTATTTAGTGATTTCAATGGCGTTTTCGTAAATATGCTTTTTCGGCCTCTACCGAAAAAGTGCCCAACTGTAACCCCACCTATTTTTGCCCACTGAGTCCAATGGAACCATTTATTTCATGAAAATCCAACTCCTACTATCAGATCTGGTCTGGCCGAAATATTGGTCACAATTTGGAAAAATGGAGCTTTGTGTTTTAGCTTCTAAAACTTGTACTTTTCCACTTCTAATCCTTGATTAATTCATTTAAAAACTTCATAATCATGATTTAAAGGATTTTGGGCAGCATAACCCCTTAGGATTATGGCTTTTCCAATTTTACAACTTAACCAAAAATCACATAAATCAAACAACAATCACCAACAACAACTTCAATACACAAAGAAGTTGAGATTTTGGAGATTACCTCTTGATCCTTGGTGTTTCTCTCACTAGAACGTCCTCTCTCTCCCCTCAACCTTGAGATTAGCTTGCTAACATGGTGATCCATAGAGAAAAAGAGATTAGAGAAGCTATTATGCAAGAGAGGAAGCTTTGAACACAAGAACAACAATACCTACCTTAGACTTCTTCCTCCTTGAGCTCTCCTCTTCTCTCTATTTCTCAAGCTTTCTCTCTTCCTCTTTCCCTTGTGTCTTGAACGAAATGTGTGTATGAAGGGGAAGGGAAGATATTTTATTAACCTTGTCATCTTTCTTCCTAGCCCTTGATTTCATCAATGGTTGAGATTGCAACACCTTTCATGTACACCATCATTCCATTTTTGTGTACACTCAACCTTGCCATGCTTCCCTTTTGTGTACACTCAACCTCACTTATCATTTTCTTCTCCCTTGGTTAGTCAAAAACGTGCTCCCTCTTATGCTCCAACTAAATCAAGTGTTCCTTCCATTTACTCAAGTCAATTGGTGCAAAAGTTGGCCACCTAACCTTATGACATAAGTAAGGACTTATGACACAACAATTATCTCCATCATCTTTCATGTGGTGTTGACACTTGGCCTCATTGGATTTTGACACTTGTCTTCTCCTCCTTCATCCCTAAATTTCTCAAATAATTAAGAGAAAAAGGAAGATTACTTTATTTCTCAAATTTTCGGAATAATGCCAATTCTGGCAGATTTTCTGCCTTAATTTTGAAAAATCATAACTAATTTTGTAGACATCGTTTCGAGTCGATTCCAAAGCCTATGGAACCCTCATTGAGTCTAGTTTCAAGGAAAAATATGGAATTTTACTGGAAATGATCATATTATTCCCAGATTTTCAATCTTTGATCTCTGCTCCAGAAACTTTCCAGATTTTCTGGATCAACTTCAAAAATTCATATCTTTTTTTCTATAGCTTCAATTGAGTCATATAACCTATCAAATTAAAGCTTAGGATGTCTACTTTCACCCTATAAAATTTCATAATTTTTGGTCATCATTTGGTCTTCCAAAACTATATGACAATCTCACTGCCTCACAGGCGATTTCACTGAAAACACTGTTCCACCTTCAATTTTCAATATTTAATTCTTTTGGCCTTAAATATTCAAAATTTCATTGAATATATATAATAATTACAAAATATTCTTGTTGAATAAAATTTGGGATGTTACAAAAATCAATTACTTTTAGTTATACAATTATATTATTGAATTTCTAATATTAGACCAACATGTCACTGATCTAAAATTAACTCTTGTCCTTAATATAAGAGCTACTTTTTTTAGAGGGTTGATTTGGTCTTAAATATAAACCTTCATCCATTTTGTCTCCCATGTCTATAATTTTTTTTTCTAAAATATCTCTATTGATTACACACATTAAGCAGTTTCTATCTAAAGGCGATGAAAGATGATATTTTAGGAAAACTAATCTATATTATATTTGTTACAAATAACTAATATAACTACTTATCTTAATCTACCCATTATCTAGTTCTAATATAATATGGGCAAGAGCTAGTATATTATTTTGATTTTGATATAATGACAATTACATGGAAACAAAAATCTTCCAGGATCATTCAAATTTCTCATAAAGAATGAGGAGTTAAGGCATCGGACAATTCTCTTTGACAAGTGACTTTGAATTGCTAGTGACAAAAACCGTAACATACAAATTTTGTGTTTGATAAGACTACTAACGTAAAAATGAAGTGTTATATTTGATCAGTGGAGGAAATTGTAAAGTACAAAATTATTTAATTGACTAACAATAATGATAATGAAAAACAAAATTTTAAAGGAATTAGCGAGCAAGAAATATTTGGTTGATTATTTAGAAAAAGGTATAGCTATATACATACCTGTTCATGAGGCCTTGTACTCCAACGGGATATTTGGGCAATCTTCTATAATTATAGTACCAGATAGGTGATTGAACTCATAACCTGTGTAAATCTCTTTCAACTTTGGCAAGCTTGTAAGATTCAAATCATTCAGTCCAGGAAACAGCATTTCATTATGATTAACCACTTCACCTTCATAAGCTTGAACAACCCCCTCAAGTTGAGAGCAATCATGAATACTTATTTCCTTCAATGAAGGACAATGAGAAGCTAGAGAATATGAGAACAACCTTCTCACTTTTTGGCAATCATATATATGAATCCTCTCAAGTTTGGGGAAGCAAATAGGAGTTGCATAAAGATTTTGAAGTGATTCTTCACAAAATATTCCCTCCCATTCCTCACATCCTCCTACTTCTAGTATCTTCAACTCTGGAAGACTTGTAACAATTGCAAGAGTGAATATATTTCTCAATTTTGGGCATCGCAGCAATGTAACATTTTCAAGTCTATAGAGGCTCACAATTTGTGTGGGGCCCTTCCAAATGCATTCCAACTCTGGTAGATCTTCAAACCATATAGAGCACAATTCTGAATTCACCCCCCTCACTCTCTCATTCTCATGTTTCTGTAGAGTAAATATATAATCACCGATTAGATTACAATTCAAGAGATGGACAATATATATATATATATATATATGAATCACGTCAAATTAAGCGGAAGTATAAAATTACAAATTAAACCCTTTTAATTTCACACATTTTTAAAATTGTAATGACTTAATATCAGTAAGTGGATTATATTTAGGCCTTCTTATTTATATTATAAATCGTACAGTGTGAAATAAACACACACACAGACACACATGTAAGTTATAGATATGTATGCATTGACGTTGATTTATTTCAGACGAAAGAGCCTTGGACAAGTACTTTCCACACAAATGAGACTGTCACAAAAACAGTAAAACAAATAATTTCACCACCAACATTTACAAACAAGATCTTTATTTTACTCATTTCATGCGGTAGAGGGAACACTACTAATATTTCAAATAATTTCGGCTTTCCCTTCATAATAAGAAGATTTGGTGTATGGATGCAAAAGATTAAATAAAAAATTGAAATAATTATCATATTTTTTGAGGATATGTTTTCTTTGTAATATATATTATTCATGGTATTAAAAATTAGACCGGACTGGCTAGGTTAAACCCGAAACAACAACCCGACGACATGTTCAGTCTGGGTGGTGCTTAGACTCAAAAAAAATCTGACCCAGGGTAACTGGCCATGAACCGGTGTGACTTGGAGCAACTCAGGGTAACCTACTGTATTGGCTCGGTTACTCGATTCACTTTTTTATCGCCGGATAAAAAACACAAAAATGCCAAAAGAAAAGGAGTGTTTCAGGAAAACAAGGAGGAAAGAAGAAGAAGATAAGGAAAACTATAGGAATATATCCCATAAAAAACATATTGTTGTGAAAGAAAACTTTTGACAAATCACAAAATAGGAATACTTTAGCCTCGATGTTTGTTGTTAAAGGCTTCAAGTTTTACCTCCGAGTGATCGGAAAATAAAACTGAAAATGACTGAGGGAGTGACCGAAAAATGTGACAGACGAGAGATTCAAATTGCAATTGTAAAATAAAGAAAAGAAAGAAAAGTTGCAGCCCAATAATGTAATGGGCTTCGTGTAGGACTTTTCATTTGTAGTTGTTCGAAGTGGGCCTCAAACGCTGTGATCTCCTTTTAATAAAAAAAAATGCAAATATATATTGCAATATTGCACATTTTCTAAGGTAATTAAACCCGGACCGATTACTGAACCGGTCGGGGTACTGGGTCAAGGGTCAGTGGGTCAGACCGGAGCTAGCCTGGGGCCAAACATATAAGAAATTGAAGATTTCAGGCTTATTAATATGAAATTCTAAAGAAAAATTTTTTAAAAAAATATTTTTTTAAAAAAGTACCAAACCGGGTTGATGACTGAACCGAGTCAACCGACCAATCTACTAGCTGGTTCAACGATTTCAGAGTCAGGCCTAGCCGGTCCGGTCTGGGTTTGAGTACAATGACATTTTCCCATGATCTAATTTATAGGAGTATATTTATATAATATGAAAAAGAGGAGAGGAGCAGTCCTATAATATTTTAAATATTATTTTTATTAAAAATTTATACCTAAAGTAGTAAAAAAATGAATGTTTTACCACATTTTAATTAAACTATATTATTTCAATTACGATTGGTTTGACCTTAATTAACCTCGGTCTTATCCACTGACTCTTGACTAATTATCTTGGCCTGTTCATTAACTAGTCTGATTTTTAATACATTCATTTGATAGTTAAAAATATTTTAAGTTAAATTTAAAAAGTAAAAATCCAATTTTTTTTTAAAAAAAGAGAAAGGTAGAGAGCTAGAAAGGAAGAAAAATTCTCTTTAAAAATATCTTGACTACAGCTTGTAATTTCAGAACAATCACTTATGTATAGCTCCTCTAGTGAAGGACAATGACATGCCACAGAATAAGGTAATAGCCATCTCACTTTGTTGCAATTCCATATGAAAATCTTCTTCAGTTTGGGGAAAAGGATCAGTGGTTGCTGATTTAATGTTAGAAATTAAACCAAAGTTAGTTTCACAGATTATACATCGATTATGGCCTACTATTAATAGTACATAATAATCCTTTTTTAAAACAAGAAGTAGGCATATTACATATTTAATGACACGAACATGACTTTTTTATTACCAAAAATCGAAAGGAAAAGTGGAAATCTTACAAATTTTAATAGCAATAAAAGAGGCACGCTGAAAAGTGAAAACGGCCTTTTTTAACGTCCAGGGAAAATTTTTTGAAAAAATCATTTCTCTTATAATATGGTAAGTAATTTAATAGATAATGTATCATTTCTGATGTATTTTAAATAAAATAGTCCTCTGTAATTATTTGCTTCACAGAAATACCAAATGAAAATTAAGAAAATTCGTTCATAAATATAAAATTAATTATTTGAAAAAAAATTAAAATCAACAAATGTGATTAAAGTTTTTATCAAATTCATATGTGGAAAGATAAATGACTAATGCAGTTGCAAATATAGTTTGTAATACTCCCTCTGATCTTGAATATAAGAGCTAATTGGTGTGTTTGCTTAGGTCTTAAATATAAAACCCCAATCTATTTTATTTTCTCAATTTATATATTTTTTTCTCAATCCATTCATATTGATTGCACATATATAAAGATGTTACAATCAATGGGGTAACGATTAAACTAAAAACTTAAGGAACAAAAAACTCCAGTAGTTTAATCTTTAGTATGTAGCGTAAATGCTAAATACAAAGATCTAGAATTTTTTTTTTTTTTGCCAGTACAAAGATCTAGAATTTAATGATAAGGACACTGTTATATAATTAAAACCATTAAATAAAAAAAATGAAATGACTGTTGCATGCTCTTGAGAATATTTTTCTTATTACTAATATATGTGTGTTTAATTGGATAGTATACATGAAAAGATAAACTTGAGGTAGACTAATGGAGTAATGAAAAGATAAAAATGTTTTATATATATGGGAAATTATTAACAGTTGCACGGAAACTATTTTCTTAGTTTAAACGGAAAATATATGTGATATGATATGAAACAAAAAATTTTCGTGAAAAATGGAAAAGAAAACATGACTACTTTAAACATAAAAAAGTAGAGATAAAGTGAGGAAAAATAAAAATAATATGAATACTACCTGTTCTTGAGGATTCTTTCATAATAAGAGAGTATATTTTTAATACTTCAAAATATATATTAGTCGATAATAAACACATTTTTAATACTTATTTATTTTTTTAAAAAAATAAGATGTAGACTAGTACAGTGAATAACAAGAAAAAATATCTCCTAGAAATGTGTGAAATTATTAGTAGGTGCTTCCCACAGTATAAAGATAGGGTCAGAAATTGTAATGCATACATTACCCTTCACGGTTTTAAAACACGTCAAGAAGGAAGGTATTCTGAAATTTATTGGGTGTCTTTCATCTCCCTCCATAGCTAATGTGGGATTTTACATAAAGCAAGCATTGATTTCACACAATTTTAGAAAAACGCTATTAAATTCATATACAAAAAAATAACAAATTTAGTATACAACTAATATTTCATAGTTGAAAATTAATTCAAAAGTAAATTTTTTAAACTAATGCATGAACATGGATTATTATTTGTAATATGCATTGATTCAAGAGGATTTTTGCCGATAACACTTGCGTATGGATAATCCTGCATATCATTAAGTAGTGGGTTCCATACCTGCACATCATTAAGTAGTGGGTCCCCATGCGCAGATTCTTCATCAATAAACCTCTCAAATTCAGAACACTGGCGTATAGATATTTCCTCTAGTGAAGGACAATGAGAAGCAAGAGAGTAAGAGAATAGCCATTTCACTTTGTTGGAACCAGCAATCTCAAGTATCCTCAGCTTTGGCGTTCTCGTAATCATGGCGTGAGTGAAGATGCAAGTTCTCAATTGGGGACAATTTCGTATGGACAGATCTTGTAACATGGGGAGAGAGTAGCTAATAGATGAATCTTTGAACACTTGTTCAAGATTATTCATAGCAACCAATGTCAAAGTAATCAGGTGCGAGAATACTTGCAGTGTTTGAAGAATGTCAACATCAAGGTTATCAATAATGGATCTTTTCTCTTGGCAATGATAAACCCATAAATGCTTTATCTCAAATAAATTTATTTGTTTAAGATCCCACCCACAATTATCTAAACAAATTCCAAGTTTTGACAAATCATAAAAGAGGAATACTTCAGCCTCGATGTCTGTTATTAAGGCTCCAAGTTTTGCCCCAGAGTGACCAGAAATAAGACTGAAAATAACTGAGGGAGTGACCGAAAAATGTGATAGACGAGAAATTCAAATTGCAATTGCAAATGAAAGAAAAAGTAAATTTAATACTTTTATTTGATAGTTAACATGAATATTTTAGATTAAATTTAAAAAGTAAATATCCAATTTTTTTTTTAAAAAAAGAGAAAGGTAAGAGCTAGAAAGAAAGAAAAAAATTCTCTTTAAAAATATCTTGACTACAACTTGTAATTTCAATCCATAAAATGGATAAATAATGACGTGAGGGCAACAAAATAACGTGTCCTTTGTCTTAAACTTGTGTTCTCCAAGTGTGTTCAACAAAGTTTTCCACGTCCAAAGAAAATGAGAAAATATTAAACTTAAGTCTTTGTAATTTATAGATAATGCATTCACATTGGTTCTTCTAAATAAAACAATCTTAAACAAGTACTTTCCACAATAAACCGGTGCCAAAACCAATAACATAAAAGTTATTATCTTGACTAACACATAATAAAAATATAAAGTATCGCGTTTGACAAAGTAATTAAAAGTAATTATTTGACAAACAATTAAAAAGAAGTTTATAAAATCCATTCCTAAAAAAATAACTAATGAAGTTTAAGGATAATAATTTTATATATTTTAAAAAAAGATAAAATAAAAAAAAGTAGTTGAATCATTAGTATGTAGCATTAATACAAATTTCTTAAATTTCATAATATGAAGATTGTTTTATATTTACGAAACCTCAAATAAAAAAGAAATAATGAGATAACACTTACGTGTTGTGGACTTTCTTGTTTATCACGAAGGGACTCCAGCTTGTACTCATATCCAAAAACCTCTCTCAATTTTGGCAAATTTACCAAAGTTAATTCCTTCAGTTTGAGTAGTAGCTGATTCCCATATGCTACTTCTTCATCACTTTCTCCATCAACAAGCCTCTCAAGTTCAGAGCAATACCTTATGACTAACTTCTCAAGAGAAGGACAATGAGATGCCACAGAATAAGGTAATAGCCATCTCACTTTGTTGCAATTCCATATTAAAATCTTCTTCAGTTTGGGGAAAAGGATCAGTGGTTGCTGATTTAATGTTAGAAATTAAACCAAAGTTAGTTTCACAGATTATACATCGATTATGGCCTTGTATTAATAGTACATAATAATCATTTTTTAAAACAAGAAGTAGGCATATTACATATTTAATGACACGAACATGACTTTTTTATTACCAAAAATCGAAAGGAAAAGTGGAAAACTTACAAATTTTAATAGCAATAAAAGAGGCACGCTGAAAAGTGAAAACGGCCTTTTTTAACGTCCAAGGAAAATTTTTTTAAAAAATCATTTCTCTTATAATATGGTAAGTAATTTAATAGATAATGTATCATTTCTTATGTATTTTAAATAAAACAGTCCTCAGTAATTATTTGCTTCACAGAAATACCAAATGGAAATTAAGAAAATTCGTTCATAAATATAAAATTAATTATTTGACCCAAAAAAAATCAAGAAAAGAGATTAAAGTTTTTATCAAATTCATATGTTGAAAGATAAATGACTAATGCAGTTGCAAATATATTTTGTAATACTCCCTCTGATCTAGAATTTAATGATAAGGACAGTGTTATATAATTAAAACGATTAAATAAAAAAATGAAATGACTGTTGCATGTTCTTGAGAATATTTTTCTTATTACTAATATATGTGTGTTCAATTGGATAGTATACATGAATTTTAAAACGGATCTAAAAAGTAAACATATCAAATTGTGTGTGTGTGTGTGTGTGTGTGTGTGTGTGTGTGTGTGTGTGTGTGTAAAAGAGGTAGCTGGACGAAAGGAAAAAAAAAAAATCCTCAAAATATTTGAAATTTTTAGCTAACCCATATATCAACACCAATTTATAAAGAAAAACGTTTCTCTTAAAATATAGTATGTAATTTACGGATAATGTGTGGTAATTATTTCCATGATAAAAATACAAAATAAAAATTATAAAGTGTTGTTCGGAAAAATAAAATTAATTATTTGAAAAAAAAAATTAAAATTGACATTAAAGTTTCTATCAAATTCATATGTGGAAAAATAAACAACAAATATGGCAAAAAAAAAAAAAGAAAAAGAAATGTAAACATCGTTCATTTTAATTCTATTAAAAAACTTGAGGAAGACTAATGAAGTAATGAAAAGATAAAAACGTTTTACATATATGGCAAATTATTAACAGTTGCACGGAAACTATTTTCTTAGATGAAACGGAAAATATATGTGATATGATAGGAAACAAAAAAGTTTAATGAAAAATGTAAAAGAAAACATGACTGCTTTTAACATAAAAAAGTAGAGATAAAGCGACAGCAAATAAAATAATATGAATATTACCTGTTATTGAGGATATTTTCATAATAAGAGAGTATATTTTTAATACTTCAAATAAAATGGAAATGTAAACATGGCTGTTTTTAAATTAAAAAAAAAGAGGCCGAGTGATAAAAGAGAAAAATCATGCATATACAGACACACATATGGTATTCGATGATAAACACACAATTTTCAAATGAAATCGAAATGTAAACATCGTTAACTTTAATTCTATTAAAAAACTTGAGGTAGACTAATGGAGTGAATGAAAAGATAAAAATGTTTTAAATATATGGGAAATTATTAACAGTTGCACGGAAACTATTTTCTTAGTTGAAACGGAAAATATATGTGATATGATATGAAACAAAAAATTTTCATGAAAATTGGAAAAGAAAACATGACTACTTTTAACATAAAAAAGTAGAGATAAAGTGAGGAAAGATAAAAATAATATGAATATTACCTGTTCTTGAGGATATTTTCATAATAAGAGAGTATATTTTTAATACTTCAAAAAATATATTTGTCGATAATAAACACATTTTTAATACTTAATTATTTTTTTAAAAAATAAGATGTAGACTAGTACAGTGAATAAGAAGAAAAAATATCTCCTAAAAATGTGTGAAATTATTAGTAGATGCTTCCCACAGTATAAAGATAGGGTTAGAAATTGTAGTGCATACATTACTCCTCACGGTTTCAAAATACGTCAAGAAGGAAGGTATTCTGCAATTTATAGGGCGTCTTTCATCCCCTCCACTGCTAATGTGGGATTTTACATAAACCAAGCATTCATTTCACATAATTTAAGAAAAACGCTATCAAATTCATATATAAAAAAAAAAAAAAAAAAAGTAGTGGGTTCCATACCTGCATATCATTAAGTAGTGGGTCCCCATGCGCAGCTTCTCTATCAATGAGCCTCTCAAATTCAGAACATTCTCTTATAAATATTTCCTCTAGTGAAGCAAGAGAGTAAGAGAATAGCCATTTCACTTTGGTGCAACCAACAATATTAACACTCCTCAGCTTTGGCGTTGTTGTAATCATGGCGTGAGTGAAGATGCAAGTTCTCAATTGGGGACAATTTTGGATGATCAGCTCTTGCAACATGGGGAGAGAGTAGCTAATACATGAATCTTTGAACACTTGTTCAAGATTATTCATATCAACCAATGTCAAAGTAATCAGGTGCGAGAATAACCTTGAAGAATGTCAACATCAAGGTTATCAATGATGGATCTTTTCTCTTGGCAATGATAAACCCGTAAATGCTTTATCTCAAATAAATCTATTTGCTTAGGATCCCACCTACAATTATCTAAACAAAGGCAGTTTGCTCTTTGAATGAGATCTTTCATTGATAAATTCAAAGCAGAGACTTTGAAGCCTTGTATCCATAAAGCTCTCATTTCTTCATTACCACTATCCAAACTATCAAAACAGTTTAGATAATATCTCTCTTCAAAAGAATCAGAAATATTGCACGCGGAATCATGGATAACATACCTCTTCAACTTTGAAAGAGAGAAATTTTCTGGGATGGTAGATTTGTTATCCCAAAGGTATAATTCTTCAAGTTGCTCACATCTTCCAATCACTTCTAAAGAGCTTTTCTCAATTTCACAACCAAACACATCCAAAAGTTTCAGCATTTTCTTGTCCACAATTCCAACAGGTAATTCATTGAATGTAGAGCCACGTAAGTCAAGAACCTCCAATCCTTTGAGTTCACCCAAAAAGGAGATGTCGCCCAATGTTTTTCCTCTAAGACATAAGGTGTGAAGATTCGTTAATGACACAATTGATCGCGGGAGTGAGCAATGAAGTCTGAAACGCAATGACCTAAAGCTCCATTTAAAGCCATATGTTATGAGTGCCAAGACTTTGAGTGCATTTATCCCTGCAAAATCTTCAATGAGCCCATGAGGTTGAAGTAGTAGAATGTCAAGTGTTGGACAACGCAATTGGTTAGAGAGCTTGAAATTCCTATCCAAATTCCACAATGACAATGCCTTTGCATCTTTCAGACTTTGATGGCTGTCCACCAAAATTGCTTGACGTTGCTTCTTTGCAATCCACAAAGCTACATCTCGAACTAAGTCATGCATTTTTACACATGTTTGCTTATCAATACTCATCAACAAACAAGAATCCAACAAGATGTTAAGAGCCACTAAAATCTCTCTCCTCGCATCTTCCATTGTGTTGATACTCTCTTCCATTGCCAAAGTTGTTTTACCTGAACCGCCCATGCCATAGAGTCCAATCATCTTGTTCCTTCCATCTTTTATTGCCTCCAAAAGATGATTAGAAGTAGACTTCCTTGAGTTGAAATTCACAAAGTCTTTGGAAGAGAAGTAAGTGAAGACAGAAATTTGGGTGAGATGAGAAAAATTGTCTTTCTCAAAGAGAAGTAAGCTGCTTCATCCGCTTTGCTTTATTAGCCATTTGTTTTGCCAAGGAAAACCTATGTGACACGTTGAAACAACTCTTTCCATCCCCTTCAACCTTTCGTTGCAACTCATTCACATCTTCTAGAATTTTCTCCACATCTTTCAACCAATTCTTCACAGGAAGCATTATTTCCTCACTAATTCGGGCAGCTTCTTCCTTACGTTCCTTCACTTCATCTAGCCTTGTCTTCAGCTCATCTTTTGCTTCCTCAAGCTCTCTATTGAATTGCTTAAAGCAAAACAAATAACGAGCACGATCTAAAATTGGAGCCGCAAGGCATTCTAGAACCTTTACCCCAATACTGACAACAATGTCTTCCATCTAATGCAATCATAATTAACTTCGTGAGTAATTATTTCTAATACAAGTCAATGGTATACGTATAACATCCAATAAAGCAATGGTAATCATAGAATATAAAATATGAGACAATATCTAATAAAATTAGTCTTATGTCATCTCCCATCTCGATAAATCTTTTATGACAAAGCAAGCTATGTAGCTCATTTTATTAACATATTTGTCTCTCCTATCATATGATGCAACGCTAAAAAGAACAATATAATCAATTAATTAGTCTTAAATGCTATCTAGCCGCTAATAATAAAATATTCACACCGCTGTTTTTGGTTCAATTGATACAGATATATAAATAAAGACCCACAGGAGACATCTAAAGTAATAAAGACAAACAATGGACATGTAATGAAATTAGATTATTGGCAAAAATAAATAGATAAATAAATATAAAGTTTGGCTGGATGAGTTATTCTGATATAATCCTCACTACTACAAATATCGTAATGAAATTAGATGAATGGCAAATAAGAAATAAATGGAAAAACAAATAAATATATAATTTGGCTGGGTAAGTTATTCTGACATAATCCTCACAGACTCAAATATCGCAATCAAATTAGATGATCGGCAAAAGAGAAGTAAAGAAATAAATTAGATGAATAATAAACAAATATCCACCAGAGTTAAACAAATTAAGAGATGCCCAACTACACAAAAATAGCAAATAACAATTCACCCAATTAGTACAAACATACAATGTATGTTAATTTTCTTTTTGATGACAATATTCAAAATTTTCACAAGTAATATGGCGTATGATCTTATTGGTATGAACTTCACTTCAGATCACAATATATCAAACAGCTTGCAAAAGACGGTCCCATTTAAAAATTACTTTAAATTTTTTATAATTATATTTTAATATAATCATGATGTTGAAGAAAACTAATCTTTTTTTGTAAATAAAAAGTGTAATCTTTTAACTATCAGTTATTTGTTAAATACATATTTAACTTAACACGGGAAATAAAATCATTCAATATTTGGATGAGTTAAACTAAAATAATTCATTTAGAAGAAAAGGGCCCAGGTTCAGTGTTTAATGTTAGGACAGAACTTATGAAGTTGCTTATATACATTAGGTTAAGTTCTTCAATCATACTTTATTATGTGTAATTTATATTCCTAATTATTCAGAAAACTTTTAAAACTTTATGAATGTGAATTATTATGTTCAGGAAAGTCCACATCTCAAGATTTAATTAGAGAACTTATCTAATCGATATAAACAACTTGATATACATTTTGTTCATAATGTTAAAACTTAAAAGCATCTAACCAATTCAGTGTTTAATGCACTACTATTCTTCATTCCTTTGGCTTGAAAATTTTATAATTCTTTTATATTATTTTTTATGAAAATAACTCTTTTATGCTCTTTTTTATAGTAAAAAATATAAATTCTTTATATTCTGAAATTTTGGATAAGTTGGATTTTAATGAGAACCATAACTTAAAAATAATCTGACTTTTTTCACTTGTATATATTTCCGAAAATAGGCATTCCATCAAATTCAGTGCTAAATGTCAATTAATATAAATTCAATTTATTACCAAAAAAGCATCTAACAGATTTCATTTTTATTTTTCTAATAATATTTTGATAAAAAAACTAAGAAAATTTCTAATAATATTTTGATTTAAAAAAAACAACACAAAGTGTCTTCAAAATAATATTACCTGTAATATTTTCAAGGGAAAATTACGAAAAAGGACTAAGGAAAAGAAATATTTAGTAACAAGGACCTTATAAATTATAATAATTCTAAAGGATTAAAAATTAAAATATAGATCTATAATTACAAAATTAAGGTTGACCAAACTCCTTAGATTTTCTCTAACCTCATCTCAACTATTTGACGGTTACTTATCAATTGATATTCCCTCCTCAAGTATGCCCTTAAATTGATTTGACTTTTATTTAGATATTGAGATTCCTACAATATTGGTAGTTTATTTAGGAATTTTTTGTTTAAGAATTTTAAATTTTAGTATTCTTCATTTTTATAACATTCTTTTTAGGTGTATCTTGTTTGTTTAAGCCCTTTTTCCCATGAAAAATCATATATTTTTTAAAGAAATATATTATAAGATTATTTGTGATTTTTTAAGTTTTTAAAATTAATCAAAATCTAAAGAGAGGAAGATTTCTAATTATTTATGGATTTTACAAGCTATTTTAATTCGGGTAACTTTTAAAATACTCTGATATGTATGAGGAAGAATATAATAAAAATATTGATTTGAATATAGATGTTTTTTTTAATCAAAATATACATGGAGATATTATCAAATTTGATAATAAGGAAGGTTAATTTTATAATTAAAAATTATATTTTAATACCACTGGATATGTGTGTGAGAGTGGATTTAAGTAGTTTAAGTGGATTTAACAATTTTTAACAAAAATATTAATCACAAAAGTTAGTCGTTAGAACGTGAATATGGATTAAAAAATACACATAATAATTTGACTGGAAATAAGTACCACAAATATACAAAGTTAGTACAGTTTTTCATAAAACGGCATATAAAATTTAGTACATTATTATTACCCAAATCAAATTTTTCATTTTAATTATCATCTTGATAGTCAAAAGAATGCTCAAACAATATTTTTTTATCATTGACTCCCAAAAGAAAGAAATAAAGATCGATCACATTTGTCGTTTATTTCTAATTATGTTCTCATGTAAAAAAAAAATATAATTTATCGTCCTATAAAATAAAGAACTTGTATTGTATTATTTACCTGTAATATAGAGTGATCATAATTTTGCAGGTTTTTTTTCCAAGGCAGAACAAGAATTAATGGGGAGTAAAGTAGAACGATGATGATTAGAACTGCTTCTAATAAAAGAATAAAAAAAAAAACAAATTAAGTTCACCAAGAAATGACCCGAAATTGAACCCAAAATTGAATTTTGGTCTATTTGTGATTGTTTATACTTAGCCAAAAAAAAAAAAAAAGGAAACCTTTTTATTTTTAGTTTTATAAAAAAAAATTCATTTATTTTTATTATACAGGGGGAAGGAAAAGCATAACGTTTTCATTTAATTTTTCTGCGTACTTAAACATATTTTGAAACGCACTTTTGTAAGTAAAAATAACATGGGATACATATAAGTTCAAATACCTCATTATTTTTAAAACTAGAAAATATTTATTTATTAATGCCTCATTTCAGATTTATTTTCATCTTATTTCCAAATTAAACAATATTTTGTGTAATAATTGATATTTATGTAACATAAAAGAACATGCAATGCGCACGTCTCTCATATTATAAATAAAAAAAATCAAGTAAAAAGTAGTATTCATTATGCTGTTATATTTTTTTCGCCAACTAATATAAAAACTAAATGACATGAAAATTAACAATGTTTTACTTAATCATATACTGCCCAAAAAAAAGGATCAAAGGAAATGTAAAATAAACAACTTATATTCTGTTGTGTGTTTGATATGTTCGTAAAATGATTTATGAATATTCACTTGAGAACTATGATTTTTTTTTTCTTTTTGATGAAAATATTCCAAATTCCCATAAGAACAATGATTCACCAACTGCATATTATCACAACATGTGGGATGGGCAGATCCGCAGTTACGGAGAAGATAAGCTGGTTTCTTGATGAGAAGAGGAGAGGGAATCAAATAAGGATAGTAATGTAAAATTATCAAATTTTGACATCTCATTTAAAGTATCTAACCTGATTTAGAATTTGTTAAATTTAATGAACTAATTTAGAATGTAAGTAATTCAACCATACCTCTTGTAAAGAAATTTTTCCTATTACCAAATGATATTATTTTCAAATTAACTTTTAAACAGTTTCAATTTCTACAAATTCATTAGTTTAAATTTATTTTGAAATTTGAAAGGAAGAAGCGAAAAAGGAAAACCTCCTACATGTTTATTTGTTAGTGCTTCAGGTATATAGGATTGATTTAAACTAACATGACCGAGTAATTTTCTAATATACTTTTGCATAATTAAAATAAATTTAAAAAAACAATATAACAAAGAATGTTGAAGTAAATACATACCCGTACAACACAGACACTAGAAGAACTTGATGATAGTTCAAAAGCTTTAACAGTAAACGAATGATGGAGGCTGCTGCTGGAAGGAATAGTGAACGAACGAATGTAAATAAAACTGACTCAAAGAAAATAGAAAGAACAAACGAGAGATAAATGTAAGTAAATCAAAGAAGATAGTATAAGAACTAAGAAGTCAATGATTAAACCAACATCTGATGAATAATTCAAATCCTGATACATAACATTTTTCAGTTGGTATGAAAAAATTCAGTTAATATAGATTTAGTGTTGCATAGGTAAAATATCTAGCTGATTCTTTGATGTTTAATTTTTCAATATTCATTTTTCCAGAAAAAATTAATTTAAGAATCAATATAACAAAGAATTTCCAAGTCAATAGAAGATCACCTTGATGATGAGAAGGCAATGAATTCAATGAGATGAACGTGAATGAATATCAAAAGTTTTGAACTCTTCAAAGGAATATAGGATGACGATATGTTCTTTACTTAGCTCTTTAATATTGGGGATACCAATTCTAAAGTTTCAAGTAAGCCAAGAAAATGAAAGTATTCCCTTCTTTCTTGGGACCCCAAAGAGATTCTTACTTCATTTTTAATAAATCAAAGAGAAGAAACATGTGATACAAGTCCCAAACAATCAAGTTATTCCATACGTAGTACTTTATAATTAATGTTCAACAAGAAGTACAATGGTTGTCTAAAGGGAAGTTCTATGCAAAAGACATTGGAAAACTATTTAATTCATACTTATCGTGTGTGTGTACACACACCTGGATAAGTAAGAAGAGAGTTTATTGCGAAAATCATTGTTAAAAAGAAAAGCACTAGTCAAATTCTAAGTCAGTCACTAATTTGATTGGAATCAAAAGGAAAAAGATAAAGTAATTATAAAGTACCGATTCATGGAAAAACTTACTAGTATAACCGTGAAGTACTCTACATTACACTTTTATAATATAATTTGGAACAAAGCAATGGTTGAAGAGTCACCCTGAGAAAGCTACTGGATCAGAGGCATCTTACTCAAGGAAGAAACTGACACATCAGATAAAATTTCCATTTGGGTGTTCCAGCTGAGGTGTCTCCTTAACCAAACATGCCTATCTAAATGAATCTAAGAGAAAACTAACATTGTTTCTAAAGAAGGCAAAGCAGCAATTTAGATAGTTAGTGATTAAAATCACTCGATAAATCAAGCAGGCAAGGATATATTCTGTACTTGACAGACAAAAAATTAAGAGAATCAATTATGACTTTATTTTTTAACAAGACGTCAAGAACAAAGCTTGTGAAGAGAACACAGAACAAATCTTCAAAGTAAGAAGCTAACCAAGATATGCCTTGTCTCCTGGACATTCTCGCAAAATAATCAGCACAATTCATGGCCTCTCTGCATGAAAACTTCAGCTCTAAATTCTAGTCTGAGTAAATCATGTGGCCGATCTCATTGGTTTCAGATCTAAATCAGCACAATTAGCCTGGATTGGTATACTTGAAGCTTGAATATTCCATTCCCCCTTCTTCCATCAGCAAGTATAAAGGGGTGAGAATAATTTTTTAGCCTATGACCATTTCCCTCTCATGACTCCTTTGCATTTCTTTAGTACACAACCACCAAACGCTCGAGTCCAAGGCCATATTTTGACTTTCCTGCCACCGGCATTATGTTGGATATTTCCTTTAAACCATTCCTGCAAATCCAAACAAATAAATGGGGTTTGGGTAAATTAAACCAGACTCTCCTTGCTATATCACAATCTCAGTATATGAATAAGTGTTTCCTCCCCATTACACTCAAAAGGACACACTATGAGTTTTTATTCCTCATTTTGCTCTAAATGAATTTGTAAAAAGCCTTTCATTGTACACAAAGGATCCAATCTGTGAATTATTCTGCCTACAGTAAAATTTATAAGCTGATGTCACGCTAAAACCCCCATCAAACGATTTCCTCCATACCATTATGTTACATGGTGGTTTCCCTATTCAAATTCAGTCAATCACCCACAAAAGTAGGAATTTTCTCCACTTTTGTAAATTCCAAACTTGTCAAGAATGGCCTGTGGTTTGATGAGATGTTTATTTTTATCAGATAGGTGGACTAAAGGCACATCTGGTGATGTGCACAAATCCCACCAAAATCTATTACTAGTTCCATTTCTAATTTTCTGCCCCACTGCAGAACAAAAATCTTCCCACCAGACTCAATTATGACTTTAAAACTGACAACTAAGCTAAGTAGTATTTCTCTTCATCTAGAGACTTTATATTTGCAAACCATCACTCACATATATTTCTTCTCTTACAAATGTCAATGTGTGGCTGAAATCTAAATAGGATTTGAGGAACTTATCTGTCCACTAAAGATATATTAAAGGATAAGAAGTAAGTTAATTACAGTTGTTGCTAATTCTTCTAATGGTTCAGAGCTGGCATCCATAGCTGAGGCATCCCGATCCCATGTGGAGCACCTTGTGAGCACACTCTGCAAAGCAAGAAAACAGTACCTTTTCTGCACTAAACCTCGGCTATTCTTAAAATCAATGACACAGGACATACCACATCTCTTGATTCTTGGCATTCAGAAGCCATCCATCATCGTTGGATCAAAAGGGCCGTTCGGTGTCTTTGATTTCAAGAACGGACAAGATTGGGAGCCAACAACAGGGTCGTTTAGTTGCTTCGTGAGGAATCCGAATGTCAGAGGAAGAGCACGGTGGACGCATTACAAGCATGGTACCGAACAGACCCCAGCCGATAGCCGCCCATAACGGACACAAAGTAGAGGCAGCAAATTTGTTTAGGTTTTATATGACTTGTGAAATGTGGGATTCAGCTTGCGTCCTTGTCTCTAAGGTATGTTTGGTTTAAAGGGAGGGGATGGAATGGGAAGGGATGGATGTGAGGGGATGAAAGGGGAGGATGGGGGATCACCTTGTTTTATTTGGTTAGAGGCGGAGGAAGGGAAAGATTTTTTGATGATCTTTTGTTTGGTTTAAGAGGGGAGGGGAGGGGAGATAATATCTAATTTACTATTTTACCCTTAAACACTAATTTATATATTTTTCCTTATATAAATGATTTAAATTAGTTTACACCTCAATATAAATTATATAATTTATAAAAAAAAGGATAAAGATATAAAATGAAATTAGTTTTCAATTCCCCCCAATTTAATTTCTCGTTATATGAATATTCCAGCAATTATAATATTAAATCAAATGAAAAATTCCTTCTATTGAAAAAAAAGGTCAAGGACTTGTAAAAAAATGGTAGAAAAACTTAAAAAACTGTTTATAAGTGATAATGTTTAATTAGGTGCAAAATGACAACGAAAAGTTTTTACAATCTTTTATTGGAAATAGTTTTTTTAAGTTTAATTAGAAAAAATCCAAAAACAGATGGAAAAAGTAGTCATGTTTTTTTTTTTTTTTTTTTGCCAACGAAAAAAGTAGTCCAGTTAGTACATAAAGATGGGATAAAATTAACAAATCCATAAAGCTAAATGAGGCATGATGTAGGACGAAGTGATATTTTTATTTTGGACTCAAGGTATAATTGGGAATATGGAAAGATCATAGGGGCAAAATAGTCCAAAATTTTTGGCTCCCTCCAAAACCCCCCAATTTGGAGGGAACTAATTTAAGGGAGAGGGAGGGATTTGGAGCCCCTATTCTAGGACCCCTCCCCTCTTACTTTTCACACCAAATAAGTGGAGGGGGTCATTTTTCATCTCCTCCCATCCCATCCCCTCCAACCAAACAGGCCCTAAAGAAGAGGAGCGCCCTGCTCTCGCCGGCTCCGTGAATTGTGAGCTTCACCGTCCTCAACTATCCATTGGGGGGGGATGTTTTCATGGTTTTTTTTCCCTTGAGTGATTACTGGAATCATTGTCTCAAAAAAAAGACATTACACCAAATCCAAGAACGGAACCTAACCTTCATTTCTGGAAACCCGAGATTTTCATGTTTTAAATTTTTAATACCAAAGAAAGTCATATCTGGAAACCCGAGATTTTATAATTGGAGTCTCCAAGGATCAGGAGCATGACTTAGGGCTGCTTTAGTTTAGTACACTTTTCTTATATGGGAAACAATTTTTTTAATATTCCTTTAATTAATATTCAATGCCTTTTGATACATTCTACCGTAAATTACTATGACCCTCCACTCTCATTTGTAAGGAAAAAACAAAACTGACGTATATTGAAAAAATAGTTAAAAGTAGTTATTTCTCATTATTGATGCTTCCTCCTATTTTTATTATAAAATAATTTAAAAAAGATCTAACTTCACTTTTTCTCTTTTCAATTTATATGTCTTTTTAGAAGTTTAATGTAACATTTATGAACATTTTTCCTTTATACCCTTATTTACTAGTAATGCGAAAATATTTTAATGTATTAAATTAAGTGCAAATTTAGTAATGTAGTCAATATCTTAATATATTTATTGCATTTCTAATTGTGCCATTTTTTAAAAAAAATTTTAATATTTTTACCATTGTTTTGAAAACGGGGTAGGAACGGCTGAACTGTTTGTCGGAGTCGGCAACAGCTTGGGTTTCATATAAAAAGCCGTTTTCAATGTTCGGCCGTTTTAGACTAGCGAAAAGCCATTTCTTAACTGGAAACCACTTTTAGGCTGGAATTTGGAATGGATCTACAAGAACCAGGTAGCTAAACTTGTATGTGAAAATGGGTGTAGAAAAAACGGGAAAAAAAAATCTAGAAGGAGATAGATGAGGATCCTTCATCATGTCTTGTTGCAACTCCTGTTTTCTCTACTCATATGTCCATCGTTTCTGTGTGTATTTCTTTGTTCGAAAGTGCAAGTTGATTGCAGTGTACAGAGGATGAAGATGAAAAGGCTGACCATGAAAGGAAAGTGAGAAACAAAGAAGATGAAAATAAGAAGGCTGACGATGAAGGAAATAAAGTAAAAGGGATAAGTGAGGGTTTTTATTTTTTAGATTGACAAATAGGGCTTGTGGATTGTTTGAAATCAAGCAGTGTGAGAGAATGTCCTTCTGACTATTTGTCAGACACCACGTGATTGGGGTAGGGCTATAAGCGGGAGTTAGAGGAATAATTTGACTAAGATTATTCAAATTCAAATTTCATAATTATTTCATTAAGTTAATTGTAAATGGTAAATGTTGGGTGGCCATTGGGAGTTAGAGGAGATTTTCCTGTATAAGATAAAGATAATGTATTAACACAAAATGATTAAAAATCGTTGATTTTTTTTTTTGTATTATATGGATAAGAGAAAAAACTCTTAAGGGCCAAGGAAGACCCTTAAAACATTCTTACAGAGAGTAGTACTTTGCAGATGCTAAATCAAATTTTAGATGAGGTCAGCTAACATTTGGATAGAACAAAAACCTAGAGGATCTTGCAATATTGACAAACCATTGTTCGAATCTAGTGCCAATTTGGCCAAAAAGTCAGCGCATCTTAAAGTTTCCTTGTGAGAGTGATGAATCTCTAGGTCCCAATCAATGTAGATTAATTCCCTAACTTCCTCTATCTCGATGTGTAATGGGTGAAATTGACCACCTATCTGAAATAACAACTGGATTGCTTCTGTTGGGTTAGTGTGTAGCTTAACCTGTGTGAATTTCAGCGATTGGCATATTTGGAGGTCAGTCCTAATAACATGAATCTTAGTAGACATTAACCTAAAAGTGAACCCTATGTTTTACTGGAAGCCATAGATCCACCTTCTTGCACTTTCGCAAACCACTCCTCCTATAGTTGATTGCCTGTGTTCGTCCACTGCTACATCCACGTCGACCCGAACAAATCCCTCTGGTGGTGCGATCCACCTGTCTGATGCTCTGTCTGGAACTCTGAATATTTTGTGCTTGAGCCTTCCCTCTTCAATTCCTTCATGTAGAAAGTGGAGACCTTTGTAAACTAGTTGCCAAGGATGGTCACTTGTTCCTTCAAATGCCTTCTTGCATATGTTCTTCTAAATAAGCCAGCACAGCGACCCAAAGACCCTCAGCCATGGCTATTGGGCAACTTTGTGGCCACTAAGTGAGTGATGCATATTCCATTTAATCCAAACCTGTAAATTTCCAGAAAAAAAAAAACAGAGTAATAAATTGGGTTAATACAAGAAAGCCACACACTACACACTAACTCACAGTCTCTTAAAGCATGAATTGTTGTTTCCTCACAATTGCACTTAAAAGGACACTTAGTGTTTATGCTCACATCCCTTTTGGCGCGGGTTGAGTTTGTGGGGATTCTCTCTTGGAATAACCACCACATAAAGAATTTTGCCCTCTCTGGAATAGGCCACCTCTAGATACTTTTCCGGATAGAATTTGTATTTATAGAATGAGATTTATAGATCATGGAATAGGCTGATTTGACGTTGAAATTTCCATCAGGAGATTTCCTCCACCAAAACATATCATCACCTGGTAAGGAAGGGGGATTTACTTGTTTAATTTTCTCTATCACCCAACCTAGCAGGAACATACTCCATTTTTGTAGGTCACATTCCCCATTTGGACCAACGAACTAGCTAACCATGCCCTTTGGATGAAGCAAGTGTTGATTTTTGTTGACATAGAACATAAGAGGTTGCTCAAGGTTGGTCCATAGATCCCACCAAACACAAGTTGAATTTCCGCTTTGCAGTTTTCTCCCAACCGCTTTCCTGAATGAATCCCATACGGATGTAACTGCTTTCCACACAACAGATTCATTTCTTTTCCTTTCAACTTTTGGAAATCTATAATCACCATAACCGTACTTCGAACGAAGGGCTTGCACCCATAAGGCATTTGGTTTAGTGATTAAGCTCCAACATAACTTCATAATGAGAGGTTCATTTTGACTAAATAGATCTTTAATTCTAAGACCACCCTCTTTTTTGTCCTTCTTGATATTCTCCCAAGCAATTAGATGCATCTTCTTGCCTTCACATCTTTGGTTCCAAAACAAGTTTCTATTTAGCTTTTCTAGTTCTTGTAAGACCCCTTTTGGAAGAATAGTGGTTTGCATCTAGTAAAATGGAAGTGTTGAGAGTACAGAATTTATCAAGATAGTTCTCCCTGCCATACTCGGGAATTTTCCATTCCAAGAGGATAGTTTCTTCTGGACTTTAGATACTAGCGGAGCAAAAGTCAACTTAGTGGATCATTTATGGATCAATGGAATGCCCAAGTATTTGCCCAAATCCGTTGAGATAGTGATGCCTTAGGTTTGGCCAAGTTCCACTACTCTATGGTAATGGACGTTTCTTGAGACAAAGATTTTTGATTTAGGAAGGCTGATTTTGTGCCCTAACACTCTGTAGAAATACGACATTAGGTCTCTGATTTTCTCCATGTGGCTAGAGGACGCTTCACTGAATAGAAATAGATCATTTGCAAAGAAAAGGTGGGAGAACTTCGGGCTGGAGCGGATTATTTTAACGGTTTTCATCTGCCTTCTTCCACTTCTCTATTGATCAATTGGCTCAATCTTTCTATACATAAAATGAATACATAAGGACTCAGGGGATCTCCTTGTCTCACTCCTCTTGATAAATGAAAAGAATCTGATAGTGAACCATTCCATGAGACTCTTATAGTAGCAGAAGAGACGCACATCATCATGAGCTTCACAAAGTGATCATTTAGACCTAGACCTCGTAGATTGAATTTCAAGAATCCCCAGTCAAGTTTATCAAGCACTTTCTCCATATCCACCTTTATTGCTACAAACCCTTTCTTCTTCCTGATAGTTCTCATCGTGTGTATAGCTTCTTGAGCAAGGATGATATTGTCACAACTTTGTCTTCCCCTTATGAAAATGCATTGAGTAGGGCGAATCAAGTAGTCCATCACATATTTCATCCTGTTTGCAAGTACCTTGCTAAGGATTTTATAGCTCACATTACATAAGAAGATAGGTCGAAACTCTTTTAATGAAGTCGGATATTCCACCTTTGGAATCAATACAATGTGAGTCTGATTAATGTCTTTAACCTTGTCAAGATCTCTAAAAAAGGAGAAAATAAGCTCGTAGATCTTTTGTCTCACAACATCCCACTAAGATTGGAAGAAGTGCAGTTGGAGACCATCTGGACCCGGCGCTTTGAATGCACTCATATCAAAAGCTGCATTTTTTATTTCCACCATAGACAATTCTTTCTGAAGATTTGCAAGTTGCATATCAGTAAGAGCAAGAAAATCCACAGGTCTTTACGCCTTGGGATCAAATGCAAAATATTTTTAATCCAAGAATTGCAGTACAATGCAACACTCGGGTCGTCTCACTTGAGGAACTTTTTATTGATTCCTAAGTAAACTAAATGTCATGCGAATGCAATAAAAGAAAACAAGGGGAAATGAGTTTTTTGGATTTTTAAATTAATAACTAAAAGAAAATGCAAATTAATTAAATGCTAAGCTATTGTTTTTTGTATTTTTCTTATGAAAATGGACAATGAGTAAAAGTGAATGAGATGGAAAATATGAATAAAGAATGCTCTTGGTAATGAAGAAGTGACAATCCTTGCTCAAAAAGATTATGAGAGTTAATTCTCTCTAAGTCTTGAAAGCAAAACCCCAAACGATCGCTTGGGTCTAGTGTTCTTAATTAATAGTTACTCCTGCAAACGCAGCTAGTAACTATTCCTTAAGGCACTATTAGGAACCACTTAGAGTGCAATTAAAATAGATAATTATGATTTGTTTCCTCTTAATATGAATGCGATAACACGACACTCAATTAATCCAATTCAATTATACAATCTAACAATAACACATAGAAAGCACAATATTGAATCAATAAGGAAATATATATATAAATGCAACAAGCCACAAAAATCCAATCCAATCATAAATATCAAACCAACAGAGACAATTAACATCAATCTCAGTTTCAGAATCATACACAATAATTCCTAAAACTAGACAATTAAATATATAATTTTAGATAAATGGAATGATAGAAAAACTCCCCTATGTAATCCAATAAGCTCAAACACAAATCCTCATCACCAAGAAGCAAAGGAATTATTAGCCTCTCATGGTCTCAATTAAAGGTGGTAATATGGGTTGGGACCGTGGGCCGAGCCCGCCCAACCCGACAAAATGGGCGGTTTGGGTTCTACAAAACTGGGACCATATTGATGCGGTCCTTTTTGGCCCGAACCCATATGGTCCCAACCCGTCACGGGTTGGACCACTGGATTGGCGGGTTGGCCCATATTTGTTTTTTAACTAAGAGGGAAAAGGAAGAGCCATTAGCCAATAGTCCAAGTCTCCAAAACCGTAACTCCAAAGTCCAGAGTCCAGCCCATTTCTCCTCAATCCCTACTCTCCTCAGCATGCTTCAAATTGAAACACCTTTAATATTAACTAATTATTGATTATTGTTAAGTTATATTGATGACTTGTGGATTTATATTTATTTTGTTATGTATGGACCTGTGATAAATATTTAATTTGTAATGTATTTTAATTTTATGTTTAAGTGTGTAGAGAAAATAATCTTATTGTATATGAAAAAAAAAAATCTTAGTATATTGTTAAAAAAAATTGAAAAAAAATATGGGTTGGCCCGCCCAACCCGCCAACCCAGCAGTTATGGTTTAGCCAACCCATATTGATGCGGTCCTTTTGGGACCAAACCCATATGATCCCAACCCATGGCGGGTTGGCCCGAACCCACTGGGCCGGACCATATTACCACCTCTAGTCTCAATTACTCCCATGACATCTTCAAAATACTACCAGAATCCCATGGAAATTAAGTGACCAAATCACAGAAAAGAGGGAATGGGCTGACGGATTTAGTGTGAGACCGAGAAGGAAAAGAAACAGAGACAGACGCTGGTATGGAAGAGGAGGAAAGGAACAGTAAAAGCATGAAGAAAGGAGGCCATGGATGCTGTGGTGGTGGAAACCGAGAACAGAGGAAGACTGGTGGTTCACGGCGGTGCTTGGTCTGGAAGAATGGAGAAATGAAGAAGATGGAGGTTGTGGTTAAATGATGGTGGTTGGCGAGATGATGATGGCGCTGTGAAATTCTCTGTTCTCAGATTTTCCTCCGCCGCTGCTTCTTTGTCGTCCGGACTGAGCTCCGTTCACGGTGGATGATGTGAACGTCGCTGGCGACTTCGGTGGTGGAGGTGGTCGCCGCCAGCGACGATGATGGTGGTGTGAGGTGAAGACGATGCTTCCCGCGGCGCTGTTCACACTGAAAATGCTCTCTTCAGCTCTCAGGTCCTCTGCTTCTTTAAATCCCAGCTCGGGTCTGTGGCTGTCAGTGCGGTGGTGAGGAGGAGACGCAGGTGGTGGTGATTCCAGTCTCCTTCTCCTCTCCCTCTCCCGTTCTCTTCCTTCGTCTCCCTTTTTTTTCTTTTTTTTTCCAGCGGCGCTCCCTCTATCCCCAACTCTCCGCTCGTCTCAGTTCCTCTTCCCTCAGGTCTCTGTGCGTTTTTTTGGGGCTTTTTCCTATATCCAAATCCCATATCCATCACCCACCAAGTCGGGTAAGCTCCTTGGGCCGGGCATTCCGTTTCTTTTCTTTTTTTTCAGCTTGCGTTTTGGGCCTGGGCTGAATTTTTTTTTCTTTTAAGCCATTTAAACAGAAAACTGACATAGGCCCCCTTTTTTTTTCTTTTGGCCCAAATCACCCAAAATAATTAATTTGAAGCTCCAAGATCATCAATTTTCTTCTTTAATACCTACAATGCAAAATTAAACACAAGGTAGCATCAAAAGTTCAAGGGACAATTGAAAGAAAATAATAATTAATAAATTTTAACCATTTTGCCCCTAATTGCCATTAATTCAAAACAATTATCCCTAACTAAAATTAATACTTAACAATGCAATAATGTTCTAGGAAATACATTAAAATCCCAAATTAATCCATGAAAATTCATATAAAAATATGGTTTAATAACCAGTCTGACACATTTAATGTTTCTTGATCATTCGAATATAGCTCTTTGAAGAAATTAAGAGCTGAAATCTTGAGCTTATCTTGATCAGTAATCCATTCACCTTGGGCATTCTTTAGTATCTCTATTTTATTTTCTTTCTTCTAATCACTATAGTGGAGTGGAAGTAGCTTGTGTTTTTATCCCCAAACTTTAGCCATTTTGCATCTGGATTTTTGGTATCACAGGAGCTCCTCTTGGCTAACTATATCTATATATTCTTTCCACAACTTCGCTTCTAATTTGGCTAGGCCAGCATGAGGATTTGCAACGATTTCTCGATCAACACCCTCTAATCACTTAATCAGGGACCTTTTCTTTTTGGGAAGGCTACCTATCATATTCATGTTCCAACATGAGGCTTTCTCTTGAAATACATTACAGCCAGAAGACCAACCATTGTTATGCCAAGCAGAATTTACCAAATCAGAGAATCCGTCCTCAAGACACCATGCTACTTGATATCTGAATTGGTTGGAAACAGAATTTGATGGCACATTTCCAGAAGACACCACGATCACTCTATGGTTAGACTTATATCTAAGGTGTGGAAAATTTTATGATCCAGGTAAGTCATCTCCTAGCCTAAATTGCAAAACGCCCAATCAAGCCTTTCCTTCGTTTCATTTCTGGACCAGGTAAATTTATCACCAACCACAGGCAGTTCAAAAAAGCCACAATCATGAACACAAGTGCGAAAAGGAAATAAAGATCTATCATGAACTACAGCCCTACCCACCTTGTCAGATGGGTTTAAAAAGGAATTGAAATCACCTAACACCATCCAGGCATAGAGGTGTTAGCTGCTAGAACCTGAAGAGATGACCACAGTTCCTATCTATGACTCCACTTAGGGTCCCCATATACAAAAGTAACACAAAAACAATCCCCTAAAATTCTATCAGTTAAACGATAATGCAGTAGTTAGGTAGTGGAAGAAAGATACTTGACTGTAACCTCTCTATCATGCCACAGAACCCATATGCTGCCTGCGTAACCAGTAGCTTCTACCCTTAACCAGTTATTGAAACCTAATTTTTGGACCACTGAGACAGCTTTCATGCCACTTACTCTGGTTTCTAAAAGACCCATTACATACATTCGATGCTTGGAAACGACATCATGAAGGATATGGGGAAAAGATTTACTACTCATCCCTCTACAATTATAGGATGACACAATCATGGAGATACATATCTCTATATAAAAACCAAAAAATGAGAGAACAGTTACTTATCTGGGGGTATGTGTCCAGAAACTGATATGCTTTTGCTTTTGACTTCTCTTAAATTCTTGCTTTTTTTGCCTTTATTTTTGAGGCTTCCCGTTGGTATACTTGGTTCCAAGCTAGGTGCTGGTGTTAATTCCGAGTTTTGAGAGTTCAGAATTTCCATCCCGGCCATATTCACTGGGCTCTACTTCTGGGCGTAAATTGAAATCAATTTTCCTTCTGTGGCATTGATGGCCGAAGATAGCTCCTTAGGGATTTCTATTTCCAGCGCCGATAACTCCACAAGAATTTCTTTATCCAGCTCTGACATTGGTTTAACGTATGAGACGTGGGGGGATTGATTGACTACTGAATCTAATACCACTGGGTTCGGGTCCTGGGTAGTGATTGGCTGCTTCGGATCATCTGGGATATTGGGTCTTATGGCTACTGAAGATTTTCCCTCTAACTCTAGAGCTATGGAATCGGATGAGGCCATTGAGCCCAACACGACTTGGTGGACTCTTTTCCCTGCTTGAATGGTTTTGGGCTTCAACACAGAGTTTACTTGTGGTGGGCTAACTGCAATGGGCTTCAGATTTTCTTTTTGGATTGCTTCATTTCCAGTCCGATTAGGAAGATCTTTCGGCAAAGTAGGCATTGGCACAACATTACGTTTGCCTTTAATACGGTAGACGTTTTTTGAGGACTGAGCAAATCTGGTTTTTGCTTTGCTATTTGGGTATGCACCCCTGTCTCTGTACCTTTGACTTCCCATTATCCCATCAGAAAGCCTTAAATCTTTCCTTGTCTCATCCATTGGATCCACATGATCACATGTGTTGCAATTATGCATTTCTTTGTAATTGTTTGCATCGTCCCACTCAACAATCATTTGAAATCTAGAACCTTAAGTTCTCTTCCCCATATCATTGCTTTGTTTCGACCCATACCCTAACACGCCGCCTCTATAATTTTCTTTCCTTGGAAAGCGTGGCTTTTTCTGTCTCCCTACAAGCATCCATGGTCTGAAATTATCTTCTTTCACTAGAGCAGAAATTTTTGATGACGCAACCGGAGACAATTTCACAGGCTCTACCAACAGCTACTGGGCTGGGGTCGAAGAGGTTCGTTCGCACTCACCTTCTATGAGCAGTCGTCTTTCTTATATCTGTATCTCCCACTGGAGAAGCGAATTTGATCCAGCCCCTCATATTCAACATTAAAGATGGTAGAAGCCAGGATGACTCTTGGGATTAAACGCTTTTGCAGGTCTAGCTCAACGCATATTCTATCATATCTTCCTCGTGTCACTGTGCCTGCTGAATCGTTACGGAAATTCAGAGTGTGCATGTCGACTTTGAGCGTCTTTCCTATCATATCGCCCAATCTTAAGATGAATTTCTGGGAGTAGAAAATGAGTGGGATGTTTGGGATTCTAACCTATGTTACAATCTTCCCTATGGATTATGAAACGGATCAAAATACGGAGTCCATTTTTGCACCAGAACGGCATGCTGCGTAATCACCCATGGGCCTTCCAGAAGGATACGCTTGTATTGAGTACTCAAAAGTTCAGCATTTGTGAACCTCAACACATAATAGTTATTTGGTAGGTCCACCAACTCAAATTCATTGAATCTCCACACCTTACAAAGAAGCTCCCTTAATTTATGGAGGTAAAAATGAGCCCCCAGCACAATGATTATTAGCGTGTTGTTCCAGTGATAGCAGGCTTCTTAAATTCATCTTCTGATAGTTGCATTGAAGGATAGATATTCATGAGTTTAATTGTCTCTTCTAAAGGCTCTGGAAGTTTCCACACTTGGTTCTTTAAGTCAGTTATTAATGAATCCTCGCATGCATTTGAAGAGCTGTGTGCAATCCCATTAAAATCCAATCTTTTAAATCCCATCAAAGAGTCTTTATAAGTTGAGGGATTTAAGAGAGTTGGCGTAGCTGAAAGGTTCCCTTGTTTCATGCCATTAGCGACGGAGTCACTTGGAACCACTGGCAGGTCAGACTTTATGGCGTCTTCGATCACAACCAATTCACCCATCTTCAATGCTTCGAGCGATGAGGGATTCTCCGATGGCCTATCCGGCAGTATCTTATGAGAAATGACAGCATCCATCAAGAGTTTCAGTGGCACAAATTCCAAGAGAGAGATAAAAACTCGTATATTTTTTTAATTCTTTTAGTTTAAAAAAATCGTTCATTTTAAAAATAGTTTAGCATGATTTTTAAGAAAACTAAATTTATATACATATTTGTGTGCACATATCATATTATTTTTGAAAGTTCAGAGTGCCATTCTTAATAAAAAGAAGGCTTCTTAAGTATATTGTTACTATCCAATTTTATTATTTTTCTTCATACAATTACATGATAGCCTACTTGTGTGTGTATATAAAAGTTTATGTGATAATTATAATACATTTTTAATTTTTTATTTTCATTATTCTTCATGTATTTATTATACTTATATTATCATATATGTATATAATATTATTCTTAATTTAATTATTATGTCACTGGTCCGACTACCGATCCAAATGATCTGATTGTTTGAACCGTAACCCGTTAGCTTATCCGGCTTAATGTCCAATCCGCCTTTTAAAACATTGATTTCACCCTTATGGCATGTGCGTAAAAGATAAACAGAGTAGTTAGAATGTTAGGTATTTTTTTTGGTTGAAAGAATGTTAGGTATTAAGAGTATTGGAAAAGCAGGTGCTATAGCGCTTAACTTTGTGTGTTTTCTTTTTGAGGCTCAATCCCCTTCCTATCTCAAAACTTAAAAATATAGCATGTTCTGTCACTAAAAATTGTTTTTTAACTTTAATGCTTGTTTGGATGAAAAGAGAAATTGAGAGGAAAGAAAAATGGGAAAAAATTTTCTCTCCTTATGTTTTGATCAATATAAAAGAAAATAGAGAAGAAGAAAATAATTAATTTAATAACAATTATTATTCTTATTTAGCTCCTATCTTGTGTGAGCCTTCTCCTAAGTTGTTCTTTTACATGAATTAAGGTTTGTGAAATACAAATTTTAGAGATAGAAGGGCTAGGGTTTTTAGCCTAAAGGAAAAAGCTAGAAGGAGTTTGAGGTAACTTTCAAACATTCGTATATTAACTGTTCTGGCTGCTGTGGACAATTTAATTCGTGAAATTTCGACAGATTGTGCTTTGTTTTAAATTTTGGAAAGGTGTATGCCTAATGTTTATGCTGCCAAAATTGGATCTAAATGATAGATATAGCCTAATGTAATAGTTAAGAAAGTGGTTAGGAGTAGAAAGAAACGTGTCCGTGGAGTCGAAATTGAAAAACCCCAATTTTTCTCGGAGTTTCTCAAATTTTGGTCAGCACTAGAAAATGGGGTTAGAGTTGGATTTTCAATGATTTGATGATTCCATTGAGTTCAGGAGGAAAAATTAGGTGGGGGTTACAGTTGGTCACTTTTTCAGAAAAGCCTGAAAAAGCATAATTACGAAAATGCCCCTGAAACCCTTAAAGTAGGGCTGTCAAGGGTATTTTTGTAATTTGGCAGTGAATTTGATAATTTCGAGTCCAGAAATAGATTCCTTGGGTGAAAATATATCAAAATAACCTTGGTCAAAATTTCAAAAAAAGTACAGCTGGACCGCAAACTGTGGGGCTGGGCAGGGGTCCCGGGGGTATTTTGGTAAATTTTCACAGTATGCTAATATAATCACAAAAAACACTATGATAGTGCCTAAAATAGTACATGAATGATTTTTAGCCTAATTCTTATACATTTGACAGTTTAGGACCAAGTTGAGAGCCCATTCGTTGGCACGAGTTTCTAGGCGAAAAAGGGTAGGGAACTTACCTCTCCTGCATGTGTTTGATATTTGTGCTGGTGTATTGATGCATGTTATTGCTTTACTTAATTATATGAAATATATATGAATGATTGAAGCTCTATTTTTGTTTATACTGTGGCCATAGTTTTGTTGTTTGAAACATTGAGCACTCAGATATGTCATTGTGTTAGCATGAGTTTATGTAATGCAAGCATGTCATGCATTAAGCACTTATCTTGCATGCATATTGGTACTGTTTTCCTACTAAGATTCTCTCGAATCTTACCGTCGCCTACCAACAATTTAGACAGGTAAAGACAAAAGATATGTTGAGAACAAAGAAGAAAACTGTACGAAGGGTTTGCAGTGGTGGAATGAAGATGAGAAGATGTATCTGTTTCACCAGGACGGGTTAGACACCCTAGCAGCCCTGTGCGGCTACATTGATTGCAAATATCATGTATGAACCCCTATAGGAAATTTCTGTAATCATGCTTTTTTTAGTATAGTTACTCTATTTCTTTGTTGCCCACTGAATCGCATGTCGTTTTTCACAAATACTCTGAAAAAGGTTAGAATAAGGTAATGGCATGACAGGGTAAGGTCCATAAGCTGGGGCTAGGGGAACAACTTCACTAAGATTATTCAAATTCAAATCTCATATAAATATTACATTAAGTTAGCGGTAAATGATAAATGTTGGGTGGCCATCGAAAAGCTAGAGGAGATTTTCTTTTATAAGATAAAGTATTAATACAAAATGATTAAAAATCGTTCATTTTAAAAATAGTTTAGCATAATCTTTTTAGAAAACTAAATTTATATACATCTGTGTATATATATCATATTATTATTGAGAGTTCAGAGCGTCATTCCCAATAAATCCCAATAAAGAGAATGCTTCTTATTTCTTAAACATATTGTTA
The DNA here is from genome assembly GCA_963855925.1 of Inga laurina. NCBI lineage: Eukaryota > Viridiplantae > Streptophyta > Magnoliopsida > Fabales > Fabaceae > Inga > Inga laurina. The sequence goes on from OY979704.1 coordinate 48,894,448, forward strand.
TTGTCAAATTTTATAATTTTTCTTCATACAATGACATGATAACCTACTTATGTGTATATATAAAAGTTTATGTGATAATTATTATACATTTTTAATGTTTTATTTTCATTATTCTTTATGTATTTATTATATTTATATTATCATATATGTATATAATATTATTTTTTATTTAATTATTATATCACTAGTCCTATTGCCGATCCAAATGATCCGATCGTTTAAACTGTGACCAATTAGTTTATCTGGCTTAATGTCCGGTCAAACTTTTAAAACATTAATTTTCCCCCTTATGGCATGTGCATAAAAGATAAATAGAGTAGTTAGAATGTTAGATATTAAGAGTGTTGGAAAATTAGGTGCTATAGCGCTTAATTTTGTATATTTTCTTTTTGAGGCTCAATCCCCTTCCCATCACAAAATTTAAAAATTGAGCATGTTTTGTCATCAAAAATTGTTTTTTAACTTTAATGCTTGTTTGGATGAAAGAGAAATTGAGAGGAAAGAAAAAGGAAGAATTACAATGAGGTCCCAAGGAAGGAAAAAAATGAAGAAATAGTCTTTGTAGATTGCAAAATAAAAATATGGTCCCGTTAATAACTTCAGGAGCCTATATTGACAACTCGTTAACAACTCTAGGAGCTTGTATTAACAACTCTATGGGATCATTTTTTCATTTTGCAATTTATTGGGACAATTTTTTCATTTCTCTCCTTCCTTGGGACGTTAGTGTAATTCTCCCAAAGAAAAATGGGAAAAAATTTCTCTCCTTATGTTTTGATCACTATAAAAGAAAGCACAGAAGAAGAAAAATAACTAAATTAATTATTATCATTATTATTATTTTATGATGCATGCAATTGAGGTTCAATACTTGTTTACTACATGCTTACTTTCAAAGCAATTTCAGTTTACTGGTTAATATTCTAATGGGGCGCTCCTGCTAGAATTGTAATTTAGAAGCATCAGTCACAGACAGAGTTGCAACAAAAAAGAGAAAAGCTTATAATACTAGGAAATTAATCCAAACAGAAGTTGGATTATATTCATTCCAATAAGATATAATTAAAATAAAAATCCATGGTGATGATTTTAATTGAAGCAGTAGATGCTTATTGAAATACCTTCCCTCAATGAATCCCTTCTCTAAACTGTCATCATGCATCTTTAGCTTTCATACCTGTAACGAAAACATCTGTACAATGAAGCTGCTCCGTGTTTTTTTCAATCCTTATAAGAACTTGTACACATTGACAAATGGAGTTCCTTGTGTTCTCACTCCGATCGCCCTGGTTCAGATTGATGAAGATGATCAATAGTGAACAGCGCGCCTCTCCTCCTCTGCAACTCTTAGATGTGGACAAAGAAAATAAAATAAAACAAGAAGAAGAAGAAGAAGAAGAAGAAGAAGAAGAAGAAGATGATCATATAATAATACTGAAAATGTTATTTTTTTAGAAAACTTCCAAATATTATTATTTTTATATCCTAAATTTAACTGCTTCTACTTTTGATTTAAATATATGATATTTACAATGAGATCTCAAAATAATACACCAAATTGATATCTTTAAAAAATCTTGGTTAAATCCTTTTAAATTAACATTGTTGACTCATCAAATATATCAAAATATATCTCAATTCAATTGAAAATCTCCACACCCTCAAACTTGCACCGAATCTTGTCCTTAATATTTTAAATTATAAAACAACCAAAGAAAATCATAAGAGCAAAATTTCAAAGCAAACATTACAAAGTTGGGTGCAAATTTATTTTACAAAAAAGTTGGAAGCAATTCCAACTTTGAAGAATTAAATTTTCATAGAATTCTTCTCCATTTTCTAAAAGGCAAGTAACAAGGCAAATGACTCAGCAAAGATATATCACAATAGAATATCCTTACTTATTAGTGCTTGTACTCTTCTTCTCTCAAGATCATTAATAGTGTGTTTGGATGAGGAGAAAACTAGGAGGAAGAGATATGGAGGGAGGAGAAAAGTAAAGAGATAATAATATCCCTTCTTGTGTCTGGATAGAGGGAAGAAAATAGGGGGAGGAGAAAATACATGATATTCAAAAAGACAATAATGCCCTTATTTAATTTTTAATTGACTTTCTCAATTAATGCCATGAAAAATAAATCCAAACAAAAATTTAACACTATCAAATTAAATATTAAATTAAAATTAAAATGTAATTATTTTTTATATTTTATCACAATATTAAGCCAAATATATTTCCTAAGAAACTAAAATAACAAAAAATTAAAATAGAAGTAAATATGTCTCAATGATGATAATATTTTTGTATAATGATTTGTTAAAATAGAAGTAAAATTTTCTTTTAAAAATTCAAGCTCTTTTTATTTCACTTTAATTTATAATTATTTTAATAATAATAATAATAATAAAGTAAATTTAAAATATAATATAAGAATACTAGATTATCGCCAAATAAAATCATCCATGCATGTGAGAGATTAGAGATAGAAAAGAAATTAACAAAAAGTTAAATAAGTAGTGCATATTTTATAACCCTTCCTTAAGAAAGTGCTATAACTTCTATATATATATATATTTGAAATACTCCCTCTGGTATTTTTCATAAGTAACTTTCTCTCTCTTGGGGTTGGTCTTTTTTATAAGTAATTTTCTCCTTGTATCTAAAAATGTAAACTACTTTTTCCTTTTCTACCCCTATTAAACACACATTTTCATATTAATTATCTAACACTCACCACTAATTCTCTTTCATTTACTCATTTATTACACATTCTCTCTCATATTTTATATTCATACTCTTTCATATTTATTACTCATTCTCTCTCCTATGCGCTTTTCATAGATAGTGGCTATATGAAAAAACATAGCATTTTTGACACACTTATTGCTTTTAACTATCATTTTGTTGTATGTAACCAGGGAAAATTATTTATAAATAGGACGGAGTATTGAACATGTCTTCTTTACGTCTTTTTTTGAGGAAGTGCTACAACTTCTATAATTTTTTTTTAATTTTCTAAAAGAATTAAATAGCTGTGGTATTTATTCACGAAAATGCTATGATTCTTGGCATGCAGGAGCCATCCATCATTGTTCGATCAAATGGGCCGTTGGGTGTCTTTGATTTCGAGAACGGCCAAGATTGGGAGCAACAACGAGCTTGTTTAGTTGCTTCGTGAGGAATCCAAATGTCTAAGGAAGAGCAGGGTGGCCGCATTATTGGCATGGTACCGAACAGACCCCGGCCAATAGTCGTCCATGACGAACACAAAGCGTAGACGGTGAATCTGTTTTGATGTTATATGACTTGTAAAATGCGAGCTTCACAGTCCTCAAGTATTCATATGGGGAAAAAAACCTCGATTTTTATTTTTTAACACCAAAGAAAGTCATATCAAGATACCCTTCCGATTTTATAATTGGAGTCTCCAAGGATCAAGAGCATGACTTAGGGTCATATTAGTTTAATAGTTTAGTACACATTTTTTTATATGGGAAACAATTTTTTTAATATTCCTTTAATTATTAATCAATACCCTTTGATGCATTCTACCGTAGATTATCATATCCCTCCACTCTCATTTGTAAGAAAAAACAAAACTGGCGTATATTGAAAAAATCGTTAAAAGCAGTTATTTCTCATGATTGATGCTTTCTCCTATTCTTATTATAAAATAATTTTAAAAGGAGATGTATGATCTTAACTTCACTTTTTCATTTTTCAATTCATATGTCTTTTCAGAAGTTTAATGTAACATTTATGAACATTTTTCCTTTATACTCTTATTTACCAGTAATGCGAAAATATTTTAATGTATTAAATTAAGTGCAAATTGAGTAATGTAGTCAATATCTTAATATATATATTGCATTTCTAATCATGCCAAAATTTTGAAAAATAAGGATTAATATTTTTACCAATGTTTTGAAAAATCGAGCCAGAACGGCTGGACTGTCGATTTGAGTCAGCAACGGCTTGGTTTTCATATAAAAACCGTTTTCAGTGTTCGGCTGTTTTAGACAGGCGAAAAGTCATTTTTTAACTGGAAATCACTTTTAGGACGGAATTTGGAATGGATGTCAAACCCCTTAACAATTTGCTATTCATAGAGTATTAAGCGCACAATTCTATAACACATACAGAAATAGTGGAAGCATATTGACATTAGGTACATTTTTACAATACAGGAGAATCCTTGCGGGGTTTGAAAAATACTCACAAATGTGTCGGGTGTTCAAACTAAAGCAAAAATACAAATGTAGATAACCACAACAGTTCTGCCTTCAGGTATACACCAGGACTCTATGCACTAGTAGCCCCTATTTTTCCCTTTGAGCCTCTAGCTTCTCTGGAATGTTTTCAAGTGTAGTAAAAGAGTGAGATTCAAGCGAATTTCAGTAGTAATATGCTTTTCCGACTTATAAAATGTGAAAAGTACATATGCAATACACCATGTCATGTAAGATGTTAACTCGTGTTGTGTGCACACTGTCTAAGGTCAAACGACATGTTTGCAACCTCAGCTTAACTTATGTCCAAGGTCAACAACTATTTGAACCCCTGGCTTATCCGTGTGTACCTTCGCTAGATCCCTGATCACAGCTAGGTCTGTGCTCTAAGCACTGTCATGTTGCAAAATATAGCATACACAAAGCAAACAAATTATTACATAGTATATGAAAGAAAGTGTTACTACCTAAGTCCTTTTCCAATTCCAATATCCATCCTAAACTTTGGTTCTGGCTCGAGCTATTGATATGTCCTAAAATTTCAAAGTACAAGAATTGAGTTATTACTCATTCATGTATTGTTCCCAAAATATTTTTGAGCTACTTAGGTAGCCATTGGAAGCTCAAACAAATGCCTTTGAGGTTAGGGAAGCTAGACCAATCAACATCATTCAGAAAATATGAAATGCTGAAATAAGGGTCTTGGCCTCAAGAGAGGTCAGAAACATTTGGGCCTCGGCAATGCAATCTTCTAGCCATGGCTAAGAAATTTTCTGCATCTTAGCTCAACTTCGAAAAAATCATAACTAAATCTACGAAAGTTGAAATGGAGTGGTTCAAAGTTCTATGGAAAGCTCTTTAAGTATAGTTTCATGGAAAAATACCAAAGCTAGTAAATATTATCAAATTTTGCCAAGAAATTATGTAAACCCTCACCTGTTGCAGATTATACTCCAGAAAAATAATCTGACAGCAACTAACTTCAAAAATTCATATCTCTTAATATACTGATCTAAATAACATCCATTATATATCAAATTAAAGCTTATCAAGTCTACTTTTATTCTAGGAAGTTTCATGGCCATTTGACAAGATTATATTACTCAAAAGCTCACACAATCAAACTGCCAAAACCTAAACGTCCAGAATTCCCCTGTTTCTAACTTAACTATGAAAAATCATTACTCTCTCTACATATATCAAAATGATGCAGAATTGGACTCATGTTAAAGTTATGAATGTCTACTATATTCTTGTAAAATTTCATAAATTTTAGATAAGGTTTGTCTGGCCAAAAGTCAACATGAACCACACTGGCTTCCAAAAATGTCAATTTTAATAGTCTGAATTCAAAAATCAAGAACTCATTCATTTTCACTCCAAATTGTACTCTTCTTGATTCTATCATCAACTGCACATCCTAAAATTTATATGCAAAAAGACCCAATCCAAAAATCCATCTATAGCCTTTGTTTATGCTTCTGAAACTTTCAAGCAGATACTCTATTTTTTGGACACCAAAACAGAGTAACGAAAACTAACATGTAACCATGAATTTATACTCTATACCTCACGAATTTTAAATCTATACTCTTCTACACATATGTCATGAGGTAAATGATCAAATTTCAGAACCAAAGAAGCCCAAAATTTGCCCCAAAATGGTCACACAATCTCTGGTTTAACAACTTTTCAGTGACAGAATTTTCTAGCGAATTTTCTCTTGTTCCAGCCACAAAATCACCACAGAAAACCACTCAAATCCAACATGAAAACAAAGATAAATGTGTAGGAGACTCACTTATGCATGTTTATGGAGTGTGAATGTGTGTGTAAGGAGTTGATTGCATGTGGGTGTGGTGTTAAGTGCTTGTACGTGAATGTGTGTGTGTGAGTGTGTGTGTGAAGCAAGTGTCTAGTAATGACGTAGATGATTGTGAGAAGGGTGAGGTGTTGGCTTAAGGTAGACCAAAGTTAAAAATGGAAATGCTGAAGGTGCGTGTGTGTCGGTAGTGTTTTAATATATATATATATATATATATCCTATTAGTTACACACACTAGGTCCTAATTTTTCCATTTGTCTAATTTAAGATTTCTTAAATTTCGTAGGTTCCATAATTTGACTTATTATCTAATTATTGTTCCTCGAATTTTTTTTTTCAGGAAAATAGGCCTTTTATTAAATTTTGGGATATTACAATTTTCCTCACGTAAAAATAAATTTCGTCCTCGAAATTTGTTACATCCATGGGGATATAAATTCTGGGTAATGTCTCTTCATGTCTTCTTTAGCTTCCTAGGTTGCGTCTCTAGGAGATAACCCCTTCCAGACAATTTTAATGAATGGGATACTCCTGCACCTGAACTGTTTCTTCTGCCTATCAATGATTTGGTCAGGTGTGACCTCATATGTAAGATCATCCCGCATGTCTATCTCTTCGTATTCAATCACATGTTCTGGGTTAAGTTGATATTTCTTCAACTGTGAGATGTGTATGAATTTTTCAATGTATAAAGTGAGTGAGGGAGTGTAAATACAAGAGATGAATGTCTAAGGTGATTGAATCCACTAACCATCCTTGTCCAATTTTAATTCTATGTTCTTCTCTTAACTAAGCACAAGGACTAGCAAGAACCCTTACTAATCAATAATCCTAACTTCTCAATTATGTCTAAACTTAGATTCAATTATCAATTAGGAGTATCTTAAGTACTTAGCTCATGCTAAATTCATAAGAGATCCTCTCTTCCACCAATTAATTCCTAGAAACCTAGCAAACAATTGATTCAAGAGAATAGAGGAAAGCAATTGACACTACTACAAAAAAGGGGGTTTAACGTCCTAATTTTGGCACTTTTAACGTCCAAAAACGAGGGGACGTCTATGTGGGGGGCGTAGTATGTTTTAAGAAAAGACGTCTCAAAAAAATGGGATGTCTAAAGTGAGATTTAAACGTCCCAAATGACAATTTGGGACGTCTAAAGTCCTCCAAAGGGTGACTTTAGATGTCCCAAATTACATTTAAGACGTTAAAAGGTTTGATTTTTTTAAACGATCATTTACATTCTGCATTACCCAGCGAATTCAAACTACAGAAATAGAATAGAAAATGGATACATAAACCACAATGTCCGTTACAAAATGGTAAGGACATCCAGCACTACAATTTTTACTATATATACAAACAATAACAACTCATACAACCTACTATTATATATATCAACAATAACAACCGGAAAGTGTCAAAACGCTGTCATCACACAACTACAAATTGATATAAATAAAAATTTTGTTGCTCTATATGTTGAAGAAGATGTCCAGCCAAAAAGTCTCTGATCAAATCAAGGTCTTCACGTAGGTAGGCATCTCATTATCAAAAATATGAAAATTAGAAAATAAGCTTTAATGAAATGAATCAAGCAAATGAATTAATTAGCATTTTGATTAGAACACCAAAAATATTATCATTTGAGAATGAAGAAGCGATTACCTTTTCAAAATCGCAAGTAATTCCACTTTGAGTGATGTTATACATATAAAGTATAATATAATATCCGCATTCAGTGTTGCCAGGTTGTCGAGGGCACTTTAAATCAAAGGCATGCAATTGGTTGTTAAAATCAATAAAGGTATGTCTAAAACGACCGTCAATGAAACAATTAGAATCGAAACTACTTACTATCAGATAAAATCACTTTGGCTTTTTAATAACTGTACCCTCGCGTGACCCACCTAGGACTCTATATGTTTGACAAGCACTATCATGAAAATCAAAATGAACAGAAATTAGAACTATTCATTTTTTTTAAGAGTCAATGAAATACAAACAGAATAACTTACGTGTCGAAGACGGATTTTGTATCTTTGTCTGGCTTTTTACTCAAGGGATCAAACCAATAGACTATGTTGCGGCGAGGACATATAACACACAAACTCCAGTGGTAACTATAACAACATGTACAGATTAAAATAAAGTTAGATGACAAGGCAATTATTTATTAAACTTCTTAAATTGACGAAATGAAAATACGAACCGTTGAACAATGGGTGCTAGATAACAACAAAGTTTGGTCTCTCCCATTGTGAGTCCTATGCGCCACAGTATTGGTATCCCCTATCATATTCACAGGGCATAAGAATCCATACCAATCACGTCTTTCCATGTTTGTGCAGAGACCGTGGAAGATGCTATAATAAAATTAAAATAAAGAATGAATTATTGAATGTATGAAATCAAAAAACCACTAAATGAATTCTATGGGAAAATTGAAAAAAAACTTACCGGATTGCAAATTTCACCCAGCCTGCATCTATCTCCTCCAACCTCATAAACTGCTTGAGATCTGTATTGTCAATCGTGTAAGGATACTCCAATGTAAGGCCCACAATCCCTTAAGGAATCTTCAAGTCAACCTGTTTAATGCCCTTGTAGATCTGTTGCAGCCGTGCTAAGTAGGGCCATTTCCTCGCATCTTCGTCATCCTTTAAGAACATCAAAATACAAATTGTTATTAGGATGCCAACAGATTTTCAGAAATAGTAAGGTAATTCCTACCATTAGAGGTGTTGCGTCTGAACCAATAAGATTGTGAGGCAAAAGGATGAAAGATCCTATGGCCTGACCTAACGTGCTAACCTCTGGATCAGGAACAGGGATGGCTGTACCTTCTTCCACCTTTCTAACACTCGCCACATTCACCCTACGAAAATCCTGCAGAATTTGCTGATGATGGTGGGTGGTAGCACGTGTGTGAACGAGAGCATCAGCAACAACATGCAATAGTGGATCATCCAAATAGAGGGTGGAAGGGTCTCCCGACACTGGAGTGGGAGAAGGGTCGCCAAGTGGTTCCTCCAGAGGGTTGTGACTGTTAGGATCGGTAGGCACAGCGGAAGAATTTTAAAAGTTTTCACCGATCCTAATCGAGGATCTATCAACGGTGTTTAAACTAAGTTGGAAGGATTCATACCTTTTTGATGATTCAGAGTTTTCACGATCTCTAGGAGCCAACAGTTAGGTCTACTCCCTCTACTGGTATACACACGAATGCTCTCCAACCGAGACTGCGTGCTAGCGCCTCTAATGTCTCCTAGGGTTTCACTTGCGGCTCTCAATTCTCATGTGCGTATGAATATATCTGCTCTATCAAGTTTATAACCTATGAGGGCTATTTTCAAATTTCAAAATTAATCATCATTAATTTCAAAATTAATTAACAATTAATTATCTTGATGAGCTAATTAAATAAATTCAGTTTAAATTAAATCTGTCCAACAGTTTTAATTTAACCTATTTATTTAATCCAAATAAAGAGCCATTAGATTTAATTTATCTTCATAAATTAAATCTAAGATACTATATCTCTATCATGTTAGTTATTAAATTTAATATATCTTAATAAATTAAATTTAAAACTAACACAGTATAATAATATCATATAATATATACATACATATATATATATATATACATATAAAATATATATTTCGAAAATATATACATCTATATAATATTATTAAATATAATAATATCATATAATATATATATATATATATAAGATATATATTTCGAAAATATATACATCTATATAATATTATTAATGAATTTTATATTATATATATATAAATATAAAATTCATCCACCCTAAATTAAACATTATCTCGTGTTGGGCATTCTTGTGTGCGACCCTATAGGCCCATATGAAGTTGGTAGTGGGCCAATAACTATACTAACCCAAAAGTTGCAAGCGGCCTCTAGCAAGACATTACGACTACCCAATTCATATGAGGATCGTTATCACGATGCAACCTGTCATACAATCATGTCACGTCCCTTTTGTCACATGATATATCGATGAAGGATAAGGCATGGATAATGTCATTCTCTTGTTCCTGATCATTACTTTCTTGATTCGTGAGTAGCCTGATAACAGAGACAGAAACTCCTTTCATCATAGTATGGCCGTACATTTCTCAGACTCACTCATCGAGGGGCCCAGTAATATCTCTCTACTAATGTGAGGGACAAATTCCATCTTGATCATTCATATTCCTCTGCATGAAAAAAAACTAAGCCCGATCATAGCCTTTATCATCACCCGGTCAAAAGTGACTTTTGACTAGTTCAAAGCTTAGCAACTCTCATATAGGAATCCATGATGACCTCAGGTCTAAGGGCATTGTGACGTGGTTATACATGAGAAAAGCTTATGAATTGATCCATGTAGCTTTCTCATAGTGGGTCGGTCCAGCACCTTGTACTCTTACAAGTGCCTAAGACTTTGATTCGTATCTCCATATCTTATCAAAGTCATACTGGTCTTGTTTCATCTCTGCTCCCGTATAGATGACCGACTAGGGACATTTTAGGACAATCTTTATGAATTATCCAAGGATACAATTATCACAGTTAACATGCAAATAATATGATAACAGAATGGAGAAATTTCATTAAAATAATAATATACAAAGTACAATGATTGGCCCTTAGGGCACAATTTCCAACAGTAACTTCCTTTGGTGCTATTAAAGGCTGGGGATTCCTGAGTTCTATACTCATCCCTTGCCCTTTCCGCTTCGAACATCTTTGCCATTTCAAGTTGAAGCTCTGGCAACAGCTCTTGTCAGAGCTTGTCGAGAAGGCTGGTCTCGAGCTCTCGTTCAAGGTCATCTCGAATCTTGGCCACAAGGTCCTTACTAGGTCCAGCTTGTGATGAATAATGTGAGTCTCGTCCAATATATCTCACGGCACTAACTCCCCGTGTCTCTCCTCGAACACGACCAAGGTCATCTGCCTTCCTAATAGCTGTTGACAAGATGTCCATCCGTCTACTTGGATTGAATGAACCTTGGCTACTTTGATCTTCCAGTTCATCCTGTAGCATATAGTTTATCATAAATGTATCGAAACCACTCTCGATATGCAAAAAATTAGGTACTTATAGTATAACTACTTACAATCCTCGCAGCAACCTCAGCAATAGCCAGATTTATGTACTTCCCAGCCTTAATCCTCCCCGCTTTCCATTTTTTGTGACGTGGAGGAGGTGCCGGGGCCTGGATAACAACGCTAGGATCAGATTCCGTTGCTTCCTTCATTTTCTCTAACTCTTCTTGCATCATTTGCCGCTCAAGCTTCCGATATCCACCACGAGACATGTAATGTTGATATTTATTTTCTGATTGCCTTTGTACATTTGCTGCACTTAATTTCTATGAATAAAAAACAATAAAAAATAAATCAACGATATCAAGTATATGAAAATTAAAAGCTTTATATCATGATGACAAAAATCTTACAAAAAACTCAGGATCTGCGCGTGATGTCGCAAACAACCTCCAGTCCTTTGGAGACAAATACGAATAATGTGTACATGGATCTTGACTCCTCTGGGCCCCTCGAATGTACCTTACTGTTAGTTGTTCTTGAAACCTTTCCATCGTATACGAACCTCATCCATCCAGTGCCTGTACATCTCCTTGGTGTCTGGGAAATCGTATGTTTACTGTAAGGTAAAACATAAGATTATTATATTTGAAACAATAGGAATAAAGCTACAATTACCATAGATGCATCAAAACTTATATACCAAAAGTTGCTGCCAAATCATGTCTTTCATTTTTGGGGGAACCAATCTCCAATTATCATAGGTAATGCGCACTTTGCTTCGACCTAAAAACCCTACGTAGCCAATAAAGTGGTCTTCCTCAGGACCAACTGGATTCAGATTGTCATCGAAGTCTATATGCAGCCTTTCTTGTTGATGTTCATGACGTGCAACCAATGCTCCCATCTTTGTACAGCCTCTAACCCTCCTTCTTGCAACGGGTTCATCTCTAGGCCTTTCGTCATCACTAGGGCTTTCATCATCTCTACACCTTTCGTCATCACTAGAGTTGTCCATATTCCTATTAACACAAAAAGCATCATCAGAAAAGTAAATAAATTGTAATAAAAATAAAATAAACTAAGCAGGAGTAAAACAAAAAAACACACAGTTCTCATTTATAAATTAAGGTCTTACTCTATATTGTTTCCCATAGTCCTTCACCATGGTTATTTCTTACTTCATATTCATCATCATCTACCAATTCTACTTCATTTGTTCGAGGTGGAGTTGTTTTGAAAGGTGGTGTGTCATCAAGGTTGAAGGTCGGATCACCATACTTTTGTTTTTTACTTTTAAGGACAATGGACATGTTTTTGCTCGCAGGATCGGTGACATAAAACACTTGTTTCGCCTGGCTTGCTAGAATGAAGGACTAATATGGGGTTTTTGTCTCTCGAACTGGAAAAGTGCATAGCTTCAACTTCTTCCATGACCCCACTATTTTGCATGGTACTTTTGTCATTTTGCTCTTTCATATAGAAAGAATAGCCATTTATATCATAACCAGTCCAAGTAATGACCTAAAATGAAGGTCCCCAAGCTAGCCACTCAATTGTCTCAGACATACTGGTCTCGTGCAAAACCTTTTCCTCGAACCACTGCATGAATGTCTTGTTTTGCTCAATAGCAATATGTATGTCATTCTTCCTTGGATTCTTGTTCTTCAAAGTATTTCTGTGTTCATCTATGTAAGGCTAAACTTCTTCCATATTATTCAAGATATACAAGCAGGCTTGCAACACCTCTTCACGAGGAACATTCTTCACTTTCAGTCTTCGTGTTCCCTTGCTTCTCCCCTCTTCATGCCGAGATTGTCCCTTCTTCCCTAACATATAATCTTTGCAAAATCCCATAGCCTCCTCAACTACATATCTTTCTACTATTGTGGCTTCTGGTTGATAATGATTTTTAGAATACCCTTTTAAGATCTTCATGTATCGCTTGAAAGGGTACATCCACCTCAGGTAAACTAGACAATAGAGCATTACCTCCCTTACCAAATGAACTACCAAATGCACCATTATATCAAAAAATAAAGGAGGAAAATGCATCTCTAGTTGTGACAAAATAATGTATCCCTAATTTTCTAGTTCATCCAACTTTTCAGTGTCAATGACTTTATTATAGATAGCATTGAAGAAAACGCACAATCTTGTTACAGTGGTTCATACTTCATCTTTCATTATGCCTCTAATAGCTACCGGTAATAGTTGTTGCATCAACACATGATAATCATGGGACTTCATTCCCACTAACTTCAAATCGTCCATTGAGACACATATTCTCACATTCGAGGAATACCCTTGTGGCACCTTAATTTCATGTAAACACCCACACAAACTTCTTTTCTCTGCTTTTGATAGTGTATGTGCTGCTGGCTCCATGTATGCCTTCCTACCATCATCTCTTAGTTATGGATGTAACCGTTCTCTTATTCCCATATCAACAAGGTCTAATCTAGCACTAATACTATCCTTAGTCTTCCCTGGTATGTGCAAAAGCGTACTGATAAGGCTATTAAAAACATTCTTCTCCATATGCATCACATCAATACTGTGTCTCATGTCAAGCGAACGCCAATATGGAAGATCAAAGAAAATGAATCTCTTCTTCCATATATTCTTCTCACCCGCAATACTATGATTCTTACCAAAAGTGACATTGATACATTCCACTCGACTGTAAACTTCCTCTCCGGTTAATGACTTTGGAGCCATTCCATGCTCCGGTAAGCCGTTAAAACGCTTTCGTAGCCTATGATATGGGTGGAACTGATGAAGAAACCTCCTGTGGCCAAGGTAGACAATTTTTCTTTCATGGTTTAGTTGATGGAAGTGTGTGTCTACTTCACATATTGGGCATGCTTTATGACCCTTCACGCTGTACCCTGACAAGTTTCCGTAAGCAGGGAATTCGTTTATCGTTGTGAAAATCATTGCACGTAGCTTGAAGGACTCCTTCTTATAAGCATCAAACACATCTATGCCTTCCTCACACAACTTCTTCAAGTCCTCAATGAAAGACGCCAAATAGACATCAATATCGTTCCCTGGCTCTTTTGGTCCAGAAATCATCATAGATAGCATCATATACTTGCGTTTCACACATTGCTAGGGAGTCAAGTTGTATATTACAAGGAGAACCGGCCATGCACAATGTATGCTAGTAAGAGTTCCATACGGATTGATGCCGTTTGTACAAAGCCTAAGCCGAAGGTTTCTCAGCTCGCTTCCAAATTGAGGGAACATTTCATCTATTTTTTGCCATTGTGGAGAGTCAGCTGGGTGCCAAAGATATTTCCCATCAGATATTCTCTCATCAGAGTGCCATCTCAACTTCTTCGCTTTTGTTGCAGTCGCAAACAAACGTTTAAAATGTGGTATTATTGGAAGATACCACATAATCTTTAAAGGTTGCCTTTAAGTTGTCACATCGCCACAACGACCATCTTTTTTCACTTTGTATCGTGCATTTTTACACTCAGGACACTCACTAAGACCTCCATATTCATTTTTGTACAGTACACAGTCATTAGGGCAATCATGTATCTTTTTATACTCCATACCCATCGTAGACAGGATTTTCTTGGCCTCATACATACGATTTGGAAGTACATTATCCTCTGGAAACATATCACACAATAGTTCAAGAAACAATGTGAAACTACTATCGGTCTACCCATAAGTTGCCTTTAAGTTAACCAAATACAATGTTCCCATCAGTCACGTGTACTTACTCCCAGGGTACAGTGGTGTCTCTGCATCACTCCGCAGGCTGTCATACTCCTGCGACTGCTCAAAGGATTCTACCTCAACATCGTGAATCATTTTCTCCATTCTATCTTCATCTATCACATCCACATCTTTCTTCTTGTACGACAGACAATCCGTTACTTCCTCACCATGCCATATCCACCTTGTGTATCGCAGATTTATTCCATCACAAAGGAGGTGATCCTTTATGATATCAACATCCCGTCAACTCTCATTCAAACAATTGACACAAGGACAAAAATACTTCCCATTTTTTACTGGAGCATTCTTTCTAGCCAATTCAATAAATTCTTCCACCCCTTTCTCATATTCTTCACTAGTTCTCAAAGCATTTACCAACTTGTGATCCATTTTGTTACCACCTAAATCATTCCCAATAACACTCACACGTTTAGTACAAATGTCAACGATATATGATGGGATTTCCTTTTTTCACTTTTTTCAACAAAAACTTCGACAGCATTTCCCGTTAAAACTAAGATATCCCAAAATTTCAAGCAACCTTATCTCTCCACTACACGAATAATAATCATATTACTTACTATATTATATTAAGAAAACTACATTAATAATCTTACTAATCTAATCTAAAAAAATAAAATCAATCATATTAAAGAAACAAAAATTACTCTGTTTAATTGTTGTTAATTTCATCAAAATCATTCAAAAGCTCCATTAATTTATAATAATATATATACATATTTTCCCTCTCAATTCCCAACCTCAAAACATATAAAACAAACATTTCCAATTCCAAACATATCAAACAAACAATATATTAATGTGATATTTCCTATTGGCTAGGTTTTCAATTATTTTCACTAAAAAAATTAAACGTCATATTTAGCCAATATATATAAGCATAATTAATAAATTAATTTCTATGGGAGCAATTAAATCTAGATGTTAACTACTATAAGGTACATTAAGCAGGTATGTATATTTAAGGTTAAGATGCATCTATCCCATAAAGTATTTTTTTGAGTAACTCCTAGTATTTTTTTTATGTAACTCCTAGTATTTTAAAGAAATTTTTTAGCGCACTTTGTTGTTAAAGTATTTTTTGACTTGATTGTTTCATCACTGAAAAATCGGAAAGCTAAGTAATGAATATGTTAACAATGTAAGAATTAAAATTCTCAAATGCATGAGTTATTTTTCAGTAATTATATGTCTTTTATATTTTTATTAGAAATATTTCACATTTCATTACTCGACATTTCAATATAGAGGTAATATAGCCACAATTTTTTCCAATTATATTCAACCTTTGTCAAGATTGAGGCAATATAGTCAAATATCATACAACTGACCAATATGGTTTTAAAAAGGTGACTAAGTAATTAAGACCAATACAAGGCAAACATGTGGTGTGCTACAATTTATATTTCACATTACAAGTTTTAATTTAATTTCTTCAACTAAATTTATATTTCAAAAAGAAAATAAACTATTCTGTTAAAAAACAGAAAGAAAATAAACTAACCTGATGAAGGCACGATGGCGGAGGTACGCCGACGGTGTGCACCATGGAGGAGGTACGCCGGAGGGTGGAGAAAGCAAAGAAGACCAAGGTGTGAGGGGGAGGTGTGGACGACAAAGTAAGGAAGGAGGTGGAGGAGAACAAAAACCAAGACACTGTGGAGGAGGGGGTGGTGCGTGCGTCGTCTTCAATGGAAAGGAGGTGGAGGAAAACACCAAGAAGGTGTGGAGGAGGTGGGTCGACGGCCAATGAAAGAAGAAGGAAGAGTAAAGTTTGAAGAAGGGAGGGGGTCGACGGTGAATGATGAATGAAAGAGAGGGAGGAGTTGTTTGGTCAAAAAGGAGGGATGGTGGGTGGAGAATGGAGAAGACACATGTCAGACAAGTGTCTGACATGCGCAAAGGCGTCCCAAAAATCAATTGGGACGCCTAAAGTCAAGGTGACTTTAGGCCTCCCAAATGACATTTAGGACGCCTAAAGTTGGGTTTAAACGTCTCAAAATAATTTTGGAACGTCTAAACCTAGCTCCTGGCGCTAAAAAAAATTTGCCAAATTTATATTGAATGCGGGAAGAACTTTAGGCGTCCTAAATTCAAATTTGGGATGTCTAAATGTTCCCCTACATACATATAATTAGGAAATTGCCACCGCATGCCTTTTTAACCACCCAATTTAAATTTGGGACGTCCTTTGGGGTGGTTATATCCTATTTTTGTAGTAGTGTGAATAACAAAAGAGTGCTATAGTCCAATTACAATCCATGAGTACAAATATAGCACAAGTTTCATCATCCAGATTACATCAACCGATCATAATCCTCAGACATATGAACAAATTATAACCTCTAGCAACCTGGAATTATAATCTGCACATTTAGAGAGTAGAAGATGAAATTAAGATACAAAGAACTCCCCTAGTTGCTCAAGGACTCAAGTTAGCTTCATCATCACCATCGGACAAAAGAGTTAGCCACTCATGATTCGAAAATCAACTCCTCTGGAGCTCTGGGCTGTCATGTTTGATGTAGATCCGAGAAAACAGAGAAGAGAGGGATTTTTCGGTGGAAGTGGAAGGAGGAGCAGAAGTGGTGGTTGGTGTGAGAGTGGATAGAAGAATGAAATGGAGAAAATGGGAGTGAACCCCCTCAAAAAGCTCCGTCTAAATGAGATCCAGAAATGCTAAAAAACATGAATTCTCTAAATGCAGCAAGTCCCTTTGCCCCCTTTGCTCGATCTGATTTTGGTGAATATATGGTACAAGGCTATGTTTGGAGGCAAGCAAAAATGTAAGGGATGTTAATGAAAAGAAACTCAAGCCACCAAACAATGTCTAGCTCTTTTCTCATGCATATTAAAATCAGAAAACTAGGAGATAAAATCTGCACATGTGCTCTCCTTTAATTCCATCTTTGTCCTTCATTAAACTCCAATGTACCATGTCATCACCTACATTTATAAGATGCAAAAAGGTAATATCATATGTCCACCATTAATTAATAATGGGAATAACAAATATTCTTTAAAATAAATCAATTTAGACAATTTAATTCCCAAATAACCTTTGCACTCAATTCTTACATTAATACTTATTTATGCCCAAAATAGTTAATCAAATCCCACAAAAGCCTAAGGTTAATCACCAAAAGATATATGAATATTTAGCTCTTTTAGGAATACATCATGTAGTTTGCTCAAGCTTGGGGGTAAAGCTATTTGGTATGCTACTAGCCCAATCTTTGATAAGATTTCAAATGGACCAATGTACTAGGACTTAGCTTCTTCACCTTTAATTCCTTGCCAATGCCGATAATAGGCGAAACCTTCATGAACACATGATCTCTAACTTCAAACTCCAAAGGTTTTTGCCTCTTGTCAGCATAGCTCTTCTACCTGCTTTGAGCAGCTAACCATATTTGTTTTATTATCTTGATTTGCTCCATTGTTTGGTCAACAATATCCAGCTCATACACCTGTCTCTTAGACAGCTCTGTTCAGCACAAGGGTGACTGGCAGTTCCTTCCATACAACGCTTCATAGGGAGCCATTTGAATGCTTGAATGGTAACTATTGTTGTATGCAAATTCTGCCAAGGGAAGGATATGATCCCAATTGTCTTTGAAATCTATCACACATGCCCTGAGCATATCCTCTAGTGTATGGATTGTTCTTTCAGTTTGACCGTCCGTCTAAGGATGATAGGCCGTACTAAATCGGAGCTTGGTACCCAAAGCCTCATGCACCGCCTTCCAAAACTTGGAAGTAAATCGAGGATCTTTGTCAAGTATGATGTTCTTTGGTGTATCATGTAGATGTACAATCTCCTTGATATAGATTTCTGCCAGTTTGTCGGGAGAGTAGTGAATATTGATTGGGAGAAAATAGGCTGTCGTCATGAATTGATCCACTATTACCCAGATTGCATTATGATTTCGGACCTTGGGTAATCTTGTCATGAATTCTATGGTGATGCTCTCCCATTTCCACTCAGGAATTGCATGATTTTGCAGAAGTCCTTATGGTTGTTGATGCTTGGCTTCCACTTTTTGACAAGTAAAACAACGAGCAAAGACTTTTGTTACATCTCTTTTCATGCTTGGCCACCAATATGTGGATTTCAGATAGTGATACATTTTGGTTGCTCCTGGATATAGAGTATATTTACTCCGGTATTTGGTATATAGAAAGTGAACTGGCTAGGTTTGAGTATTTTTAAAACAAAAGATAATACATAGAAATACATACACTATCTATCATATGAAGTTAATTTATATGTAGCATAACACTATTTTTTAAATTAATTGTTGCACGAATGAAAATTATGACAATTCTATAGAGTCGTTAAATAAGTGGCGGATCTGAGAAGTCGGGGATGAAAGTTTTTAAAATAAAAGATAATACATAAGTTAGATATATAAATACTGAAATCATTTAAAAGTTATATACTATAGAAATGAATAAGTTATATAATTTCTAAATTTTATCTGGATGACACATATTTTAAAATTTTCCGATTTTATTAATGTCTAATTTTTTATTCATAAAATTTAGATAAGTATTGTCGTCCCTTTCATGACAATTTATCTTAAAACTAGAGTAAAATTCACATGACTTCCTTATATTTAATCTAAATTACAGAAACCTTCCATTTTTTTTAGGTAAGAAACTTTCTTTTCATTTGAAAATTTTATAAGAACATTTAGAATCAAAATACATATTTACACAACTTTGTTTTTCAAGTTCTAATATATCACTTTCATCTATTCAACTAGCAGTTGACCATTAAATGACAATGTTAACCTTTTGTTTTGACTAAATGCCCTGTCTTAACAATAATACTAATTAAAAAAGCATATAACGTGTAACAAGCTTTAAGATATATGTTACGCTGGTTGGCTAAAAAGAGAAAAAGATATTATAAGTTAGATGGATTAGATGTAAAGCTTAATGTGCATCCAGCATTTTGAAATATTTTCTTAGATGCATACAACATCATAAACTATTTTACGTATATTTAGTATCTTAAAATATTTTTTTTTCAGGTTCTTTTAACACACTAATTTACCAAATTTAGGGGATAAAGTCTGGTTCATTTAATAATATTGCTTATAAAAAATTTTAAATGAAACTATATTACCTTTAATCATATATATTGAAATTATATCTTGACAGAAATATCTATGATGTATACAATTAATAGGGATATTTTAAGAAAAAATAAAAAATTTTGGAGACAAAGTTGATTGAGCTTTTTGTATTTAGAATTGAAGTAAACGCTCTTTGAAATACTGCAGTTGCAAAAGAGATAGAATTTGAATTTTGGGATTCCTATTTGTTATATTTTTTTCAGAAACATTTCCTTTTTGACATCGTTTTCTTCATAAAATATGAATAGAGAACAGTGATTGTATTTCTTAAGAAATAATTAAAAACTATATCGTGACAATAAAATAAAGGATAAGTATAAGAAACAATTGATTAATGGAATATCTGAAAAATTGAAACTCTATACAAGTGTTGTACATAAAATAAGAAGTCCATACAAGCCACACAATTATTATATCTTGTATGTGTACAATCTAAATAATTACATAACTCAACACATCTCAAATAAAACACAACTTCAAAGTAAAGGTATATGTTTTTTTTTTTTTGGCATTTTTTAGTTTCTGTATAATCTTCAACACACTGATACAAATCCAATACATTTTTACACACCATTTAGTAAACACACTTGTGCAGATAAAGAAAGCATTAGAAGATCAAAGCTCATCATCCCTCCTTTATTTTCTAACTTTCTGGTTTGATCTCCAAATCTGAAAAAACAAAGAAGAAGTTATTAACGGCTTAACTATAACGTCAAAATGGAACAAAGCATAAAGAAAAGCTAATGGCCATATTTATTCCATACATTTTTCAAAATTGTCCTAAGATAATGTGGATTAAACAAGAGCTATAACTATTTACAACGACCAGAATAATTTGTTAAATATGTGTAAATAGTGAAAATTAATTACTTTTAGTTATACAATTACTGAATTTCTAATATTAGTGCAACATGTCACTTATCTAAAATTAACTCTTGTCCTTAATATAAGAGCTATTTTTTTTATTGACTTGGTCCTAAATATAAGATCTTAATCCACTTTATCTCCCATACTTATAAATTTTTTCCCTAAACTATTTCTATTGATTGCACACATTAAGCAGTTTCCATCTAAGGGCAATAAAAGATGATATTTCAGGAAACTAATCTATATTATATTTGTTACAAATAACTAATATAACTAATTATCTTAATCTACTCATTATCTAATTCTAATATAATATGGACAAGAGCTAGTACATTATTTTGATTTGATATAATTTCAATTACATGGAAACAAAAATCTTGCGAAATCATTCAAATTTCTGATAAAGAATGAGGGGGTAAAGCATCGGACGATTCTCTTTGACAAGTGACTTTGAATTGGTACTATGCTCAATAACTGCTAGTGACAAAAACAGTAACATATAAATTATATGTTTGAAAAGGCTACTATGGTAAAAATGAAGTGTTATATTTGATCAGTGAAGGAAATTTTAATGTGCAAAATTATTTAATTGATTAATAATGATGATGATGCTGAAATAGAAAATTTTAAAGGAATTAGTGAGCAAGTAATATTAGGTTGCTTATTTAGAAAAAGTATAACTACGTACTTACCTGATGAGGCCTCGTACTCCAATGGGATATTGCATATATCTGGGCAATCTATTATAGTTATAGTACCGGACAAGTAATTGAACTCATAACCTGTGTAAATCTCTCTCAACTTTGGCAACCTTTTAAGATTCAAATAATTCAGTCTGGGAAACAGCTCTTCATCATGAGTAACCACTTCACTTTCATAAGCTTGAACAACACCCTCAAGTTGAGAGCAGCTATGAATACTTATTCCCTTCAATGAAGGACAATGAGATGCTAGAGAATATGACAACATCATTCTCACTTTTTGACAATCATATATATGAATGGTCTCAAGTTTGGGGAAGCAAATAGTAGTTGCATAAAGATTTTGAAGTGATTCTTCACAAAATATTCCCTCCCATTCATTGCATTCATTTATTTCCAATCTCCTCAACTCTGGAAGACTTGTTACAGTAGCAAGAGTGAATATATTTCTCAATCTTGAGCATTCCCACAATGTAACATCTTCAAGTTTATGGAGCCTCACAATTTGTGTGGGGCCCTTCCAAATGCATTCCAACTCTGGTAGACCTCGGAACCATATAGAGCACAATTCTGAATTCACCACCCTTACTCCCTCATTCTCATGCTTCTGTAGAGTAAATATATTGAATAATTATATGAGAATACCAAAGATGGACATATGTGTGGGTATATGAATCACATCAAATTAAGGGGAAGTATAAGATTACAAATTAAATCCCATTAATAAATGCGCTTATGTTTAAAATTGTAATAACATAATCTCAGTTAGATCTTATATATATATATATAATCGACCGTACAATGTGAAACCTATACACACATAAACCTGGGCAAAAAAAAAAAAAAAAAAAACACCTATACACACATACACACATGTAAGTTATAGATATGCTTGCATCCACGTTGATTTAAGTCAAACGAAAGAGCCTTGGATAAGTACTTTCCACAATAAAGAGAGAAACAAATAATTTCTCAACCTACATTTATAGACAACACCTGTAAATTTACTCATTCCATGAGGTAGTAGGGACACTACTAGTATTTTAAACAAGTGCTTTCCACAATAAACCGGTGACAAAACCAATAACATAAAAGTTATTTTCTTGGCTAACACATAATAAAAATAAAAAGTGTCGCGTTTGACAAAGTAATTAAAAGTAATTATTTGGCAAACAATTAAAAAGAAGTTTACAAAATCCATTCATAAAAAATAATTAATGAAGTTTAAGGATAATAATTTTATATATTTTTAAAAAAGATAAAATATAAAAAAGTAGTTGAATCATTAGTATGTAGCGTTAATACAATTTTCTTAAATTTCATAATATGAAGATTGTTTTATATTTACGAAACCTTAAATAAAAAAGAAATAATGAGATAATACTTACGTGTTGTGGACTTTCTTGTTTATCACGAAGGGACTCCAGCTTGTACTCATATCCAAAAACCTCTCTCAATTTTGGCAAATTGATCAAACGTAATTTCTTCAGTCTGAGTAGTAGCTGATTCCCATATGCTACTTGTCCATCACTTTCTCCATCAACAAGCCTCTCAAATTCAGAGCAACGTCTTATGTGTAGCTCCAGTAGTGAAGGACAATGAGAAGCTAGAGAATATGAGAACAACCTTCTCACTTTTAGGCAATCATATATACGAATGGTCTCAAGTTTGGGGAAGCAAATAGTAGTTGCATAAAGATTTTGAAGTGATTCTTCACAAAATATTCCCTCCCATTCCTCACATCCTCCTACTATTAATATCTTCAACTCTGGAAGGCTTGTAATAGTAGCAAGAGTGAATATATTTCTCAATCTTGGGCATTTCTCCAATATAAGATCTTCAAGTCTATGAAGGCTCACAATTTGTGTGGGCCCCTTCCAAATGCATTCCAACTCTTGTAGACCTCGTAAACATATAGAGCACAATTCTGAATTCACCACCCTCACTCTCTCATTCTCATGTTTCTGTAGAGTAAATATATATTCAATGATTAGATGACACAATTCAAGAGATGGACAATATATATATATATATATATGAATCACATCAAATTAAGTGGAAGTATAAAATTACAAATTAAACCCCTTTAATTTCACACATTTTAAAAATTGTAATAACATAATATCAGTAAGTGGATTATATTTAGGCCTTCTTATTTCTATTATAAACCGTACAGTGTGAAATAAACACACACACACAGACACACATGTAAGTTATAGATATGTATGCATTGACGTTGATTTATTTCAAACGAAAGAGCCTTGGATAAGTACTTTCCACACTAAAGAGACTGTCACAAAAACAGTAAAATAAATAATTTTGCAACCAACATTTACAAACAAGATCTGTAGTTTACTCATTCCATACGGTAGAGGGAACACTACTAATATTTCAAATAATTTTGGCTTTCCCTTCATAATAAGAAGATTTGTTGTATGGATGCAAAACATTAAATAAAAAATTGAAATAATTATCGTCTTTTTTGAGGATATGTTTTGTCTGTAATATATATTATTCATGGTATTAAAAACTAGATCAGACCGGACCGATCAGGTTGGACCAAAAACCAGCGACCCGGTGACATGTCCAGTCTGAGTGTTGCTTAGACTTGGCAAATCTGACCCGGGGTAACTGGCCCTGAATTGGAATGACCTGCTGGAGCAACTCATGGTTACCTGTTGTGTTGGCTAGGTTACCTGGGTCACTTTTTTATCATCAGATAAAAAACACAAAAATGCCAAAAGAAAAGGAGTGTTATAGGAAAAAAAGGAGGAAAACTATAGGACTTTTGACAAATCACAAAAGAGGAATACTTTAGCCTCGATGTTTGTTGTTAAAGGCTTCAAGTTTTACCCGAGAGTGACCGGAAAATAAAATTGAAAATAATTGAGGGAGTGACCCAAAAATGTGAAAGACGAGAGATTCAAATTGCAATTGCACATTAAAGAAAAGAAAGAAGAGCTACAGCCCAATAATGTAATGGGTTTCGTGTAGGACTTTTCATCTGTAGTTGTTCGAAGTGGGCCTCAAACACTATGATCTCCTTTTTATAAAAATAAAATACAAGTATATATTGCAATATTGCACATTTTCCAAAGTAATTAAAGTCGGACCAGCCACTGAACCAGTTGGGGTATTGGGTCACGGGCTAGTGGGTTAGACCGGAGTCAAACCGGAGCTAACCCGAGGCAAAATAGATGAGAAATTAAAGATTTTAGGTTTATTGATATGAAATTCTAAAGAAAAATTAAAAAAAAAGTTTTTTTAAATGTACCAAACCGGGTTGATGACCGAACCTGACTGGTCTACCAACCGGTTCTCCGGTTTCTGGACCGGTCCGGTTCAGGTTTGAGTACAATGACATTTTCCCATGATCTAATTTATAGGAATATATTTATATAATATGAAGAAGACGAGAGGAGCAGTCCTATAATATTTTAAATATTATTTTTATTAAAATTTTTATACCTAAAGTAGTAAAAAAATGAATGTTTTAGCACATTTTAATTAAACTATATTATTTCAATTACTATTGGTTTGACCCTAATTAACCTCGGTCTTATCCATTAACTCTTGACTAATTATTTTGGCCAGTTCATTAACTAGTCTGATTTTTAATACATTCATTTGAGTTAACAATATTTTAAGTTAAATTTAAAAAGTAAATATCCAAATTTTCTTTAAAAAAATATAAGAGAAAGGTGGAGAGCTAGAAAGGAAGAAAAATTCTCTTTAAAAATATCTTGACTACAGCTTGTAATTTCAATCCATAAAATGGATAAATAATGACGTGAGGGCATCAATATAACATGTCCTTTGTCTTAAACTTGTGCTCTCCAAAGGTATTCAACAAAGTTTTCCACGTCCAAAGAAAATGAGAAAATATTGCACTTAAAGTCTTTGTAAGTTATAGATAATGCATTCACATTGGTTCTCCTAGATAAAACAATCTTAAACAAGTACTTTCACCGGTGCCAAATCCAATAACATAAAAGTTATTTTCTTGACTAACACATATAATAAAAATACAAAGTGTCGCGTTTGACAAAGTAATTAAAAGTAATTAGTTGACAAACAATTAAAAAGAAGTTTATAAAATTCATTCCTAAAAAAATAACTAATGAAGTTTAAGGATAATAATTTTATATATTTTATAAAAGATAAAATATAAAAAAGTAGTCGAATCATTAGTATGTAGTGTTAATTCAAATTTTTAAAATTTCATAATATGAAGATTGTTTTATATTTACAAAAACTTAAATAAAAAAAGAAATCAGACAACACTTACGTGTGGTGGACTTTCTTGTTTATCATGCAGCGATTCCAGCTTGTACTCATGTCCTCCTCCAAAAACCTCTCTCAATTTTGGCAAATTTTCCAAACGTAATTCCTTCAGTTTGAGTAGCTGATTCCCATATGCTGCTACTTCGTCACTATCTCCATCAACAAGCCTCTCAAGTTCAGAGCAATCCCTTATGTCTAGCTCCTCTAGTGAAGGACAATGAGATGCCACAGAATAAGATAATAGCCATCTCACTTTGTTGCAATTCCATATGTGAAGCTCCTTAAGTTTAGGGAAAAGGATCAAGGTTTGCTGATTTAATGTTAGAAATTAAACCAAAGTTAGTTTCACAGATTATACATCGATTATGGCCTACTATTAATAGTACATAATAATCCTTTTTTAAAACAAGAAGTAGCCATATTACATATTTAAGGACAAACATGCCTTTTATATTACCAAAAATTGAAAGGAAAAGTGTAAAACTTACAAATTTGAATAGCAATAAAAGAGGCACGCTGAAAAAGGCCTTTTTTGACGTCCAACGAAAATTTAAAAAAAAAATCATTTCTCTTTTATAATATGGTAAGTAATTTGATTGATCATTTATCATTTCTGATGTATTTTAAATAAAACAGTCCTCAGTAATTATTTGCTTCACAGAAACACAAAATGAAAATTAAGAAAATTCGTTCATAAATATAAAATTAATTATTTGACCAAAAAAAAAATCAACAAAAGAGATTAAAGTTTTTATCAAATTCATATGTGGAAAGATAAATGACTAATGTAGTTGCAAATATATTTTGTAATACTCCCTCTGATCTTGAATATAAGAGCTAATTTGGGTGTTTTCTTGGGTCTTAAATATAAAACCCCAATTTATTTTATTCTCTAAATTTATATTTTTTTTCTCTCAATCTATTCATATTGATTGCACATATATAAAGATGTTACTATCAATGGGGTAACGGTTAAACTAAACTTAAGGAACAAAAAACTCCTGTAGTTTAATCTTTAGTATGTAGCGTAAATGCTAAATACAAAGATCTAGAATTTAATGATAAGGACACTGTTACATAATTAAAACCATTAAATAAAAAAAATGAAATGACTGTTGCATGTTCTTGAGAATATTTTTCTTATTACTAATATATGTGTGTTTAATTGGATAGTATACATGAATTTTAAAACGGATCTAAAAAGTGAACATATCAAATTGTGTGTGTGTGTGTGTGTGTGTGTGTGTGTGTGTGTAAAAGAGGTACGTGAACGAAAGGAAAAAAAAAAATCCTCGAAATATTTGAAATTTTTAGCTAACCCATATATCAACACTAATTTCTAAAGAAAAACGTTTCTCTTAAAATATAGTATGTAATTTACGGATAATGTGTGGTAATTATTTCCAATTTCCATGACAAAAATACAAAATAAAAATTATAAAGTGTTGTTCGGAAAAATAAAATTAATTATTTGAAAAAAAATTAAAATTGACATTAAAGTTTCTATCAAATTCATATGTGGAAAAATAAATAACAAATGTAGTTTTTAATTAATATTTTGTAATACTAAAAAAGAAACCCGAAAGAAAAACTCAAGTGCTTTAATCCTTAGTTTGTAGCGTATATTCTAATTAAATACAGAGATCTAGAATTTAATTACAAGAACACAATAGCTAAAGAGAGTTATTTTAATCAAAACAAAAGTTTGAAAGTTAAATTTAACGATTCACTAACGATTATTATGTGGATGAAAATTTAACGAGAACATGGATAAAAATTAAATATCAAATAGATAAAGAAGATTTGTTTTATATTTTATATTAAAGGGACGTTTTATATACATTTTCAAAATAGAGGGAGTGTTCATTTAATTTAGGTAAAATAGAGTGGTGATTAGTATATTTTACTCTTATATAAATATAATTTTCAAATAAAATGGAAAGTAAACATGGATATTTTTAAATTAAAAAAAGAGGCAGAGTGATAAAAGAGAAAAATCATATATAGACACCCATATAGTGTTCGATGATAAACACAAAATGAAATCGAAATGTAAACATCGTTAACTTTAATTCTATTAAAAAACTTGAGGTAGACTAATGGAGTGAGTGAATGAAAAGATAAAAATGTTTTAAATATATGGGAAATTATTAACAGTTGCACGGAAACTATTTTCTTAGTTGAAACGGAACATATATGTGATATGATAGGGAACAAAAACTTTTCATGAAAAATGGAAAAGAAAACATGACTACTTTTAACATAAAAAAGTAGAGATAAAGTGAGGAAAAATAAAAATAATATGAATATTACCTGTTCTTAAGGATATTTTCATAATAAGAGAGTATATTTTTAATACTTCAAAAAATATATTAGTCGATAATAAACACATTTTTAATACTTAATTATATTTTTTAAAAATAAGATGTAGACTAGTACAGTGAATAACAAGAAAAAATATCTGCTACAAATGTGTGAAATTATTAGTAGGTGCTTCCCACAGTATAAAGATATGGTCAGAAATTGTAATGCATAAATTACCCTCACGGTTTTAAAACACATCAAGAAGAAAAGTATTCTGAAATTTATAGCGTGTCTTTCATCCCCTCCACAGCTAATGTGGGATTTTACATAAACCAAGCATTGATTTCATATAATTTAAGAAAAACGCTATCAAATTCTTATAAAAAATAAATAAATAAATTAGCATACAACTAATATTTCGTTGGTTGAAAATTAATTCAAAAGGTAAATTTTTTAAACTAATGCATGAACATTGATTATTATTTGTAATATGCATTGATTCAAGAGGATATTTGAGGATAACACTTACGTATGGATAATCCTGCATATCATTAAGTAGTGGGTCCCCTTGCGCAGCTTCTTCATCAATGAGCCTCTCAAATTCAGAACACTTGCTTATAATTATTTCCTCTAGTGAAGGACAATGAGAAGCAAGAGAGTAAGAGAATAGCCATTTCACTTTGTTGCAACCATCAATCTCAAGTCTCCTCAGCGTTGGCGTTTTTGTAATCATGGCGTGAGTGAAGATGCAAGTTCTCAATTGGGGACAATTTTGGATGATCAGCTCTTGCAACATGGGGAGAGAGTAGCTAACACATGAAACTTTGAACACTTGTTCAAGATTATTCATATCAACCAATGTCAAAGTAATCAGGTGCGAGAATACTTGCTGTGTTTGAAGAATGTTAACATCAAGGTTATCAATGATGAATCTTTTCTCTTGACAACCATAAACCCATAAGTGCTTTATCTCAAATAAATTTATATGTTTAAGATCCCACCTACAATTATATAACCAAAGGCAGTTTGCTCTTTGAATGAGATCTTTCATTGACAAATTCAGAGTAGAGACTTTGAAGCCTTGTATCCATAAAGCTCTAATTTCTTCATTACCACCATCCAAACTATCCAAATAGTGTGGATAAGAATAGTATACTCTCAAATCATTAAAAATATTGCTTCTGGAATCACAGATAACATACCTCTTCAACCTTGAAAGAGAGAAATTTTCTGGGATGGTAGATTTGTTATCCCAGAGGTATAATTCTTCAAGTTGCTCACATCTTCCAATTACTTCTAAATGGCTTTTCTCAATTTTACAACCCAACACATCCAAAAGTTTCAGCATTTTCATGTCCACAATTCCAGCGGGTAATTCATTGTATGTAGAGCCACGTATGTCAAGAACCTCCAATCCTTTGAGTTCACCCAAAAAAGAGATGTCACCCAATCTTTTTCCTCTAAGGCATAAAGTGTGAAGATTCGTTAATGACACAATTGATCGCGGGAGTGAGCAATCAAGTGTGGTATCCAACGGCGAAAAGCTCCATTTAAAGCCATATGTTATGAGTGCCAAGACTTTGAGTGCATTTATCCCTGCAAAATCTTCAATGAGCCCATGAGGTTGAAGTAGTAGAATGTCAAGTGTTGGACAACGCAATTGGTTAGAGAGCTTGAAATTCTCATCCAAATTCCACAATGACAATGCCTTTGTATCTTTCAGACTTTGGCGGTTGCTGACCAGCATGTTTGAAACTACATGGCTATCCACAAGAATTGCTTGATGTTGCTTATTTGCAATCCACAAAGCTACATCTCGAACTAAATCATGCATTTTTACACATGCTTGCTCATCGATACTCATCAACAAACAAGAATCCAACAAGATGTCAAGAGCCACTAATATTTCTCTCCTCACATCTT
This sequence comes from Inga laurina, assembly GCA_963855925.1. Taxonomy (NCBI): domain Eukaryota; kingdom Viridiplantae; phylum Streptophyta; class Magnoliopsida; order Fabales; family Fabaceae; genus Inga; species Inga laurina. Next base: position 48,924,549 of record OY979704.1, read on the forward strand.
CCATTGTGGTGATACTCTCCTCTAGCTCAAGTGTCCTCTTGCCAAACCGAATTAAATCCTCTTTATGGATTTCATGATCTTCAGGGAACATAGAGCATAATAAGAAGAGTGATTTGGTTGTTGAACTTGGCAAATTATCATAACTCAATTCAACACATGCATAAGGGCTTCTAAAACCCTGTTCAACATTCAACGGTTGGAAGTGTTTTAGTTTCCATAGTGCTGATTCCCACACTCTAATAGGTTTTCCCTTTAAAGAGCTTCCCACCACGACAATTCCAATTGGAAATTCCTTGCACTCATCAACGATTTCCCTTCCCACATCATCAAACTTATTTGTGGGATCACTGTATAGGTTTGCATGCTTCTTGAATAATTCCCATGCTTCATCCTTAGTTATCAAAGGCAGTTCAATGATAGTCTCACAATCCATAGAGACACATACAGACCTCTGGCGAGTGGTTAACAAGATTCGACAACCTTCAACAAGTGGAATGCCAATATCTTCAAGGCTTAGATACTCCCACACATCATCCAGGATTATAAGTATCTTCTCATTTTTCAATCCTTCTGATAGCCTTTGTGCTCTTTCAGATTGAGTTTCATCTTGAAATTTCAAGCCTATTTGCTCTGCTAGTTCCTGCTGTAGTTTTGCAACATTTGGAGGTTTTGAAACAACCACGATAACAACCTTCTCAAAAAGCTTCAAATCATTCACTTTCTTTCCCACTTTCTTTGCCAAAGTTGTTTTGCCTGAGCCGCCCATGCCATAGAGTCCAATCATCTTATTCTTTCCATCTTTTATTGCCTCCAAAAGATCATTAAAAGTAGACTTCCTTGAGTTGAAATCCACAAAGTCTTTGGAAGAGAAGTAAGTGATGCCAGGAATTTGGGTGAGATGAGAAAAATTGTCTTTCTCAAAGTGGGAATTCTTTTTGAGCTGCATCATCCGCTTTGCCTTATCATCCATTTGTTTTGCCAAGGAATACCCAAGTGACACGTTGAAACAACTCTTTCCTTCCCCTTCAACCTTTCGTTGCAACTCATGCACATCTTCTAGAATTTTCTCCACATCATTCAACCAATTCTTCACAGGAAGCATTATTTCCTCACTATTTCGGGCAGCTTGATCCTTACGTTCCTTCACTTCATCTAGCCTTGTCTTCAGCTCATCTTTTGCTTCCTCAAGCTCTGTAATGAATTGCTTGAAGCAAAACAAGTAACGAGCACGATCTAAAATTGGACCAGCAAGGAATTCTAGAACCTTTTCTCCAATACCGATAACAATGTCTGCCATCTAATGCAATCATAATTAATGTCGTAAGTAATTATTTCTAATACAAGTCAATGGTATACATATAACATCCAATCAATATGAGATAATATCCAATAAAATTAGTCTTATGTCATCTACGATCTCATGAAAAATTTATAAATCTTTTATGACAAAGCAAGTCATATAACTCATTTTATTAACGTGTTTGTTTCTCCTATCATATGATTCAACACTGAAAAGAACAATATAAACAATTAATTGGTCTTGAATGCTATCTATCCGCTAATAATAAAATATTCACACCGCTGTCTGTAGTTCAATTGATACAAATATATAAATAAGGACCCACAATAGATATCTAAAGGAATAAAGACATACAATGGACATCTAATGAAATAAACAAGAAATATGGAGTTTGGCTGGATGAGGTATTCTGTTATAATCCTCACTACCTCAAAATATCGTAATGAAATTAGATGATTGTCAAAGAAAAAAGTAAATAATAAATAAATAAATATGGAGTTTGGCTGGATGAGTTATTCTGATATAATCCTCACTGCCTCAAATGTCGTAATGAAATTAGATGATTGGCAAAAACATAATCCTCACTTCCTCAAATGTCGTAATGAAATTAGATGATTGGCAAAAACCAAAAAAAAAAAAAAAATCGTTAGATGAATAATACTTAAATATCTACCAGAGTGACTCTCAAATCAAATAAATAGATGCCAACTACACAAAAATAGCAAATAATAATTCACCCAATAAGTACAAACACAATGTATATTAATTTTCAACGAGTTAAAAAGTCCTGAAATTAGTTATTGTATAATTATTGAGGGAACTGAAAGAAGGCAAAATAAGGCTCATATGCACTCAGAAAAATGGTACTTATTGAACTAGTTTCTGGGCTGATTGATTTCTTTTTTCTTTTTGATGACAATATTCAAAATTTCCATAAGTAATATGATTCATCAATTGCGTATGATCTTATTAGTATGAACTTCATTTCAGATCGCAATATATCAAGCAGCTTGCAAAAGAAGGTCCAAGTTTAAAATTATTTTAATTTTTATAATTGTATTTTAATATTACCATGATGTTAAACACAACTAAACTTTTTTATCAGTTGTTTGATAAATACATATTTAACTTAAAACTGAAAATAAAATCACTAAATATTTGGATGAGTTAAATTAAAATAATTCATTTAGATGAAAAGCGAGCAAGTTCAATGTATAATGTTAGGACATAACTTATGTCAAATTGCTTATATATATTAGGTCAAGTTCTTCAATTCTTCAATTATACTTTGTCATGTGTGATTTTTATTATCAATAATGATTCAGCAAACTTTTAAAATTTTATTAATGTGAATTATTAAGTTAAGAAAAGTCCACATCTCAAGATTTAATTGGAGAACCTAATCTAATTGATATAAACAACTTGATATAAGTTTTGTTCATAATGTTAAAACTTAAAAGCATCTAACCAATTCAGTGTTTAATGCACTACTATTCTTCATTTCTTTGGCTTGAAAATTTTATAATTCTTTTGTATTATTTTTTATGAAAATAATTCTTTTATACTCTTTTTTATAGTAAAAAAATGTAAATTCTTTATATACTGAAATTTTAGATAAGTTGGATTTTAATGAGAACCATAACTTAAAAATAATCTGTCTTTTTTCAATAGTATATATTTCCGAAGATAGGCATTCCATCAAATTCAGGGCTCAATTTCAATTAATATAAATTCAATTTAATACCGAAAAAGCATCTAACAGATTTCATTTTTAATTTTCTAATAATATTTTGATTAAAAAAATAAAAAAAATTGTAATAATGTTTTGATTAAAAAAAAATATATAATGAAAATACCATTAAGGAAAGGCGGTCAGAAAAAGTTCTGATAATACCACGTGTGTGTGTGTGTGTGTGTGTGTGTGTGTTGAACTTGTTGTAGAACTGAAAAACTTAACAAACAAAAAGTAGTTTCAGTGGATTTAACAATTTTTAACAAAAATATCAATCACAAAAGTTAGTTGTTAGAGGGTGAATATAGATTAAAAAATACACATAATAATTTGATTGGAAATAAGTACCAAAAATATACAAAGTACCAAATGTTTTTCATAAAACGGCATATAAAATTTAGTACATTATTATCACCCAAATCAAATTTTTCATTATCATCTTGGTAGCCAAAAAAATGCTCAAACAAATTTTTTTGTTTTTATCATAGACTCCCAAAAGAAAGAAATAAAGATTGATCACATGTAAAAAAAAAAATTATAATTTAACGTCCTATAAAATAAAGAGCTTATATTCTACTATTTACCTGTAATGTAAAGTGATGATAATTTTGGATGTTTTTTTCCCAGGCAGAACAAGATTTTTTATTTTTATTTTTATTTATTTTTTGATTGCCCACCCAGTTCACCAGAGCTTTGCCCCGACTACATTCGGATTTGACCCGCGTCGCGCACCTGACTATGGTGGGAGAGTCTCCCAATTGGAATTTTCTGCATACATAAGGCTCGAACCCGAGACCTTACTTAAGCGGAATCAAGCCGCTTACCACTTGGACCAACTCCCATTGGTGGTAGAACAAGAATTAAAGGGGAGAAAAGTAGAACGATGATGAGTTTTAGAACTACTTCTGATAAAAGAATAAAAAAAAATTATGTTCACCAAGAAATGACCCAAAATTCAATTTTGTTCTATTTGAGATTACTTATACTCAGACAAAAAGGGGAAAAGAAAAAGAAGAAAACCTTATTATTTATAGTTTTATAAAAATAATTATTTTCATTTATTTTTATTATGCAAGGGGAAGGAAAAGCATAACGTTCTCATTTAATTTTTCTATATACTTAAATATAATTTGAGACGCACTTTTGTAAGTAAAAATAACATGGGATACATATAAGTTCAAATACTTCATTATTTTTAAAACTATAAAAAATTCATTAATGACTCATTTTATATTTATTTTTCATCTTATTTCCAAATTTTTGGCCAAAAAAAATATTTTCAAATTAAACAATATTTTGTGTAATAATTGATATTTATGTAACATATAAGAACAAGCAATGCGCACGTCTGTCATATTATAAATAAAAAATCAAGTAAAAAGTAGTATTCATTCCGCTGATATATTTTTTAGCCAACTAATATAAAAACTAAATAACATGAAAATTAACAATGATTTATTTAATCATATACTGCCCAAAAAAAAGAAGGATAAAATGTTCTCTTGTTAAAGGAAATGTAAAATAAACAACTTATATTCTGTTGTGTGTTTGACATTATCGTAAAATGATTTATGAATGTTGACTTGAGAACTATGATTTCTTTTTTCTTTTTGATGAAAATATTCCAAATTCCCATAAGAACAATGATTCACCAACTGCATATTATCTTAATACAATGTGAACTTCATTTCATATCACAGTTAAGCAGATGATAAGCTGGTTTCTTGTTGATGAGAAGATAGCTACCGTTGTTTGGGAAAGAATGAAATAAAGGGTAGTAATGTAAAATTTTCAAATTTTGAGATCTCATTTTAAGATATCTAACCTGATTTAGAATTTGTTAAATTTAATAAACTAATTTAGAATTTAAGTAATTCAACCATACGTCTTTTAAATGGATTTTTCTATTACCAAATGATATTTCAAATTAACTTTTAAAGAGTTTCAATTTCTACAAATTCATTAGTTTAAATTTATTTTGAAATTTGAAAGGAAGAAGCGAAAAAGGAAAACCTCCTACATGTTTACTTTTTAGCGCTTCAGGTGTATAGGATTGATTTAAACTAACATGACCTATTAAAGTATGAAAAATTCAGTTAATATAAATTCTGTGATATAAAACATCCAGCGGACTATGATGTGTAATTTTCTAATATTCTTTTGCATGATTAAAATAAATTAAAAGAAGCAATATAACAAAGAATGTTTAAGTAAATACATACCTGTACAACACAGACACGAGATGAACTTGATGATATTTCAAAAGCTTGAACAGTAAACGAATGATTGAGGCTGCTGCTGGAAGGAATAGTGAATGAACGAATGTAAATAAAAATGACTCAGAAGATAAGAAAGAACAAACGAGAGATAAATGTAAATAAATCAAAGAAGATAGTATAAGAACTAAGAAGTCAATGATTAAACCAACATCTGTAACATTTTTCAGTTGGTATGAAAAAATTCAGTTATTATAAATTTAGGGTTGCATAGGTAAAATATCTAGCTGATTTTTTTATGTTTAATTTTCCAGTATTCATTTTTCTAGAAAAAATTAATTCAAGAATCAATATAACAGAATTTCCAAGTCAATAGAAGATCACCTTGATGATAAGAAGGCAATGAATTCAACGAGGGATGAACGTGAATGAACATAAAATGTCTGAACTCTTTAAGGGAATATATGACGACAATTTGTTCTTTACTTAGCTCTTTAATATTGGGGATACCAATTCTAAAGTTTCAAATAAGCCATACATATATATTCATTCCTTAATGATGACTTAAAACCATTTTAGTAAATACTGCTTTAGCTTTATTGTGTATGTTGTCCTCATTGAGGTCCTTTGTTTGAAGAGGAGGAAAATGAAAGTATTCTTTTCTTTCTTTGGACCCCAAAGAGATTCTTACTTCAGTTTTAATAAATCAAAGAGAAGAAACATGTGATGCAAGTCCCCAACAATCAAGTTATTCCATACGTAGTACTTTATAATAAATGTTCAACAAGAAGTACAACGGTTGTCTAAAGGGAAGTTCTATGCAAAAGACATTGGAAAACTATGTAATTCATACTTATCGTGTGTATATACACACACCTGAATAAGTAAGAAGAGAGTCTATTGCGAAAATCATTGTTAAAAAGAAAAACACCAGTCAACTTCCAAGTCAGTCACTAATTTGATTGGAATCAAAAGGAAAAAGATAAAGTAATTATAAAGTACTAATTCATGGAAAAACTTACTAGTATAACCTTGAAGTACTCTACATTACACTTTTATAATATAATTTGGAACAGAGCAATGGTTGAAGAGTCACTCTGAGAAAGCTACTGGATCTGAGGTATCTTACTCAAGGAAGAAACTGACACATCAGATAAACTTTCCATTTGGGTGTTCCAGCTGAGGTGTCTCCTTAACCAAACATGCCTATCTAAGTGAATATAAGAGAAAACTAGCATTGTTTCTAATGAAGGTAGAGCAGATGTCACACTAAAACCCCCGTCAGACAATTTCCTCCATATCAATATGCGCTCTTGGTTACAGGGTGGTTTCACTACCCTAATTCAATCAATCACCCACAAAGTAGGAATTTTCTCCACTTTTGTAAATTCCAAACTCATCAAGAATGGCCTGTGGTTTGATGAGATGTTTAGTTTTATCAAAAAAGTGGACTAAAGGCATATCTGGTGATGTGCACAAATCTATTACTAGTTCCATCTCTAATTTTCTGTCCCACTGCAGCACAAAAACCTTCCCACCAGACTCAATTATGACTTTAAAACTGAAAACTAAGCTAAGTAGCATTTCTCTTCATCTATAGAATTTATATTTACAAACCACCACTCACATATATTTCTTCTCTTACTGTTAAATGTCAGCAATGTCAGCACCAAACATTTGTAGTTAGCATAAGTTTGTTCACACTCACACATGTGCCTCCATCAATCACTCATAGCACCTACTGTTTTGTCTCTCTGATTATTGTTTAGTCTATTTTTCTGTTTGCCTATATATATATTGTAATTCTCCTATCAGTTACATATATGAATTGAGAATGAGATTGTATAATCTCATATGGTATCAGAGCTGGCCCTAAAATGCTTGGTGACCAGCGACGGGGAGAGAGAGGGAGAGAGAGAACCGACGGAGAAACAGAAAACCAGGGGAGTGTTGGAAATTTGAGATCCGACTCACACCGGCAAGTGAGCATACACCGCCGGGCTAAGGACGACCGCAAGTCGACGATCGGTGGAACCCTGAAGCCTGGCGTTAATCTGAGCAGCGCGTGGCATCCACACGCCACCTGTTCACCGGCGCGTGAACACCACGGGCTGTCGTCTGTACACAGGCGTCTGAACAGCGAACAACATTTCCCCCCATAAAACAGCCTACTATTTTTCCAGCCACAATCTCTTCGTAGAAAATACATGGATCCTTCCAAATTTCCTCCTCATTTTGGGTCTCTTCCTAGAAATCCACCCATAACCGGGGCCACACCAATGACACTCATGTCCGGAACAAATCTTGAAAGTCAAGACTCATTGATTGAACCATATTTTTATGTAATATTTCATAATTAAATTAGGATTTTTAATGGATTTTATGGGATAATATTACATGATTAAGCATTAATTTTAGTTAGGAACATTTGTATTGAATTAATTGTAATTAAGGGCAAAATGGTCATAAATTTGTTGATTATTTATACAAATATTTTCCTTGAACTTTTGATGCTACTTTGTGCTTAATTTTGCATTGTAGGTGTTAAAGAAGAAATTGAGGATTTTGGAGATTCAAATTTTTGGGTCAAGAGAAGAGACAAGGCCTAAGTTAATTTTTGCAACTGGGCTGAAAAATGAGACATAAAGCAGGCCCAATATATAAAAAAAAACATATATAGAAACAGAAGCAATTGGGCCGCAACTGAAGTGAAGAGAGGATATGAAATTTGGACCCAATTTGGGTTGGTTTTGAGAGACATGGGCTGCAGTTTTTGGGCTTAAGCTGAAAATGAAAAAAAATAAAAAAAGAAAAGAGAAGAAAGAGCCCAGAAAAAAAAATCACAGACCTAATATCCGATAGCCTGACCCAGACCTGATGGACATGAAGATTTGGATATGGCAGACCAGATCCAAGAGAAACACGGAGCTGAGGGAATATATCACAGAGTGAGGCGCCGCACCAGGATCATCATCAAATCATCGCATCAGAGCTCGCTGTCGTCTTCTTCACCTTGCATCACCATCATCGTCGCCGGTGGCTTCCACCTCCACCACCAAAGCCGCCAGCGACATTCACAACATCACCACCGTGAACGGAGAGGAGAATGGAAGACACAGAAGCAGGGCGGAGCAAGAAAGAAGGGCGAACCAGAGAGCTTGAGAGAGTGGGAGATAACTAGAGAGGAGAGGGGAAGAGACGGACAGCCACCACCACTGTCAAGGACCTCCCCGGCAAGCTTCTCGGACCACCACAACAGTTCCGTCCAGACCAAGCACCACCGTGGACCACCAATCTTCCTCTGTTCTTGGTTTCCACCACCACAGCATCGATGGCCTCCTTTCTTCATGCTTTTACTGTTCCTTTCCTCCTCCTCCATACCATCGTTTGTCTCTGCCATTTCCTTCACTTATCTCAGCAAAACCAATAGCCCCATTCCCTCTTTTCTGTGATTTGGTCACTCAATTTCCATGAGATTTTGGCAGTACTTTGAAGATGCTATGATTGCAATTAAGGCTATGAGTGGATGATTTTCCATTGAATCTTTGGTGGCTGAGGAAGTGGCAAGGGCTTCAAGATTCTACAAGGGGAGTTTATTATTTTCCATTTGCTCAATTTATACATTATGTCTTTGTGGATTAATTTTGCATTGATATATTTGTATTTTTGAAACTTAGATGAGTGATAATTTGTCTATGTTGGTTAATATCTTGTGTTGAATTTGGTATTGGTGCATTTGAATTTTATTGGATTTATTTTCCTATTGGATTAATGAAGTTATACATTCTATGTGATATCTAGATTGTGTGATGGATTTAATTTAATTTGAATGTTGCGATTGTGCTTTCAATTAAGAGGAACCAAGTGCATTAATCCCTTTTCAATACACATCAAGTGGGTCTTTAACAATTTACCTAAGAGGTGGTTAAGAATGCGATTGTAGGACTAGTCATTTATTAGGTAGATTGGACCTAATGCGATTGCTTAGGGTTTTTAATTAGACTTGATGTAAAAATAACTCCCAAAATATTCTAAAGAAGCTAGGAAAGCCACCAAATTTGCCACCAAGATTCATTTCATCATTCATATTTCCAATTCCAAATTCCTTTCCATTCACTCTTAATCATTCTCCATTTTTATAAAGAAAATACCAAAAATATTAGATTAGCATTTAAATTTAATTTCATCTTTCTTTTAGTTATTAATTTAAGAAATCCAAAAATCGTTTTCCCTTTGTTTTCTTTCATTGCATTCGCTTGACATCTAGATTACTTAGATAGTTTAATAAAGGCTCATCAAGTGAGACGACCCGAGTGTTGCATTGTACTGCAAATCTTGGATTAAAAATATTTTGCATTTGACTCCAAGGCATAAAGACACGGTCAAATCAATGGCGCCGTTGTCGGGGAGCTAAGTAATTGGCTCCCTAGGTAATCTAATTGTCAAATTCACTTTTGACAAGGGGTTACTCGAGTGAAGCTTGTAAGTTTTGCATTTTGTTTTTCATTTTTCATTGCATATAGTTTAGGATTTATGCATTTAGGTAGTTTGCATAGCAGTGATTGCATTCTTGCATTGTTTTGACTTGGTAGCTTCTGTGTGGTGTTGTTGCATTCAATTTCATATGATGTTGAGCTCATTTGTTTGAATTCACCATGTCTCCAAGTTAATTCCTTTTCATTGTGAAACTTGACATATTGCAAAACAAACTAGATCTTCTTATCCTAAACAACCATACAAACCTTCCTCACCATTTACACTAATCCATAGCGACATTTGGGGTCCTACAAGAATAAAAACCCTCACCAATGCTAGATGGTTCGTCACGTTCATAGATGATCACACTAGAACCACATGGGTTTATTTAATGAAAGACAAATCTGAGGTAGCCAAGGTATTCCAAACCTTCTATATCTTTGTGCGAACCCAATTTAATGCTTCCATTAAGATACTTCGAAGTGATAATGCCAAGGAGTACATGAGCAACACCTTTACCGAATTTCTTGATCAACAAGGAATTCATCACCAAACTTCCTGCCCATACACACCCTCAAAAAAATGGAGTCCCTGAGCGAAAGAACCGTCATTTGTTGGAAGTAACTTGAATGTTACTAATAGAATGAAATGTTCCTCCAATTTTTTTGGGTGATGCCTTACTTACTACAGCCTACCTCATTAATCGCATGCCATCCAAAGTCCTCAAATTCGACACCCCTATCCAAAAACTCCTAGAATACTTTCCAAATTGCTCCATAATCACTTCATTGCCTCCAAAGGTGTTTGGTAGTGTCGTCTTTGTTTACAAAAATGATGGTAACAAATTTGCTGCTAGAGCTAACAAATGCCTATTTCTTGGCTACTCTCTGACTCAAAAAGGGTACAAATGCTATTGTCCTACTTCCAAGAAACTTATTGTCTCCCGTGATACAGTTTTCTCAGAAGATGAAGCATTTTACCCCGAATTACCCATTCAGGGGGAGTATACTGATGTTGAATGGCTAATCCAGAATAAACTTGAACCATCACCACCACAACCTAATCCTATACCCATCATTAACTCACTACCTTCCACAAGCCAACCTAGTCCTACCCAACTTGATCATGAATTAGAAGATCTTCCACCTCAACCTGAACTAACACCTAATGAACTGGAAACAAATGTTGAGATTAATTCAGGGATTGATACCGAATCGCAAAGAGAAGAAGAGTCCAGACTACGAATTCTAGATGAACCAGACACTAGTAGAACTATCTCTCCCATTCAAAGGAACGACCATGACTCTAATTCGGGATTAAATCCTGAAGAACTGGGTTGGCCTACAGCATTGGGAAAAGGGTAAGATTGTGTACTCAGCATCCAATTCAACGTTTTGTCTCATATAGTAACCTATCTGCAAAAATGCAAAGCTTTGTTGTGAACAGTGCACATATTAGAATCCCAAATACGTTTCAACAATTTATAGCTGATCCGAATTGGAAATGAGCTATAGAAGAGGAGTTGAGGGCACTCAAGAAAAACAAAACGTGGGAGATTACAACTCTTCCCAAAGGAAATAAACCAGTAGGATGCAGGTGGATCTTCAATCCAAAATACAATCCTGATGGTAGTATCAACAAATACATGGCAAGACTTGTTGCAAAAGGATACACCCAGACATATGGAATTGATTATCAGGAGACATTTGCTCCGGTAGCCAAGCTTAATACCATCCAAGTGTTATTATCAATTGCAACTAACTTGGATTAGTCATTGCACCAATTAGACGTGAAGAATGCCTTTCTGAATGGAAACCTGGAAGAAGTTTACATGGAGATTCCAAATGGAATTTTAGCTTCTAACAACTCTGTGTGTAAACTCAACAAGTCATTGTATGGACTTAAGCAATCTCCTCGGGCATGGTTTGGTAGATTCACCAAGACAATGAAAAGACTTGGGTATACTCAGGGACAAGCAGATGACACATTGTTCATCAAATGTGTTAATGGCAAAGTCACCATCTTGATCGTCTATATTGATGACATGGTCATTACAGGAAACAATGAAGAATCAATTGCTCGTTTAAAACAGGACTTGTCAACTGAGTTTCAGGTGAAAGACCTTGGACAAATGAGGTATTTCCTAGGCATGGAAGTGGCAAGAACTAAAAAGGGTATTAATGTATCTCAGCGGAAATATACCCTAGATCTGTTGCATGAAACTGGAATGCTATGGGCACAACCTAAAGGAACACCAATGGAAGAAGGTTGTCACTTAGAAATCAAACCAAATGGTGTTCTAGTCAACATAGAACTGTACAGAAGACTTGTCGGAAAACTCATATACTTGACCCATACACATCCAGACATTAGTTATGCAGTTGGAATAGCAAGTCAATTCATGCACCAGCCATAAGTAGAACACATGGCAGCTGTATATAGAATCCTAAGCTATTTAATCTTGGAAGAGGAATCTTCTTTAAGAAATACACTACCAGAGATATCGAAATATACACTGATGCAGACCATGCAAGGGATAGAGAGACCAGAATATCAGTCTCAGGATATTGCACATATGTGTGGGGAAATCTTGTTACATGGAGAAGCAAGAAACAAATTGTGGTGTCACCAAGTAGTGCGGAAGCCGAACTGAGAGCTGTTAATCATGGAGTACGTGAAGGACTTTGGGTCATCAGATTACTGAAGGAGTTGGGAATTCCATATGAGGGACCAATGCAAATTTGGTGCGACAACAAAACCAGCATAAAATGGTCAAGAATCCAGTCTATCATGATAGAACAAAACATGTTGAGATAGACAGGCACTTTATTAAAGAGAAAATTGAAGCAGGCATCATAAATCTGTCCTACATCAGATCTGAAGACCAAATTGCAGATGTATTAACAAAACCACTAAGCAAAACTACATTTGAAAATTTTATGTGCAAGCTGGGTATGTTTGACAAATACTCTCCAGCTTGAGGGGGAGTGTTAAATGTCAGCAATGTCAGCACCAAACATTTGTAGTTAGCATGAGTTTGTTGACACTCACACATGTGCCTCCGTCAATCACTTATAGCACCTACCGTTTTGTCTCTTTGATTATTGTTTAGTCTATTTTTTTGTTTGCCTATATATATTGTAATTCTCTTATCAGTTACATATATGAATTTAGAATGAGATTGTATAATCTCATACTTACAAATGTCAATGTGTGGCTGAAATCTAAATTGGATTTGAGGAACTTATCTGTCCACAAAAGATATACTAAAAGATAAGAAGTAAGTTAATTACAGTTGTTGCCAATTCTAATGGTTCAGAGCTGGCATTTGTAGCTGAGTCATCTTGATCCCATGTGAAGCACCCATGTGAGCACACTCTACAAAGCAACTAAACAGCACCATTTCTGCACTAAAGCTCGGCTATTCTTAAAATCAATGGCACAGGACGTACCACATCTCTTGATTCTTGGCATTTAGGAGCCATCCATCAGTGTTGGATCAAATGGGCCATTGGGTGTCTTTGATTTCGAGAATGGCCAAAGATTGGGAGCAACAACAGCTTCGTGAGGAATCCGAATGTCAGAGGAAGAGCAAGGTGCCCGCATTACCGGCATGGTACCTAACAAACCCCGGCCGATACAAAGCGGAGACGGCGAATCTGCTTAGGTTTTTTACGACTTGTGAAATGCGAGCTTCACAGTCCTCAAGTATTCATTTGGGAAAAAACGGTGATTTTTATGTTTTAATACCAAAGAGAGTCATATCTGGAATCCCTCTAACTTTATAGAGGAGAATGATAGAAAAATATCATTTGAATTTTAAAATTCTGTTACTAAAATTAAGTGCAAATTTAGTAATGTAGTCAATATCTTAATATATTTATTGCATTTCTAATAGTGCCAAAATTTTAAAAAATAAGGATTAATATTTTCACCCTTATGACATGTGCGTAAAAGATAAACAAAGTAGTTAGAATGTTAGATACTAAGAGTGTTGGAACACCAGGTGCTATAGCGCTTAGCTTTGTGTGTTTCCCTTTTTAGGCTCAATCCCTTTCCTATCACAAAACTTAAAAATTGAGCATGTTCTATCACCAAAAATTGTTTTTTAACTTTAATGCTTGTCTGGATGAAAAGAGAAATTGCGAGGAAAGAAAAATGGAAAAAAATTTCTCTCCTTATATGTTGATCAATATAAAAGAAAACAGAGAAGAAGAAAAATAACTAATTTAATAATTATTATTATTTTTTTCTAACACATGCAATTGAGGTTTAATACTTGTTTATAACATGCTGAGTTTCAGAGCAATTTCAGTTTACTGGTTAATATTCTAACGTCGCACTCCTGCTAGAATTGTAATTTAGAAGCGTCAGTCACAGACAGAGTTGCAACAGAAAAGAGATAAGCTTATAATACTAGGAAATTAATAAAAATAGAAGTTGGATTATATTCATTCCAATAAGATATACTCCTTCCGGTCCTAATTATAAGACAAAGTTGATTTTTTTTAGAAATTAAGAAAGCCAATTAAATTACTTTAGAGTATTTATATTTTTATTCTTTTCTCAAAACTAGTTAATTTGGCTAATAAACTGATATATAATATAAGAATAAACAATATATGATATAATTAAATAACTTATTTAGCTTCCTTAATTTCTCTAAAAAAAGTCAACTTTGTCTTATAATTAGGACTGAAGGTAGTAATTAAAATAAAAATCTACGGTGATGATTTTAAATTGAAGCAGTAGATGCTTGTTGCAATACCATTCCTCAATGAATCCCCTCTCTAAATTGTCAAGCATCTCTAGCTTTCATACTTGTAACGTGTACACATCTGTACAATGAAGCTGCTCTGTTTTATTTTTTTTTTTCTTTTCAAGCCTTATAAGAACTTGTACACATTGACCTGGAGTTCCTTGTGTTCTCACTCCGATCACCCTGGTTCAGATTGATAAAGATGATGATCAATAGTGAACAGTGCGCCTCTCCTTCTCTGCGACTCTTGGCTGTGGAGAAAGAAAATAAAATAAAACAAAGAAGAAGTAGATGATGATGATCATATAATAAGACTGAAAATGTTATATTTTTAGAAAACTTCCAAATATTATTATTTATTATTATTTTTATATCCTAAATTTAACTACTTCTATTTTGATTTAAATATATGATATTTACAATGAGATCTCAAAATAATACGCCAAATTGATATCTTAAAAAATCTTGACTAAATCCCTTTACTTTTACATTGTTGACTCATCAAATATATTAAAATATATCTCAATTCAATTGAAAATCTCCACACCCCATATTTGCACCAAATCTTGTTCTTAATACCAAAGAAAATCATAGAAGCAAGATTTTAAAGCAAACATTATAAAGTTGGGTGCAAATTTATTTTAGAAAAAAGTGGAAGCAATTCCAACCTTGAAGAATTAAATTATCATAGAATTCTTTTCCATCTTCTAAAAGGCAAGTAACAAGGCAAATGACTTGACAAAGATACATCACAATAGAATATCCTTACTTATCAGTGCTTGTACTCTTCTTCTCTCAAGATCTTTAATAGTGTGTTTGGATGAGGAGAAAACTAGGAAGAGGAGAGAATGGAGGGAGGAGAAAAGTGAAGAGATAATATATCCCTTCTTGTGTTTGGATAGAGGGAAGAAAATAGGGAGAGGAGAAAATACATTATATTCAAAATGACAACAATGCCCTTGTTTAATTTTTAACTGACTTTCTCAATTAGTGCCATGAAAAATAAATTCAAAAAAAAATTTAAAACTATCAAATTAAATATTAAAGTCAAATTAAAATGTAATTATTGTTTATATTTTAGTTAAAATCACAATATTAAGCCAAATATATTTCCTAAGAAACTAAAATAATAAAAAATTAAGATAGAAGTAAATATGTCTCGATGATGATAATATTCTTGTATAATGATTTGTTAAAATAGAAGTAAAATTTTCTTTTAAAACTTCAAGCTCTTTTTATTTCAATTTAATTTATAATTATTTTAATAATAATAATAAAAAAAAGTAAATTTAAAATATAATATAAGAATACTAGATTATTGCCAAATAAAATCATCCATGCATGTGAGAGATTAGAGATAGAAAAGAAATTAACAAAAAGTTAAATAAGTAGCGCATATTTTGTAACACTTCCTTAAGAAAGTGCTACAACTTCTATATATATATATATATATATATATATATTTTTTCAGATATTGAACATGTCTTCTATAGCCCTTTTTTGAGAAAATGCTACAACTTTAATTTTTTTTATTTTATAAAAGCATTAAATAACTGTGGTATTTATTCACAAAAACGCTATGAAAGATAGTTCTTTTTTATAAAAAATAAAATAATTTTAGCACTTACTCTCTCGGCACCTCCACTTTTCCCACTCAATTCCCCCATTCCAATCTCTCACTCCCCCCCCCCCCACGACCAACTCCCCCTACTCTTCCCTTGGTCCCTCTCCTTCTCCTTATGGAGTTAATTAGAATCCTTATAAATAAATTAACTTTGCTTAAATCTTATATCTATATACAGCCCCAAAATAGAGCATATAATAGCAAAATAAATCTTCATAAGAGCCCTTGCAACTTCTCAATAACCTAGCTAGCTGCCTTTCATAGTGCTTTCTCCTTAATTTGTTGGGACATGGAAGAATAGGGTGTGATTCGGGGGGATCTTCGTAGCAAACCAAATCTCAAATATAATATGCATAAAGTTATAACCAAGCATGCACTATTAGAAAAAGGCCTATAAGACTGTCACATCTAGATCACTATATGTGGAGACAGTTTAAAAAGTATGATTGGTGGCATTTTTGTAAATATTGATACAACTTAACACCAGTCATACTTTCGCGCGATCTAAATAATATTTTCTAGATTGGTTGTAATGTAATGCGGTGTCGATACGTATTAAATATTAATAAATTTAAAAATTTAAATTCTTGTTAGATCGGACACTTATACATCCAATGTAAATATCCTTTTAGATACCGTCATTTCTTTATACTCGGTGTTAAATGTTTCATAGTTTCTTTAGCTTTTGTAGTAAACTTTCTAACTACGCGTCTCTTCGAAATCTTCATCTGTCTTGTCTATTTAAACTCCTAATTACTTTCATTTCTTCAGATTTAACTCCTCTTCCTCTCCTCTCTAGAATATCAATATGGTATGCGTTAGGGCTAATTATGTTCATCGTCCTCCTCCTCTATAGCATCCACTGTCTTTTTCACCACCTTAAGCGAAGCAGCTTCTACAGCACCTCCATGCTAGGGTGGACTGTATCTATAGACTCCTTAGAAGACTCTTGGTGATGCTTGGCACTATCAACAAGAAGTTCTACCTTCTACTCAACACCAATGACGTCGAGTATAATCTATCGGATGACCCTTCTTCCCCTTCCTCTTCTTCCAGTGATGAGGAGGAAGATTGAGGGTTTTCTTCAATTATGTACATTAATGTTTTTCTAAATCAATGTAGCATAAAAAATATTATTAGTAATGAAAAACTATTTTTATTTCTAAGCTTTCTCTTGATCTTAATTTTGTTCACATCTCTTGCATCTTTGTTCCATTGTTGTTTCTATCTTTGGGTTGATAAGTTAATTTTCCTATAGAATATATATACTTTATTAGTAAGTTAAATTATAATGTCATTTGATTACATTCAGACTGGTTGTAGTGGCACAAGGTCTAAATATGTTAATATGAATCATCATTTAAGTCTTTAACGGTCTAAAATTTTGTTTATTAATTTCTAACATTACAATTTTATTTACACCGGATAAGGTATGAATCCAGTCTCATAATTATTATTTAGGCTGCTATCATCATGTCTCGTCAGCATCATTTGAACTATCTGGCCATCAGTCTTGTTTATAAATACCAAGACGTCTTTAGTTCCTAAGTTTAAATTCAAAAGTTCCATTCTACTTCTCTCTTTCTTGTTTGATAGGCAACACTTTCCGTTGATGGCAAGATCAAAGCGGCAGCATTCCCCGTCTCCTCCTCTGGTAGCAGCTATTGGCTGTTCCTTTTCGTAGCCCCCTCTACCTCTGATGTTGGAGGAAATAGCTAAGGCCATCTTTCTCCTCTAGGACATTGTTATGGAGGTCATGGCGAGGCAAGATTACTTCTCTAAAAGACTGGAGGAGTTAGCGTCAGTGTTGAATGACATCATTGACCATTTGGACTAGGTGTGACGAGTCTTCTGGAATAATGATGATCTTTTAAAGGCCTGGGTTTCAAAAACCTCCCATGTTATATTATTTTGATGTGGTTGTTATTTTGTGGTAGATCATCACACACACACACACACACACACACACACACACACACACACACATATATATATATATATATATAATATTTTGATGTAATTTTTTATTTCTTGCATGTATACTATCGTATTTAGGCAATGATTGATGAAAAAGTTTGTCTTTTATGTCTTTTGATAGTTCTTGTTGATTGCTATCTCGTGTTATTAATCTGTTATTGATAAAATCCTTTAGTCAAAAGTTCTTATATATGTTTCTAAAATTTTATACTATATTCTAAAAATTACATTTTAGACTGGATGATTTGAAAGACAGTGTCATTATGAATTAAAAATGTTTTTAACATATTGACACTGGTCATTAATGAGGACCGGTCTAGAAAATTTTGCCCTAAGTATATATACTTACTTTTATACTCAATCGTCATCTCTAGCCTCTCTTAGTGGCGCGTGTGCGTTCTTACTCTCTCTGTCACCTCTAGCCACCTTGATTTCTCTCTTTTTGCTATTGGGATAGCTTGATATCCCTCCCTATTGGGCTCTCCCTCTCTGTCGTTGTCATTTTGCTCTCACGTTCGATAAAAATTATTGTTTTTCACAAACCCTCGATAGATATTTTGCTCTCATGTTTTGATAGAGTTCTTTTTCACAATCTTTGATTGCATAGAAGTTTTAATTGTTGTCTTTTACAAACCCTTGATATTCCTTTTCCTTCTTTATTGAAACCTTGATTGAATGTTCAGTTTTTTTCTTACATCCGCATGAATGAAAGTGTTTTGCTTGATCGATATTCTCTCTAGTTGTTGTCAAAAAATTTACTTTGCTTCTTGGTCAAAATGCTATGAACTCATGAACATATGTAGTACATTACATGTGTAGTGATTATGTTATGTACAACACATTCATGAGTCGTATAACATTTAGAGCAGGGAGCTAAGTTGAGTGTGAATGAGTGCCAAAGAGACCATATTTTCATAAGTGTGAAGAGTTTATGAAAGGGCTAGTATTATTTCATTTGCTGCTTGCTCCAAATGCAATTTAGTTCATCAATATATGTAGTATATTACATATGCAATAATTCTGTTATGTAGTACACATGTTGTGAGCTCAATTACATTTACATACATAGCATAGAAGATTGGATGAACACAGTTGGAGCTTGCAGATACATGCAAGCCCTTTTTAGAGGACTTGGAAAAAAAATCTTCCTTCCACAAGTATAAATATGATATTCCTTTTGTGTTTATTGCTTTCTTGCATGTTCTTTGTAGTTGTTGTAGTTATAGAAACACTGAAACTCATTGTTAGGTTTCTCATGTTTTGATGATAATAAAGGATGGTATGAAAAAGATTTGATAAACAAATAAGTTTGAACAAAGTAATAACAGGGCAAATCATCACTTGAAGTAAGCATTGGAGTAATGAAGAAAGGCCAAGAGAAAAAGTTGAGAAACTTCATCACTGGCAAATTTTCTAAAGGGTTACTCGAGTAAGTACTCGAGTAATAAGGTATATAACTTCCAGTTGCTCTCGGCCTACCAATGTTACCCGAGTTGCTACTCGAGTAACTAGGTAAATCACTTGGAGTTGCTCTCGGCCTGCCAATATTACTCGAGTAAGTACTCGAGTAACCATGTAAAAGACTTCTAGTTACTCTCGGCCTACCAAGGTTACTCGAGTCTGTATTCGAGTCCCCTGCTTCAATAAATATGTTGCTCTCGGTATTTTCAATCCTGCCAATGTTACTCGAGGAGCTACTTGAATAACCTGTTGTGGTAAGCAAAACTTGAAGGTAATACTCGATTAACTTGATATGCTTTTATCTCACTTCACTCGAGTCACTACTCAAATATGTAGGTATTCAATTACTTCTTATGAAATATTTGAACTGGATTACTCGAGTCAGCAATCGAATAATATACAGAGTTATTTAAATAGCACTTGAAGTATCTACCCGAGTAAGCTATGCAGAAAATTGATGTTTACTCGAGTAAGAACTCGAGTAACCAGGTAAGCAAACTTGAAGTGCTCTCGACCTTATAATCCTGCCAACATTACTGGAGTGAAGCATCGAGTAACCTAACGTTCATTTGAGAGATTACCCGAGTTGCTACTCAAGTAACCTATGAAGTAAAGTGTGCCATACCCGAGTAAGTACCCGAGTAAAAAGGTATTTTCAAGGTTTATAAATTTGTTTACTTCATGCACTACTCGAGTTATGTGATGTTCATTCATTAACTTGCTATCATTACTTTCACGATGATACTCGAGTAAGTACTCGAGTAAACTTAATGAATACTCGAGTATGCAAGTCCAGAAATTCAGAAATCATTTCAACGTTCATTGATTTGTTTCCTATATGATTAACCCTTCATTGTATTAGTATACTTAGCATATCCACAGATAAACAATGAGGAGATCTTACCAAATAAGGAAAGTCAAATGCAACGTTCAAACACTACCCACCGCCACCTACCGCAAACGGATATTTTTCAATTACTGGAAAAGTTAACAGTGGTTGTGCACGCTCTAACGGGCGAAAAGAAAATGTTCCAACAGTCGCTACCAACACATCTATATATGAGAACATCCAAACAGAGAAAACAACAAGAACATATACACGAACGCATTATCAAGTTCATTACTCTGTTTTACATATACTTGTAATTTTGTACTTCAGTGATTCTTATTCACTCTGTGAGAGAGATATTTCATTCAAACTCAATATTTGTTATTGAGGTAACTTAAGGTTGTGGAACCTTGAGTTGGGATTAGATTACAACTTGTAAGGGGGAGCGAGTGTCCAGGCGAAGGAACTTGCTTATATTGAGGTGCCAAGAACCCACTGAATCTTGGAAGTTATAGTGAAACTCTCAGAGATATTCTGAGGACTGGACGTAGGTCAAAGTGGTTGTGGCCGAACCAGTATAACTCCCGGTGTACACTTCAGTGATATTTCTCCTTACTCTTTACTGCATTATATTCATCGTCAAGTTTTCATATTTGCAACGAAATTTTTAGTATCACCCAATTCACCCCCCCTCTTGGGTGAAACGCTTGCTCTAACACTCATGACATACCAATATGAACTTGTCATTACGAGAATGATACAATTTCATTAAACATGAATATATCTTAGTGCTTCTCATGATATAACACGACATCGATATCATATAACATGTTAACATGTTCTGATACATCTTTAGAAGTATCTAGTTGATATGTTCATGTTTAATGAAATTGTATGATTCTTATCATCATTATATTTATCTGTTTATAATGGATTTGTATTTCTTTTATTTATTACAAATTTATTCTTTTTAATTATAGAAAGGATAATGAAGAGTGCCAAAAAGGCATGTGAAGAGCGCCAAGTTGAGTGGTTTTTTGTAGCTATCACTTATGTTTTTGTACACATGTGAAGAGCATTAACTAACCTGATCTAATATGTAACTTATTGTAATTGAAAACAAGGGATTGGATGAACACAATTTGAGGTTGCAAATACATGGAAGCCTTTCCACTAGGACTTGGAAAACGAAAAAAGCCCTTTCTTCCACAAGTATAAATATGATGTTCCTTTTGTGCTTCTTGTATGTTTCTTTGTATGATACATGAAATTTTGCATTTTTTCTATTGGCTGTATATTCTTTGTGATTGTTATAGTTAGTGTATGAAAACTTTTGTCTACAAATTCATTATGGTTGGAATTGTAAAACTTGTGGTTATGACAATTATGCAATTTCATTATATCATTCTCATAATGTCAGGTTTCACAAATCCAATCATTGTGAATTCTATGGACAAAAGTTTGCATACATATATATTAATTATATTGAATCTTGTTTGTTATGCCTTTGTTCTTTTCAAGATTTTTTTTTTGTTTGGATGCCTCCTCATTAAAAGGGCTTAGATCATTATTGAGTGTTGGGTGGGAGTGTTGATTGTAATTGTTACCCTGATATGTGGGTGTTGTTAATGTCTGGTTCATATCATGGAACATCTTTATTGTAACTCCCTTCCTTAAAAGCCATTAATATGGTTTGAAAACGTGTTATGAAATAAACGGGAGACCAAAGGATAATTTAAAACTCATTAAAAGTCACGACTTCAAGACAGGATTCGGTCCTATGATAAAGTGGGTTCTCAAAAACTTTTCAAAATCTGTTTAATACGGTCTCACTTTCACTTTTTGAATCTATTTGGCCTATATAGTTCTGTTCCATTCATAATATCAGAGTACTTAACAAAACTTCCCAGTGGGTTTCCAGGTTTCATTCATTCACTAAAAGGGTCTACAGGGCATATTTGTCCGCTTCAGTTCCCATATCGGGGATTACATACAACTTCACAAACCTACTATATTGGTCTTACATTTACATCATATATAATCATCCAAAAATTGATAACCAACACAAAGTTCTAATCTCCAAGCCATGAGCCCTTGCCGCCCTTGTATACCTACTTCTCCTTTGATCCGCTTACCCTGGCTGTAGGTTAGTCATTAGAAAGAGTGAGATTCATAGGAATCTTAGTAGCAACATTTCTATTATAAGATATATAATATAGCAAAGCACGTAAGCAATTATCACAAAGCAGCATCCACAACAACATTCACAACAACATACACAGCAGCATTCACATTCATGACATTTGTTAAATTCGCCACTTTCATGACAACATTCACAGCTGTATACACATTCGTGGCTTTCACGATGGCTTTCATAGCCATATACGACAACTTTCATAGCTGTATACGACGGCTTACACAGTCATATACAATAGCTATTCACATTCGTCACAATCCAATGATAAGCACAAACATACAAGCATTATACATGATATAAGAAAAAGAGTCACTGATGCGTGCTTTTGTCGCTAAAGCAATCAATTAATAACTAGGACAACCTACTAATGCAATATAGTGGCAACCTAGGTCATTCTCCCAAGGAGCAATATGTGGGTTTTTTCTAGAATTGAATTTAGGTGATAAAAAATGCAATGGAATGAACCTAAACTAAAATGCAAGACTCTACTACCTAAATGCAATGAAACTAACCTAAATGAATTGGAATGCAATCTTTGGGGTTTTTAAGTGAAAAAGGAATTAAAATGCTAAGCAAAGAAAATAATCAAAAGTAAGACAATCAACAGGGATTGAGTTCAGTTATGATGATGAAGGGGACAACTCAGGATTCACATGGATTTAGCTTTCTTAGCCATTTAATTTATTAGACCAAAGGGAGATTCATAAAAAATTGGAATTAATAAATTTAATCACCTAATCAAGACATGGGAAACCCTCATGCTCAATAACACCTAATCCACTAGAAAACTCATAATGGAAAAAATGCTGGTTAATTAAATCTATTTAAAACCAATCAGAATTGCTTAAGATAGTTTTGGAAATTATGTTCACAATTGCCTAATTAAACAATTTGACAATTAATCACCTAATTAAACAATCAAGAGATTAAACCCAAATCGACAATTAAATTAATAATGAAAACTCGATTAATAATCTAATTGACAATCAAAGGTTTGCAAACAAAAATCCCAATAATAATTTAAGAACAAAGTAAATCCAAAATATCAATTTAATCCAAATAAAAAATAAGTCTACAATCTAAAACTAGATTGTTCTCAATTATTACAACTCAAAAAATCATTTAAAACTAAATAATCTTAAGTCTTGAATCAAAAAGATAAAAGAAAGACACTCCCTTATAGTCTTCAAGTATAAACTCCTAGGCTCTAACTTCCTCCATGCTCCTCCCAAATTGCCTCCCAAGATAGCTTAAGCTATCATAGGATTAGTTCTCCCTCCAAGCTTCCAACACGCGTCACAGCCATGAGAGTAGGAGAATGGACGTGGGACCCGCGTGGAGAATGAATAGCAATTCAATGAATCAATATCTATCCTCTGGAGTGCGTCTGTGCGTGAGTGAAAGAGAGGAAAGAATTGGAATGTTTAATGGAATGGAAATTGAGGTGGGACCCGCGTGGAGGAGCCAAACTTGGATGAATCAATATCCCAATACTTTCTGGCCTCCGCGTCTTCCCTCGGTGCCTCGTCTCCAGCGTCTTCCCTCGGTGCCTCGTCTCCAGCGTCTTCCCCCCTTGCTATGACGGTTAGGGTATTTTTAAGAAGGGAGAGGAGAGTTTTGGGTATTAATTTGGGCCTATTAAAATTCCAAAAGCCCAATAAAATTCCATCATTTGATTCTTTTTTAGTTTCTAAGAAAAGTTCTGCACCGTAGGATCTTTTAATCTGCTTTTTCTTATCCTGCAAGAATCAAATAAAATCGTGATTTATCATATAATTGGAAATATTTTCCAATCATAATATATCAATCAAAATAATAATAATTTAAGCTCAATAATATCATAATCAATTCAGATTTATATTATTTCCCAAAATTGGCTAATTATCCAAATATTATCTAATAAATCCAAATTAGCCTAAAATAATTTCTAAAATAAATGAATAAGGTGGATAAAATATATTAAAATTGTGATTTATCAACTCCCCCACACTTATCATTTGCACTCCTGGGCAAAACAAATCAAGACCAAGGGAGTATAACAAGACAAAATAAAACAAAACTTTAAAAGTGAATGTTCCAATCACAAGTTAGAAGTAAACAAAAGCATTTCAACACCTCTTTTATCCAAGTGATTTTCTCATGACTCAAGAAAACAAACTTCATGGCAATTTACTTGACAAAGGAATATCTAAGCTAGAAATCCCTCACCAAGGATATGTGTATGTCTCTCATCACTCACAAGGATATAGGCTTGTGTTTACACTCAAATCCACCCTATCTAGTACTTTTTCCATAGGCTTGACAAGGATCTAGGTTCTCCACCACTACCAAAGCAAATGCAAACATAAATCCAAAGGACTTTTATTAGGTTGTAATGGGGCTAAGGTTAAGAAAGAACGGGTATAGTGTTTGGAGAAACAAAGTTGAATATCCTAGAAGATGAAGAGAATGATGCAATAGGATGAAACAGGATGTAAGAAACCAAATCACATTCGAACTGGGTCATTACTTTTCCTTTCTTTTTTTTTTCCTTTTTTTTTATTATTATTTTTTTATTTTTGCAATTCTCTTGGGCTGTTATATATATGTTCTTTTGACGCGAACCTGTGTATTGGTGATACAAAGGCTCGGTTACTCAAACATTTATAACTCAATAGCACCAATATGCTACTAGCACGCTCATAGCTCTTACTGGCCGTTTGACGCGAAGATCAACATTGGTGATGAAGACCTCCGGTTACTAAACACAGCTTAAACCAGCGGAGTGGAATCTTATTGCTTTTTTTTTCAAGATAACATATCAAACTTTTCACAATGACCCAATTCCTAATTTTATACATGTTCTTCCATCCAAAATAGATATAATGCAATGCTCTTCAATTCCTAAGACATTCAAAAGGGTAAGATTTTTTTTTTTTTGTTATGGGGTGAGAAAAAAAATAAAATATAGGCTCAAAGGGGCTAAACAAAGGGTATATGTATGGAAAGGATAGGCTGTTTGGCTTATCTGACTAAAATGAAATGAATGCCTTTATCATCTTCATGAATACACATGCATAAAATGTGGCTTCAAATAAGATTCAAGTCAAGTTCTAGATCAAGTAAAGAGATAGGGGGTACACACTGAAAAAAATGCATCAGGCTCAAAATCTCACTAGGTCTATATGATTGCTAGCCTAAATTCACCTAAGTCAAATTCATTGCCACTTAGTCTATTATCTCAAAACATGATCAATCACTTTTCAAATCAAGGATGCATCATACTAAAGTTACTTAAAACTTGCAATTTTTTCTCAAAAATTTTTTTCTTTCTTTTCTTGAAAACAAGGAACAAAAACCAAAGTAAAGTCCAAAATATTTTTCTTTTTCTCATTTTAAAAACAAAGAACAAGAACCAAGAGTAGGAGCAAAATCCCTCCCCCACACTTAAATCTTGCATTGTCCTCAATGCAAAAGATAGATCTAACAAACAAGAACAAGCAATGCAAGTAAAAGAGTAAGGAAGGAGTACGACCGGAATATCAAAAGATTGAATATCCAAATGAAGTAGCATATATGGCTCCTCTCCTTTGTCTGGTTGTAAGTCACATGAAAGCACTAGTGGTGGTTGCTTTTGATGTTCAGCAAATATCTCCCTTTTTAAGATCCTCAGATAACACTTCAACTCAAGTATAGAAGGTGTCTGGATGGGAGGAAGCAATCCATGTACCTGCACAAAATCATACCACCAAGCAGTACCTTGTCCCATATGGATATGCTTAATAAAAAGGAATTTATCAAGAATCAGGGAAGATCCCAAGAAAAATTGATCAACAGAAAGTGGTGGAACTTCCAAATATTTTGAAAAACCCACAAAATCAATATGACTCTCCTCAATAAGAGTCAAGTTCTCTAAGGGATGAATCAAGTGATCACTCAAAATGGTCTCACCATGATTGTTCAAATCATCACTCAAGCCAAATTCCACATGTGAAACATCATGATGCATTATGCTCTTACTATCTAAATGCTCATCCAAATCAAGGCTTCCCCCGCACTTATCCTTAATAGAATCCCCATTAACAATAGTCATGTCAAGATCATGAGTAGTATCAATAGCCTCAATAGAGGTATTATTTTCATCGTTTAAAGCATCATCATGATTAGCGTTAAGCAGGGTATCTTTAAAATCAATAGTGTCAGAGGGTTCAACAATAATCTCTTCATCAACCTCATTATCAGAATCAATAGAATTCATAGGACTAGAGGCATGGGAATAAGCATTAATGCATGAGTCACAAGATTCAACTTGATTTAAATCAATGGAACAAGTTAATTCAGAAACCACATTGGTGCATGGATATTCAGTTAATGTATCAATTATCCCATCATTTGAAGTGGTAGAAGAAAAAGGGTATAGATCATTAGAAGGTAAAAGTATATTACCACATGGAAATTTACTCCGAACTTCCAATTCTTTTCTCTTCAGATTGTTCATTGCATTGGACAACTGATCAATCTGTTGCTGTCGTTGCATCAGGATTTCCATCATAGCATCTATCTTACTTTCTAATCTTGATGCCGCTTCTGGACTTAGTGAAGTTTGATTGACATATCCATGATTTGAGTAATCATGATATCCTGGATTATTAACATTTGAATATGCATCATATATCTGCTCAACATCATAGTCATAATGATAAGGCATAGGAGTGTAAGAAAAATTTCCATAAGGTGAAGCATTCCAAGCCATAATAGGATAAATTCAATTTTTTTTTCCTTTTTAAAAAAAACAATCAAGTAATGCAAATAACAACTACCTAAGAAATCACCTAAAGACTCAAATCTAGAGACTAACCATTGCTCCCCGGCAACGGCGCCAAAATTGATGCGTGCTTTTGTCGCTAAAGCAATCAATTAATAACTAGGACAACCTACTAATGCAATATAGTGGCAACCTAGGTCATTCTCCCAAGGAGCAATATGTGGGTTTTTTCTAGAATTGAATTTAGGTGATAAAAAATGCAATGGAATGAACCTAAACTAAAATGCAAGACTCTACTACCTAAATGCAATGAAACTAACCTAAATGAATTGGAATGCAATCTTTGGGGTTTTTAAGTGAAAAAGGAATTAAAATGCTAAGCAAAGAAAATAATCAAAAGTAAGACAATCAACAGGGATTGAGTTCAGTTATGATGATGAAGGGGACAACTCAGGATTCACATGGATTTAGCTTTCTTAGCCATTTAATTTATTAGACCAAAGGGAGATTCATAAAAAATTGGAATTAATAAATTTAATCACCTAATCAAGACATGGGAAACCCTCATGCTCAATAACACCTAATCCACTAGAAAACTCATAATGGAAAAAATGCTGGTTAATTAAATCTATTTAAAACCAATCAGAATTGCTTAAGATAGTTTTGGAAATTATGTTCACAATTGCCTAATTAAACAATTTGACAATTAATCACCTAATTAAACAATCAAGAGATTAAACCCAAATCGACAATTAAATTAATAATGAAAACTCGATTAATAATCTAATTGACAATCAAAGGTTTGCAAACAAAAATCCCAATAATAATTTAAGAACAAAGTAAATCCAAAATATCAATTTAATCCAAATAAAAAATAAGTCTACAATCTAAAACTAGATTGTTCTCAATTATTACAACTCAAAAAATCATTTAAAACTAAATAATCTTAAGTCTTGAATCAAAAAGATAAAAGAAAGACACTCCCTTATAGTCTTCAAGTATAAACTCCTAGGCTCTAACTTCCTCCATGCTCCTCCCAAATTGCCTCCCAAGATAGCTTAAGCTATCATAGGATTAGTTCTCCCTCCAAGCTTCCAACACGCGTCACAGCCATGAGAGTAGGAGAATGGACGTGGGACCCGCGTGGAGAATGAATAGCAATTCAATGAATCAATATCTATCCTCTGGAGTGCGTCTGTGCGTGAGTGAAAGAGAGGAAAGAATTGGAATGTTTAATGGAATGGAAATTGAGGTGGGACCCGCGTGGAGGAGCCAAACTTGGATGAATCAATATCCCAATACTTTCTGGCCTCCGCGTCTTCCCTCGGTGCCTCGTCTCCAGCGTCTTCCCTCGGTGCCTCGTCTCCAGCGTCTTCCCCCCTTGCTATGACGGTTAGGGTATTTTTAAGAAGGGAGAGGAGAGTTTTGGGTATTAATTTGGGCCTATTAAAATTCCAAAAGCCCAATAAAATTCCATCATTTGATTCTTTTTTAGTTTCTAAGAAAAGTTCTGCACCGTAGGATCTTTTAATCTGCTTTTTCTTATCCTGCAAGAATCAAATAAAATCGTGATTTATCATATAATTGGAAATATTTTCCAATCATAATATATCAATCAAAATAATAATAATTTAAGCTCAATAATATCATAATCAATTCAGATTTATATTATTTCCCAAAATTGGCTAATTATCCAAATATTATCTAATAAATCCAAATTAGCCTAAAATAATTTCTAAAATAAATGAATAAGGTGGATAAAATATATTAAAATTGTGATTTATCAAGTCACTACCTTGTTCTTTTCGTTTGTGCTCAAGCACAGGTTTCTCATGCTCAGAGCAGATGTCAACTCCTATCAATCAGAATTAAGGATGACGAGTTATTCCCTATTCCAATTCTTAAATAGCTACAAAACACTTGGGGTGGGTTATCATTTGAGTCCCTAGGTGGCTATAATAAGCTCAAACAAAAACCGAAAAGGGTTGGGGAGAGCTAGATCAAAAACCACCTTTCAAAAGTTCAAAATGCTAAAATTGGGGGTTAGTCGAGGCCAAAAATCCCCTGGCCGTGGCCATGAAATGGCTAGAAATATTTTGGCTGCAGCCAAAAACCTTTGGCTGAGGCCAAAAACAGGTCAGAATCTCTTGGGTGCCAAGAAAATTCCTATTGCTTGGTTGAATTTCCAAAACTCATACCTAAATCTACAAAAATCAAATTGGAGTGATTCCAAGTCCTAATTGAAAATTTTTAAGTCCTCTATTCAGAAAAAATATGAACCACTACCATTTACAACCACAAAAATACAGAATCCAACGAATTCCCTTGATGTTCCAGAATAACTTCCAGTTTCAACCTTAAACTTTGGAAATACATAACTTCCAGCACACAAATCAGAATGACACTCATTTTATGTCATTTTAAAGCTTGTCATGTGCATTATTAGTTTGAAAAGTTTCAGAATTTTTAAACACTATTTACTCATTCAAAACTGCCATACAAACTAGTTGCCTTGCACAAAGTTTTTGTTGACAAAACTTCCTAATTTTTCAAGCTAAGTTTCCAATGGTTCAAAATTAACAACCAAGACTACTCTCACACAATTTTTCGCATAGAATCCAATGGAGATATAAAAACAATCAAATTCTCATTCCTTTCATAAGTTTTGTTTTGGGCAGAAATTCAACACAAAATCTAGAAATTTCCAAACTTCACATTCAACTCTCAAATCAATTCCATTTATCCAACCCACAACACAAGACACCATTTCCACAATTAAACATCATGAACTCTCTAAAACCCTAATTACATGAAAGTTAGGGCAATTTTCAAAAGCCAAAATACTCAACCAATGGCCACAACATATATGTCAAAAGGTTGCTTTTTCTTGTGTCTACCTCTTTCTCTAGCTTGTTCTTTGATTCTCCAACCACGAGTTTTTCTTGAGTACACAAAACACCTCCTCTTAAAAATCTAAAACCATAAAAATAAAGCTTTCATCAAGAGGAACAAGATTAGAGAAGAGGTTTTTAGCACTAGAGGTCATCTACTAGGTTAAAACTCAAGAAGAAGAGCTTGATTTACCTTGGTTCCACTTTCTCTTTCCTCCTCCACACTTGGACATCTAGAGAGCTTAAGAGAGAGTGTGAGAGATGATGAATATCAGATTTTTCAGCCCCTCCACACACTTAACCAACTTGGAGAAGAGAGAGGGAGGATTTGAAATTAATTCGTTTGACTTTTCAACTTCTTTGCTTAATTCAAGTGGTGCCATGTGTCATGATCATATGGCTCCTCAAAATGACATGTAACCTGTAATATCCCAGTTTTTGCTTATGGGCTAATCATGATTATTATGGATAATTATGGATTTAATTGGCATTATTATGTGTTTTATGGTAATATTAATTAATATGTCATAATTAGTGAAAATCGGAAGAATGCAATTATTGGCCATGAGTTGATAATTAAGGGAGAAATTAATTACTAACCAAGAGAAAATGATGTGTGAAATTAAAATGGCTAATGGAGGGATTAGAGAAGCTAATTGGTGACTTATTTTGTATAAACCAATGGCATGTGGACATGTGTCAAGATGAGAGTATGAGAGAGCATGGGAAAAAGTCAAATGGGATAAAATATCATTTTCTCTCTCCTCTCTTCCCTCCTTTTTGGCTGAAGCATGGGCAAGAGGGAAAATGATGATTGCTTCTTCTTCATCACACTCCTTCTCTCTCACTTTCTCTCTTCTATTCGTCCTCTTTGGCTGCCAAGTGAGAGGAAGAAGAGCTTGTGATTTGGGTAAGTAAATGCCCTCTATTGCTCAAACATCATTCATTAAAGTTGTTCTATGAGTGATAAGCTTCATTTTGATGGTTGTAGCTTGTCCATTGGTTGTGGTTCATGATCACACGAAAATCTGGTTGTTGGAGAATTAAAGAGTGTTTTTGGAGAAGTTGAAGAGGTATGTGAAACCAATCTATCTATCTAAGTTTCATGCCATTTGAAGTAGTTTGTAATTTCTGGAAATTTTGGATTGAATCCAAAAAAGAGTGCCACTGTTCATTTGGTATGTGTTTGGCATGAGAATGATAACTTGGAATGAGTTTAGGATAGATTGATTGATTGGTGATTGAAATGTGATGCTTGGATGAGATTGGTTTTTTGTTGATTTTGTTGCCCAAAACCCAAAGCATGATAATGGAGTAGGATTTTGATGATTTTGATGATCCCATTGAGTTTATTGGGTGTTTTTCTGTGGGAGTGGCTTTGGGTAAAGTTTTGTGTCCATTGGGATCAATTGGACAAGTGTTGGGAAAATGCTCTGTTTTACTGCATTTTCTAGTTCTAATAGAATCACTCGAGTGATTTGGGATTCACTCGAGTGAGGGATGAAGATCACTCGGGTGAGGTTGAGTATCACTCAAGTGCTGTGCGTATATTTTGTTTTCTCTTTAGTTTTTCTGTTGTGCTTTCTGGAAAATTCAAGAGTGTATAGTCTCACTTGCGAGTAAGGGATGAACATCACTCTAGTGAGCCTCCTCATGGTCGAGTGACTGGTGTATTTGACACCAAGGCTTGCCTCTCAGGTTTTCACTCACGGTTATGGTGCAAGAGTATGCCTTCTCACTCGCGGGTATAGGGTATTCACTCGAGTGAGCTGTGTTGTGCTCGAGTGTAGTAAGCCATCTGGTTACTACCATTTCTCTTGTGCTCTCAGGTTCTCACTTTCTGGACTTCAAGCTCAGGTGCTCGAGTGAGGCATTTGGCCTTCACTCGAGTGAGGTCCTGTGTGCTCGAGTGTTGTAGTCTCTGAAATGTCCTTGTGCTCTCGGGTGTTCACTCGCTATCCTTCACTCTCTAGTACCCGAGTACAGACCGTACCATCACTCGAGTGAGGCCTTCTTCACTCGAGTGTCCGTACAATCTCACTCGAGTGAGGTCATCTTCACTCGAGTGTCGTAGTGAAACATGTTAGTGTTGTGCTTCCAAAAGGAGATCTTTGGGGATAGTCTTCCAACCCCTTAGGGCTATTGTTAGAGATGTTCTTAAGTACTAAAAGAGCAATAATGATAACCAATTAAGTGTTAAGAAGTCATTGAGAATTGGAATAGAGAATTGACTCTTCGTCCCTAATTATGATTCTAGGATACGATATTTGCCCGACTCAGGAGAGACTGGCACTAGGACACGCACGGAAGGATCAAGATAGTGACTTTTCTCTCATGTTGTGTATGATACTTGGTATGTATGTTAATCATTGCGAATATGTTATTGGCCATAGGGCATTACAGCGTAGGCAGTTCAGCGTGAGCCATCGTAGGGGGAGAAATGCTCATGATACCTACCCCGGCTGTTATATCTATCATTGTAAGTGCTAAGGTTGCGTGATGGAATCATGGATTCCTGTTTGAGTATCCAGCCCGTGGGGCTACGTGTTGTGAAATGTTTTATATGAATCCCAGCTGTGGTGATATATGTGATATGTTCATGTGGATGTGCAATACAACAAGTAGTTCAGCGTAAGCCGTCGTAGGGGGCGATGCCCATAATACCTACCCCGGCCGTTGCAACTGTTGTTGGGATTGCTGTGTGTTGTATGGATGATTTACTTTCATGCTTGGATGTTGTGCATATTATGAGTGATTTGTTACTATGGGGATTCTTTAGAATCTCACTCTCCTAAAAATATAAACTTTTAGACAAGGCTGAAGGATCCAAGGGAAAGCAGGAGATAAAGAGTAGTTAGAGCTCTGGGTAAGGAGTTTTACCTTTGGAATATTTGGTTATTATGTATAAATTATTTGGATGTTTTTGGAAACAATTGTGTATATATTGGGATTCGTAGTGTAGTTTTGTGTAATCCCCAAGTAAAAGGGAAAAAGTTATGGGCTTTGTGCCTTGTATACCCTTTATTAATTAATGGAACCCGTGTGTCGGGAATTTATGCTGTACTCTGATATGTATGAATGAAATCAACTTGTATAGGCCATTTGTGTATTGAAATGTGAATAGGAGACCACTGTGAACCGGTTTGGAAAAAGTTTTTTGAAAACCCTGATTTTGGGAAATTTACTTTCTTTAAGTCTCAAATCGTCTATGGTCTCTAATTCCATATTAATTACGTTTTTACGAACTAATCTCGGCCTTAATCGTGAAGGGGGTTACATAACCATGTAGTTAATCTACTAATTCCATTGGCCATTTAGTCACACCTCTTACTCTTTTAGTTGATAGCCAATTCCCTCTTCGGTTGCTGATTAATTGACCAATAAATTTCTTTCTCCTCGTTTTGCCCCTAACTATGGCAACTCCTATTGGATTACCACTTAACTCATTATTTGATCCTTCCACGTGCTCTTCCCTACTCTTTTAATTCAATTTAGGCTTTGTCACCATAATTTAGCTTAAATACAGGGTTTAGGCACTTCCCACTACTAATTCGGGTCATAATTCGCTCTTTATTCTCTCAAAAGTGTTTGTCCACATTCATTCCATATTTTGGGGAATTACATTTATAGTCGATTGTTGCAACCCTTGGATTGGGAGTTAAGTTTACTAAGCTTAGGCATTTTGGCTCTTTTGAGAGTTTAGATAGAATATGGCTCTGGCCTACCTCAGTTTTAGGCGACAAAGGTGGAGTATCTTATTTAATAAAGTCAAGTCTAACATGGTTGATATACAAACTTGAGAATTCTATTTTGTATGGTTGAATTTGGTCGTGTGATGAGGTCTTGGTTGAAATGGAAATCAAAGTGAAGACCCATAATAAGTAGCTATTTGACTAGATGGAGTTACTAGTGACGTATTGATGATTAAGATGTTTAAATTAGACAATGAAAAATATTGGTCGAGTGATCAATGCTTGAAAGGAAAAATTCATTGAATTGGATTACCACCTAGTCCAACAAATTTATCCTATCAAGTGATGATCATCTAGCCAATGTTTTTCCTCCTCCAATTTAGAGTTATTAATCCTTATCTCGTCACTACTATTTGCACCTAGTCGGTTACTTCCTTATTATTGGCCTTCAGTTTGGTTTCCTTCTCAACCAAGACCTCCCAACGAGAACATATTCACACATATAAAATATGGTTCTCATACTTGTATATTAACTCTGTTATACTCAGCTTTATTAAATAAGATCTTTTTTTATCACCTAAGATTGGGGTATCGCAGAAGCATGTTTCATATTTTAGGTCTATAAGAGTCAAAATGCATAAGTATGGTAACCTAGCAGCGAATCCATGGATAGCAATATTCAACTTTAGGGGTGCTCACAATATGCATTATGAGTCAACAACATGTAGATGTGGGGC
This sequence comes from Inga laurina, assembly GCA_963855925.1. NCBI lineage: Eukaryota > Viridiplantae > Streptophyta > Magnoliopsida > Fabales > Fabaceae > Inga > Inga laurina. Next base: position 48,959,184 of record OY979704.1, read on the forward strand.
CTAAAATTGCATCCACTAAATCCAATACTTAAAAATAATCTAATTCCTTTAGAGGTGAGGAAAATGCAAGCAAATAATAATAATAATAATAATAATAATAATAATAATAATAATAATAATAATAATAATAATAATAATAATAATAAACAACCTTAAAAAATGCTAGAATTAAGATTCGCTAATTATCTAGTAATATAGGGCTTTAGATTCATCATTATTAGTTATATTTATTTTTTATGTCTATTGCATTTCAGTTTTTAGCTAGGACTGTCTCTGTCTGTATAATTTATATTGCATAATATAGCTTTTAGATATAATAATAATCTCCAACAGGGCTTCTGTGAAGCGCAATAAATTTTGCAATGAGCTTCCATAAGACTTATATATTTTTGGGTGCCAAAATAGACATAAACTATTATTTTGGAGTAAAAGTAGACATAAATTATTTATTTCGGAGCAAATATAGCAACGCCGTTAAAAATACTTAACTTCCGTTACTTTTTGAACTGTGGGTCCTACCAGTCTTCTCCCTTTGTATTCTTTTTAATATTTTTTAAATCAAAAAATATCATTTAGACCCCATAAAAACAATTTCATTTCATATAACCCCCAAAAAATAAAGTAAGACCATTATTATCTGTTCATTGAAAAACTTAATTTCAGTTTAACTTATGCGATACAGTAAAATTTTAGAATCTTTTGGGCGTTAACTGAAATGAAATTGTTTTCATGTGATCTAATTGTTTTCATTGTTAACTCCGCCTATGTTATAGCCGGTCCCAAGCCCAGGTAAAGGAGAAGGGTTGTGTTAGGCCCCGACAGCCAACGTAAAACCCTATCGAATCTCTTATGAACATGGATCAATGAAGAAATTGTGCTAATGCTAGGTCGTTGCCTGTAAGTAACGCACTGTATGGCTCGAGTATAATGATAAGTGAGCAAGGGCCCCTGTATCATCGCTCGGGTGTAGTGTTAAATGAGCAAGGGCTACCGCTCTCTTCTAAACGGAGGCAGCTAAAGAAGCTAGTTCATGAGAGTAAGATCAGATTTAACACTTGGAATGTTGGGTATCTGAATACCAAATCTTTGGAGGTGGTGGGCGTAATGAATGATCAAAAGATTAATATCTTGTGCCTTCAAGAAACTAAATAGGCAGGAGAAAGGTCTCGGGAAATTAACGGTTTTAAGCTTTGGTATACCGAAAAGGTCAATGGAAGAAATGGTGTTGATATCATTACTAACAATGAATGGAAAAAGAACGTGGTGGAAGTTAAAAGGGTTGAGGACAGAATTATTTCCTTAAAAATGATTGTTAGGAGGGATAGTATAAACATTATCAGTGCGTATGCACCTCAAGTAGGGGTAGAAGCACATCTTAAGGAAAAGTTCTAGGAAGATTTGGAGGGGCTAATTCAGAGTATCCTACTAACCGAAAAGATTTTTATTGGAGGTGATCTTAATGGACATGTCGGTAAGGAGGCAGGACCTCATGCAAGGGTTCATGGGGGTTTTGGATTTGGGGTGCTCAATAGTGAAGGTCAATCTATTATTGATTTCTCCCTCGCATATAACCTCAAGATTGTCAACACTTGCTTTAATAAGAGAGTGGAGATGCTAAGACACAAATTGACTTCTTTTTTATAAGGAACTCTGATAGATGATTTTGTACTAATTGCAAAGTGATCCCTGGGGATGGCGTGACAACACAACATAGGGTTTTGGTCCTTGATGTAAATATAAAGTGTGTAAAACAAAAGCATCGGCAAGTTTTAAATCCAAGGGTCAGGTGGTGGTAGTTAAAGGGGGAGAAGTGGGAGATTTTTAAGAGAACTCTTTTGGAGGATGGTGAGTGGGAGTTACAAGGAAGAGCTAATATTATGTGGGAGAATATGTCTAAAAAGGTTCAGAAGGTTGCTAAAGTAATTTTGGGAGCATCAAAAGGTTTTGGTCGGCAAGATAAGGAGATTTGGTGGTGGGATGAGACTGTTCAAGAGAAAGTCAAGCATAAGAAAGATTGTTTTAGAGCAATACACTTGTGTAATGATGTGGAAAATTCGGAAAGGTATCGTTTGGCTAAAAAGGAGACTAAGAAGGCGGTGAGTGAAGCTCGTAATAAAGCATATGAGGAGTTTTATAAGGAGTTAGGAACAATGGCGGGAGAGCGTAAGATTTACAAGATTGCAAAGAACAAGGAGAGAAAATCGAGAGACTTGGATCAAGTAAGGTGTATAAAGGATGAAGAAGACAAAGTTTTGGTTACTAATGGAGATATTAAGAATAGGTGGGAAGCCTATTTTTATAAGTTGTTCAATGATGGAGGGGGAGGGCCTTGTGATTGCGAAGATTTGACAACTCGAGAAGGTGATCTCAATTTGTCATTTTACCGCAGGATTCGAGTTGGCGAGGTTAGGGAAGCTCTTAAGAAAATGGAAAATGGTAAAGCTGTTAGGCCTGATGGGATACCTATTGAAGTTTGGAAATGCTTGGGTGAAGATGGTGTTTTGTGGCTCACAAAATTATTTAATGGGATTTTAAGATTCAGGAAAATGCCGGATGAGTGGAGGAAAAGTTCTTTGATTCCTATTTATAAGAATAAAGGGGATATTCAAAATTATGCAAACTATAGAGGAATTAAGCTTATGAGTCATACAATGAAATTATGGGAAAAGGTGATTGAATGCCGGTTGAGGTTGGAGACTGAGATTGCTGAAAATCAATTTGGATTCATGCCAGGAAGGTCTATAACAGAAGTGATTTATTTATTAAGGGGGTGTATGGAGAAGTATAGGAGCAAAGGAAGAGATTTGCATATGGTTTTCATTGATTTAGAAAAAGCATATGACCGTGTGCCAAGAGATATACTATAGAAAGCCTTGGAAAAGAAGGGGGCGCGGTTTGCATAAATCAAAGCCATTCAGGACATGTATGAGGGGGTTACAACCAATGTTAGAACGCCTGGAGGTGTAACAAATGACTTTCCTATAAGGATTGACCTACATCAAGGATCGGCTTACATCAAGGATCAGCTTTGAGCCCTTATTTGTTTAATCTAGTGGTAGATGTTTTAACTGAGCCTAGAAGAGAGGAGATCCTTAAATGCATGCTTTTTATGGATGATATAGTTTTGTTGGCTGAATCCAGGGAGGAAATTAATTCTAAACTTGAGATATGGAGACGGACTTTGGAAGTGAAGAGTTTTCGTCTGAGTAGGAGCAAAACTGAATATATGCATTATAAGTATGATAAGAGACAAGGTCGAAATGAAGTGGAATTTAAATTGGGAGGGCAAGTCATTCCGCAAGTGACAAAATTTCGGTATTTGGGATTAATTATACAACAAGATGGTGAAATTGATGGTGATGTCAATCATAGAATTCAAGCTGGATGGTGTAAATGGAGAAAAGCTACTGGAGTTATTTGTGATCGGAAAGTACCTAATAAGGTAAAAGGGAAGTTCTACCGCACTGCTATAAGACCAGCAATGCTTTATGGTAGTGAGTGTTAGGCTTTAAAGGGATTACATGAGCATAAAATGGGGGTGGCCGAGATGAGGATGTTGAGATGGATGTGTGGTTATACAAGAAAAGACAATATTCATAATAATCATATACGTGAACGGGTTGGAGTGGCCTCTATTGAAGGAAAAATGGTAGAAAGTCGTTTGATCTGGTTTGGACATGTTCAATGAAGGCTGTTAAATGCACCGGTGAGGAGAGTGGATCAAGCCGTATGAAATCTTGTAAAACGAGGTCGCGGAAGGCCGAAGTGTACGTTTAATGAAGTCATAAAGAGAGACATTTTGATTAATAATATACCAAAAAATATGGTTTTTGACAGAGCACAATGGCATCGTGCGATCCATGTAGCCGACTCCAACTAGTGGGATAAAGGCTTTGTTGTTGTTGTAATAGACAATGAGAAGACTGATGGGACTTACAGTTCAAAAAGTAATAAAAGTTAAGTGTTTTTAACAGCGTTGCTATATTTGCTCCCAAATAAATAGTTTATGTCTACTTTTGCTCCAAAATAATAGTTTATGTCTACGTTTGTACCCGAAAATAGATAAGTTTTATGGATACCCATCGCGAAATTGTTCATTGCTAAATTTGCTCCTTCACCCTTTAAAAAAATACCCACCTTTTAGATCGGGTATGAAATTACCTGGTCTAAAAGATGGACATTTTTTAATTATAAATTGAAACCTTTTAACACCGGTCATCTAACCAACCGGTTTGAAAAGGGTAATATTTAAGACCGGTCATAGGTCTGGTCTTAATAATGATAGACTTTTTAAATCGTTCAATTACAAAACCGGACTTAAATCCAATTTAAAAAACCATTTTCAATTGGTTTTAAAAGTCTTTTTTCTAGTAGTAATGTAAAAACAAGTCATATAATAGAAAAACACCTTACAACTTTAACTAAAAAGTACACATAACCTCCACACAAACTCAACAAGGAATTTACATGTTCTTATGTTAAGCTACATCAAGTATGGCAAAATAGACATGCAATAACCAATGCACAATTAACGGCAGAGTAAAAGGCTTAGCTACTTCTTGAACTTTCTTCCAAACTAACTTCCTTAACTAGCTCCTCGTCCTTGACTTCTCTCTTGGTGGTGTACCAAATATCAAAGCCTTACTCAAGATGTGTGATTGCATGTAAGTGGAATCACCTTATCGCTCTTGGTTCGAATGTATGAAGAAATGTGGGGGAGAGGGTGTTTAATGCGTAAAAGCAATACTACCTCTGATCCTAAATATAAGACAAAGTTGACTTTTTTTTTGGAGAGATTAAGGAAGCTAAATAAATTACCTAATCATATCATATGTTATGTATCTTTAGATTATATATTAGTCTATTAGTTAAACTAATTAGTTTGGAGAAAAAAATAAAAATATAAATACTCTAAATTAATTTAATTAACTCCCTTAATTTCTCTAAAAAAATCAACTTTATCTTATAATTAAGACCAGAGAAAATATTATTTTGCATTTGGGACCCACATACTAAAACATTTTCTTTTCCTTGTATTTTTTGGTCCAAAATTGCAAAAACTATTGGATCAGACGAGCCACGTCTGTCACTCTATAAATTGGGCTTGGTATCGGGCCAAGTGCATTCGTAGACTTAGATAGGGATCAAATTTACTATTTTACCATTACTTTATTGCAATTTTTTTGAGGCATTACTTTATTATAATTTAACCACTTAATAATTCCAAAACTCATTCTCAAAATTTTTATATGGATTTTTTTCTTTAATTAACTTCTTTTCCTTTTAAAGTAGCTTCTAAGAAATATTTGAGCTAAGAATTAACATCTAACTATTTTTTCTTGAATTATTGGAAAAATAAGTCATTTATTCCAAAAATAATAGCTTTAAACTGATTTACTCCAATTTTTGGGAATTAAGCTTCTCATAAAGTTTAAAAATTTCAAAAATAGCCTTCATTATTTTTCCTAATTTTATGGGACCTAAAAATATGCTTTCATTTATTCTCTTAAAATTCTGCCAGAAAATAGTCTTTTAAAGCTAATAATTGCTTTTTGAGGCATTTCTGCCTTAAATGAATTATTTGGACCTCAGAAATACCTTTGGATTCTATTATCTATTTTTCATTACTTTCCTTGAATTTCTGGGCATTTTTTCATATTTACACTTTCTTCCTACATTTTTCTCTTATTTACACTTTTGCCCTTGAATTTCTTTTTATTTCATCTTTTGGCCCAAATAACTTTTCCTTTTACTTTGTCTTACATTGACTCTAGGCTTCTTACTTTACTCTTAATTTAACTCATACATGTAATATTCTCTAATTTAATGGATATAAAAATAACGGATGTTAGGGGATACTTTGCTCAATAATGATAGCGAGAAAAACAATAACATACAAAATTATGTGTTTGATGAGACTACAATATAAAAAGGAAGTGCTGTATTTGATCTGTGACAGAAATTGTAAATTAAGTTATAATATCATTTGATTACATTTAGACTGGTTGTAGTGGCACAAGGTCTAAATATATTAATATAAACTATTGTTTAAGTCTTTAACGGTCTAAAATGTTATTTATTAAGTTCTAACGTTACATTTTTATTTACACTGAATAAGAAGTGAATCTAGTCTCAGAATTATCATTTAAACTTCTTTTCAAATACGACCAGTCTAAATAAGTAATGTTTCAACTTCCAACACCTATCATCATGTCTCGTTGGTATCATTTGAACTATCTGGCGATCAGTCTCATTTATAACTACTAAGACATCTTTAGTTCCTAAGTTCAAATTCAAAAGTTCCATTCTACTTCTCTTTTTTTTTTTTTTTGTTTAAGCGGCAATACTTTTCATTGATTGCAAGATCAAAGCGGCAACATTCCCCCTCTCCTCCTCCAGTAGCAGCTACTGGTTGTTCCTCTTCGTAGCCCTTTCCACCTATGACGTTGGAGGAAATCACTGAGACCAACTTTCATCCCAGGACATTGTTTTAGAGGTCAATGCGAGGCAAGATTACTTCTCTGATAGGCTGGAGGAGTTAGTGTCGGTGTTGAATGACATCGTTGACCATTTGGACTAGGCGTGATAAGTCTCCTGGAATAATGATGATCTTTTGAAGGTATGGGTTTCAAGAACTTTCAATGTTATAATATTTTTATGTGGTTGTTATTTTGTGGCAGATCATCACACACACATAATATTTTGATGTAATTTTTTATTTCTTGCATGTATACTACCGCATTTAGGCGATAATTAATGAAAAAGTTTGTCTTTTATGTCTTTTGATAGTTCTTGTTGATGGCTATCTTGTGTTATTAATTTGTTATTGATGAAAACCTTTAGGCAAAAATTCTTGTATATGTTTCTAAAATTTTATACTCTATTCTAAAAGTTACATTTTAAACTAGATGATTTAAAAGATGGTGTCATTATGAATTAAAAATGTTTTTAACATATTGACACCGGTCATTAATAAGGACCAGTCTAGAAAATTTTACCCTAAGTATATATACTTACTTTTGCACTCAGTCTTCATCTCTAGCCTCTCTTAGTGGCCCGTGTGCGCTCTTACTCTCTCTGTCGCCTCCAGCCACTGTGATTTCTCTCTCTTTACTGTTGGGATGGCTTGGTATTTCTGCCCGTTGGACTCTCACTCTTTGTCGTTGTCGTTTTTGCTTTCGATAAAAATTATTGCTTTTCACAAACCATTTAGATATTTTTGCTCTCACGTTCTGTTACAGTTCTCTTTCATTATCTTTTCTTGCATAGAAGTTTTAATGGTTGTCTTTTACAAACCCTTGATACTCCTTTTCCTTCTTTATTGAAACCTTGTTTGAATTTTCAGTTTTTTTCTTGCATCTGCATGAATGAAAGTGTTCGGCTTGATCGATATTCTCTCTGGTTGTTGTCAAAAAATTTACTTTGCTTCTTGGTCAAAATACTATGAACTCATGAACATATGTAATACATTACATGTGTAGTAATTATGTTATGTACAACACATTCATGAGTCGCATAGCATTTGGAGCAAGGAGCTAAGTTGAGTGTGAATGAGTGCCAAAGAGACCATATTTTCACGAGTGTGAAGAGTTTATGAAGAGGCCAGTATTATTTCATTTGCTGCTTGCTGCAAATGCAATTTAGTTCGTCAATATATGTAGTATATTACAAATGCAGTAATTCTGTTAAGTAGTACACATATTGCGAGCTCGATTACATTTGCATACATAGCACAAAAGATTGGATGAACATAGTTGGAGGTTGCAGATACATGCAAGCCCTTCTTGTAGGACTTGGAAAAAAAAAAAAAAATCTTCCTTCTACAAGTATAAATATGATATTCCTTTTGTGCTTATTGCCTTCTTGTATGTTCTTTGTAGTTGTTGTAGTTATAGAAATACTGATACTCATGACATACCAATATGAACTTGTCATTACGAGAATGATATAATTTCATTAAACATGAATATATATTAGTGCTTCCCATGATATAACACGACATTGATATCATATACATGTTACCATGTTCTGTTACATCTTTAGAAGCATCTAGTTGATATGTCCATGTTTAATGAAATTGTATGATTCTTATCATCATCATATTTATCTGTTTACAGTGGATTTGTATTTAATTTGCTTATTACAAATTTATTCTTTTTAATTATAGAAAGGAGTATGAAGAGTGCCAAAAAGGCATGTGAAGAGCCCTAACTGGAATGGTTTTTTGTAGTTGTCACTTATGTTTTTGTACACATGTGAAGAGCATTAAATAACCCGATCTAATATGTAACTTATTGTAATTGTAAACAAGGGATTGGATGAACACATTTTGAGGTTGCAGATACATGGAAGCCTTTCCACAAGGACTTGGAAAACGAAAAAAGCCCTTCCTTCTACAAGTATAAATATGATATTCCTTTTGTGCTTCTTGTATGTTTCTTTATATGATACATAAAAGTTTACATTTTTTCTGTTGGCTGTATATTCTTTGTGGCTGTTATAGTTAGTGTATGCAAACTTTTGTCCACGGAATTCATTATGGTTGGAATTGCAAAACTTGTGATTATGACAATAATGCAATTTCATTGTATCATTCTCATAATGTCAGGTTTCACAAATCCAATTATTGCGAATTCTGTGGACAAAAGTTTGCATACACGTATATCAATTATATTGAATCTTGTTTAATATGCCTTTGCTCTTTTCAAGATTTTTTTTTTTTTGTTTGGATGCCTTCTCCTTAAAAGGGCTTAGATCATTATTGAGTATTAGGTGGAAGTGTATATTGTAATTCTAACCCTAATGTGTGGGTGATGTTAATGCCTGGTTCATATCATGGGACATCTTTATAGTCGATTGTTGAAACCCTTGGATTAGGAGCTAAGCTTACCAACCTTAGACATTTTGGCTCTTTGAGAGTTCAGATGGAATATGGCTTTGGCCTACCTTAGTTTTAGGCGACAAAGCTGGAGTATCTTATTTAATGAAGTCAAGTCTAACATGGTTGATATACAAACTTGAGAATTCTATTTTGTATGGTTGAATTTGGTTGTGTGATGAGGTGTTAAAATAGAAATCAAAGTGAAGGCCAATAATAAGTAAATATCCGACTAGGTGGAGTTAGTAGTGACGTATTGATGATTAAGACGTCAAAATTAGACAATAAAAAATATTGGTTGGGTGATCAATGCTTGAAAGGAAAAATTCATTGAATTGGATTACCACCTAGTCTAATAAATTTATCCTTTCAAGTGATGATCATCTAACCAATATTTTTCCTCCTCCAATTTAGAGTTATTAATCCTCATCTCATTAATAGTATTTGCATCTAGTTGGTTACTTCCTTATTATTGGCTTTCAGTTTGGTTTCCTTCTCAACCAAGACCTCCCCACGAGATCATATTTACACATATAAAATATAGTTCTCATACTTGTATATTAACTCTGTTATACTCAGTTTCATTAAATAAGAATCTTCTTTTTTATCACCAGAGACTAGAGTATCACAGAAGCATCTTCAATTTTCTTCCAAACTTACTTCTTTAGCTAGCTCCTCGTCCTTGACTTCTCTCCTGGCGGTGTACCAAATATCAAAGCCTTTCTCAAGATGTGTGATTGCATGTAAGTGGAATCAGCTTCACCTTCCCCTGTACCGCTCCTGGTTCGAATGTATGAAGAAATATGGGGGAGAGGATGTTAAATGGGTAAAAGCAATATTATATTGCATTTGTCGCCCACATACTAAAACATTGTCTTTTCTTTGTATTTTTTTGCAGAGTATTTAAAATCGGACCGGACCGGTCGGTTCAACCCGCGAACCAGTGGTCCAACTAGTTTGGTCCGGGGGTGAATCGTACCGACCGAGTCACCTATTTTTTTAAATTATTTTTTTAAAATAGTTTTTTTTTATTAATTTTACATAGAATTTCATATAAATAAACCTGAAATCTTTACTTCCTCACCGGTCTAACCCCGATTTAGCTCCGGTTTGACTCCTATCTAACCCACTGACCCTTAACTCAGTACGCTGACCGGTTCAGTTTCCTATCCGATTTTCAGTATCTTGATTTTTTGGTCCAAATTGCAAAAACAAGAATCGCACTCTGTCGCCCTCTATTGGATCAGACGAGCCACGTCCTTCACTCTATAAATTGGGCTTGGTCTTCGGTCATGTGCATTCGTAGACTTAGATAGGGATCAAATTTACTATTTTACCATTACTTTATTGCAATTTTTTTCAGGCATTACTTTATTATAATTTAACCACTTAATAATTCCAAAACTCATTCTCAAAAGTTTTATATGGATTTTCTTCTTTGATTAACTTTTTTTCCTTTTAAAGTAGCTTCTAAGAAATTTTTGAGCTAAGAATTAACATCTAACTATTTTTTCTTGAATTATTGGAAAAATAAGCCATTTATTACAAAAAGATTAGCTTTAAACTAATTTACTCCATTTTTTGGGAATTTAACCTTCTCATAAAGTTTATAAATTTCAAAAATATGCTTCATTATTTTTTCTAATTTTGTGGGATCTAAAATTATGCATTCATTTATTCTCTTAAAATTCTGCCAGAAAATATACTTTTAAAGCTAATAGTTGCTTTTTGAGGCATTTTTGCCTTAAATGAATTATTTGGACCTCAGAAATACCTTCGGATTCTCCTATCTATTTTTCAGGACTTTTCTTGAATTTCTGGGCATTGTTCCATATTTACACTTTTTCCCTACATTTTTCTCTTATTTACACTTTTTCCCTTGAATTTCTTTTTATTTCATCTTTTGGCCCAAATAACTTTTCCCTTTACTTTGTCTTACTTTGACTTTAATGGTCTGTTTGGTACGAGGGATTTGGAGGGGAAGGGAGGTGAGAAAAAATTTTTATGAATTAGATTTTAAAAAAATTGAAGAAGTGGGTTTACAAAATTTTAATATAGGAAAGATGTAAGATAAAAGAGTAAGAAAAATAAATTTAAAACTTTTAACCCCACTTTTATCATTTTTTTAAATCCAACTCAAAAAAATTCTCCCTCCGTCCACTTTCCCTCCCCTGGCCTCCCCTCATACCAAACAAGCCCTAAGCTTCTTACTTTACTCTTAATGTTAGGGGATACTTTGCTCAATAATGATAGCGAGAAAAACAATAACATACAAAATTATGTGTTTGATCAGACTACAATATAAAAATGAAGTGTTGTATTTGATCTGTGACAGAAATTGTAATGCGTAAAATTATTTCATTGGTTAGACAGCAACAATATTTTTAAAGGAAGAGCGAGCTATTAGTACAGCCATGTACCTGAAGAGGCCTTGTATTCTAATGGGATTAGGCATATGTTTGGATAATCTTGTATTCGCATGGTACCGGATAGGTGGTTGAATTCATAATTTGGGTAAATCTTTTTCAACTTTGGCAACTTTTTCAGATCCAACTCATTCATTTTAGGAAACAGCCTTTCATGGAAGAACATCTACTTCAGCTTCACAAGCTTAAACAACTCCTACACAAGTTGAGAGCAATCATGTATAATTATTTTCTTCAATGAAAGACAACGGGATGCTAAAGAATATATCATTGCTCTCATGTTTAGGGAAGCAAACCATATAGAAGCGGAAAGTTTTAAGTTTTAAGTGATTTTTCACAAAATATTCCATTCCATTCCTCTCATTCTTCTACTTGAAGTTCCTTCAACTCTAGAAAGCTCGTAACGGTAGAAAGAGAGAAGATATTTTTCATTTTTGGGCATTTCTTCAATGTAACATATCTAAGTCTATAAAGGCTTACCATTTGAGTGGCGTCCTCTCAAATATATTCTAACACTCGTAGATTATATAACATTATCGAACACAATTCTGAATCCACCACTCTTATTCTCTCTTTCTCATTTTCCTATAAAGTAAATATCCCCAGTGACTAGATGACGAACGATATATATGTGTGCGCGCGCGCGCTTATGTATATTCGTATGTATGTGAATCACGTCAAATTGATTGGCACTTTAACATTACGAATTAAACCCCATTAGTTTCTTTTTTCCTTTTTTTGGCCATGAAACCCCATTAGTTTCACATACTTTTACAATCGTAATAACATAATCGATTAATTTTATTTATATTATCAACAGCGCGGAATACACACTGATAATTTATAAATATGCATCAACGTCGATTTATTGCAAATAATAACAGTCTTGGATAAGTCACACGAGTACATTTGGTCCTCTAACTTTATGCAAAGTTTGAATTTAATCCCTTAATTTTAAAAGACATATTTTTAGTCATTTAACTCTAATATTATTAGTCTTGAATGATAATTTTTTGGAACGATCATTGTTATTTTGAAAATTAAACTTAACATGTAGCATTTGAAAAGGTTTTTTTCTTAAACAAGAAGCATGGATTGTACTTCTCTAATCCTTAATGTAAGACATAATTAACTAATTTAAGTAGATTAAGGATGTTAGTTAAGTTAGTTAATATGATATAAATTTTTTTTTTAAATATCCTAATAATCTTCCTTAATTCCCTCTCTCCCTTTACTACTTTATTATTGTTAAGGAAATATATCAACATGGTTAATTTGAAAAAATTTTAACTAAAAATAAGCCTTCAGTTAGAACCAACATCAACTCTTCAATTAGCTTATACATTAATGACAAGAGGAATATTTATTTTATGATGAACACGAATTATTTGACGAACAGTTGAAATGTAAACTTAGAAATTTTTAACAATAAGAAAAAAGATGTTGTATAAGCGAGTTTTCTCAAGTCTGAAAAAAATTATAAAATATCTTTCTTAATGTATTTGTAATTTATAGATAATGCATATCCTAAATAAAACAATATTTTTTGAGCAAACTAGATAAAAAAAACGTTGAAGAATTAATTTCTGCAATAAATGGTGCCAATAACAGCAACAACAAAAATTATTTCCATGACCAAATTAAATAAAACGAAAAATATAAAGTGTGTGTTTCACAAAGTAAAAGTAATTATCTGACAACCAATTAAAAAGACGTTTATCAAATCAAATTCATCCATAAAGAATAAACAAAAGAAGATTAATGATAATAATTTTTATATTTTAAAAATTGGTTGAATCATTAGTACGTAACGTTAACACATACCTATGAGATTTCATGGTATGAAGATTAATTGTTATATATTAACAAAACCTTAAATTGAAAAGAAATATTGAGATAATACTTAAATGTGGTGGACTATTCCCATGTACTGTTTCTCCATCAACAAGCCTCTCAAATTCAGAACAGAATCTTATCTTTAGCTTCTCTAGTGAAGGACAATGAGATCTAGAGAATAAGATAGCAAGCATCTTACTTTGCCACAACAAGATATACTAATCTCCTTAAGTTTGGGGAAGCAAACATTAAAGCAATGTAACATGTTCAAGTCTATGGAGATTCACAATATGTGTGGGCCCCTTCCAAATATATTCTAACCCTTGTAGATCTTCTAAGCGTAGTAGTACAAGCAATTCTGAATTTAGTTTCAAAAGTTCTCGAGCTTAATTTAGTAAATTCTTCACGTTCTACTATTCCTTTCACTTTCACTTGGGCTTCAAATATACCTTTCTCAATTCCACTTCTTATAATTCTCAGAACTCTCAAATTTGGGAAAAGGATGAAGGGTTGTGATTTTGCAACTGGTTGAAGCTTTTTGCGGTAACTCCCACGTAAGCCTGTTTAGTCTCATTTCCCTATAAATATATTAAAAGTTAAATTATGAAATAGACTGATTACAACAACTTGCTTTTTTACCCTTATTACATCAGAGATTAAGCCTACTTTGTTTCACATATTATATACTGACGATTGTCTATATTATCAGTACAATAAATACCTGATGCCAAAAACAATATAAAAAAGTTATTTCCTTGCAAAATAAACTATAAAGCGTGGCATTTGGCAAAGCAAAAGTAATTATTTGACAAAAGATTAATAAGAAAAATATATATCTCTAAAAGCAATAAATGTTTTTGTTAGACGAGACACTATCCCCCGGCAAATAGCTAGAGACTCATTCTTTTGAGGGGTAAAGATCACCAAAGTGACTTTTGCCTCTTTCAATAAAGTCTTTTTCCTTGCAGCAATATATTTTGTTATCTTGAAAATAAGAAAAACTCAATGTAGTTTCATTATATACTGTATAGCGTAATTACACAGCTAAAAAAACTTCAAAATAAGAAGAGGTTTACACAGTCTCAACGAATTTGAGTTCAAAGTAAAATGACTATTACTTATTATTAAGAAAATATTTCTAATAATTATATAAATACATATTATCCGATAGTGAAAAAATTCAAATAAAATGGACATGCATATATGGCTGTTCTAACATTAAAAAATAGAGGTAGAGTTAATCTGAGAATATATACATATTTTATACTTGTATATATTATTGGATAATAATCACAAAGTTTTCAAATAAAATGAAAAAGTAAACACGGCCACAATTTTTTTTTTCTTTTTGAAAACGGTGAATTAGTAGGGGAGCAGATTTTCTCCGAATCATTTCTCTCTTTTTCTTCTCAAAATCCTATCTCCACTCTTAGATTAAAAAGTAGATGGTTTAAATTTAATATTTTGTAAAACTATTATTATAGTGTTTTATCAATTAATTTTTTTATCAGTTTTGTTTGTATTGTAGTTATAAATTGTGCAGATAAGGTTTTAATAATTTTAATTTATTTATGTTTAAAATAATAGTTTTATACAATATTAAATTTGAACCATCTATTTTTGTCAATCTGATGGCGAAGATGTGATTCTAAGGGGGAAAAAAGGAGAAAAGGGATTTTGAGACAGCCCAAACCCGCACTGATAGAGTAAATGAAAAGGAAAAAAAATCTGTTAAAAATGTTGAAAACAATTTTTTTAAAATATACTAGCCTATAAAGTAACTCCGCCTATATTTTGTACTTGATCTCTAGCCCGGATAAAGGAGTAAGGTTGTGTTAGGCCCTTGACAACCAATGTAAAATTCTGTCGAATTCATATAAATATGAACATGTAACTAGCCTATAAAGTCTTTTCACAGCATATGGACGGTGTTAGAAATTGTAATTTATGCTCATCGAGTCTGTGGCTTGTCGGTTAGAACATGTTTGCTTCACCTTTCAAGTTACAAGTTCGATTCCACATGCTTGCATTCATCAGATATTGTAATTTACATTTCTTTGACAAAGAAGTTAACCTTACTAGAGGGATAAAGCTAAGTAGAGGCATTATATTGATTTCACAAATTTGAGAAAAAGGTAGCAAATTCAAGTATCAGATGAAAAACAATAAACTCAGTTTACATACAACTAATATTTCATTTGCTGAAAATTAAATCAAAGGTGATTTTTATAGTAAATACATCAACATGGATTATTATGTCTAATATGCAATGATTGAAGAGGGATTTTGCAGGTAACACTTGCATGTGGGTAATCCTGCATATAATGAATGGACTGCCTTTGCTGCAGTAATGGATTCCCATGTGCAGCATCTTCCTCAGTGAGCCTCTCAAGTTCAGAGCAATTGTATATACTTATTTCCTCTAGTGAAGGACAATGAGAAGCCAGAGAATAAGAGAATAGCCCTTTCACTTTGTTGCAATCAGAAATGTGAAGTATCCTCAGATTTGGTAGGCTCGTAATTGGGGCATGGGTGAAGCAGCCGATAGGTGAATCATGAAACACTTGTTCAAGACTATTCATTTTATCAATCTTGAAGTAATCAGGTGTGAGAACACGTGTTTGAAGAATGTTCATGTCAAGGTTTTCCACCATGAATCTTTTCTCTTGACAACATGAAATCACTAAGGGCTTTATCTTGAAATTTATATCATTGAGATCCCATTGACACTTCTCTATCTAGAGACAGTTTGCTCTAAAAATGAGATCTTTCAATGATAAATTCAAAGCAAAGACTTTGAAGCCTTGTATGCATAAACCTCTCGGTGCTTCATCATACCTATCGAAATCTTTTTGAAAAGGAGAGTAGTATCTCGAAATGCTACATGTGGAATCATAAATAACATACCTCTTCAACCTTGAAAGAGAGAAATTTTCTGGGATAGCAGAATTCTTATCCCAAAAGTAATTCTTCAAGTTGCTCACATCTTCCAATTACTTCTAAAGGGCTTTTTTAAATTTTACAATCAAACACGTCCAAAAGTGTCAATATTTTTATCTCTACAATTCCAGCAGCTAATTCATTGAATAGAGAACCACGCAAGTCAAGGATCTCCAATCCTGGATCCTTTAAGTTCAACCAAAAAAGAAATATCAATCAATATTTTTCCTCTGAGACATAAGGTGTGAAGATTTGTTAACGATACAATTGATTTCGGGATTGAACAAAACATCGATGACGATAACAACCACACTGGCTGTTTAAAGCTAAATGTTACGAGTGCCAAGACTTTAAGTGCTTCTATTGCTCCAATATCTTCAATTAACCCATGACGGTTAAGTAGAAGAATCTCAAGTGTTGGACAATGCAATTGATTAGAGAGCTTGAAATTTTCATCCAAATGCCATAATGACGATGCTTTTGTATATGTCAAACTTTGGTGGTTGCTTACCAGGCCAATATGTCTGACATTGCTTGGCTGTGCTCCAAAATCGCTTTCTATTCCTTTATCATCTATAAGGTCTACCTTGGTTGTTGCATTAAAGGTTAGCATGAATTTTATTTTATTACTTTTTTTCCTAATAATTGATGCTACAATTATTGTTAACTCCTCTCATACGTAGTACATTCTTTAATGGTTTTTGTTCTAAAATAACACTATTCCCCACATATTGTAAGTCATATTCTCCTCCATTTAAAAATTGTCCCCCTATATGCAACAAATATAATATATGTTTTTCAGGTGTGCTTGCCATCTTTTTTGTCACTTTGGAGAAGAAAGTTGTTATTAACAACTATATGAGCAACATTAACAACTTTAAAGTATTGTATTGACATATTTTGAAATCGCATAACATGGTTTATAAACATATAAAATTTCATCTTTTCCATTTATCTCTGTCTAATCACACAAAAACATGGTACAATCTCCGCAATAGAAATTCATATCCTCCCACACACTTAATGAAGCAACAACATAAATCATAAAATTAACATACAATTAATAATCATTGGATGCTCTAAACATATTATTAGTTGCTCTGAGTTTATCGTTACTAACAAAGGGGCAAAACCGAACTTTTAAGTTTGAAATTAATAGCATCTAGATCTCTTGGAACTTCATTGCCATTTGATGATTTTGAAGGATCTAGTTGTCATTAAGTATGTTAATTGAAACTTGGTTGCGCTTTTCCCTATATTTTTGAGGCTCACATCCAACTTAATTGTTTAGAAAGGTGATGTGGACACAAAAACCACAATACCTTATACTCGTTCTTGTTAGTTTTATGCTACATTTGGATGGAAAAAAAAGTGAAAGGAAAATAGGGGGAGGGAATACTAGATTTAAAAACTTTCATAAATGGTTAAAAAATTTACCATATTTGGGAGTTTTCTCTCCTAATTTTCTCTCCATCCAAACATAGGGTTAGAGACTAAGTATGGGAGAAATAAAAGTAAACAAACAACATAGGCAAAATCATATTTAATCTCAGACAATTACCTTCATACACATATGTACTCTTTTTGGCTGCAAGGTTGTTTCACTGTTGTAATTTTGTCAAACACCCACACAAAGGTAGGAATTTTCTCCATTCTTGTAAATTCAAAATTCATCAACATCTAGTAAATCAAATATCTGAATCATCTTGGAGAATCAAGTTCGTTTAGTTGACTAAATCTTCTGGGCCAGGGCCACCAAAACTAACTCGCATCTAAAAGAAAATGAATATTACATTATTGTTCAAAACTAGTTATTTCCAAAAGCATGAATAGGAATAGAATTCAATTGACGTTTGTCCATTCTTCAGGTTCCAAAGGACACGGGGGAGCTTAGAGCTTCATTTTTTTCTTTTTCAATTGTTAAATTTTGTTATATATTGCTAATTTTCATGTTTGTGCATGTAGGTGGCTTGTAAAGGCCCTTCTTTTTTTTTTCAAAAAAAAAATATAAATAAAATGAACAAAAAATAACAAAACCATCAGATTTTTCTCTTAACCCCTTATTTACCCCTTTCCATCACAATACAGAGTATGTTTTCCTTCTTTTATGATTCTTGGAGCTTCGTGTTTGACGGTTCTGATCGAGGCTGCTCTGTTTTTAGCAGAAGAAAGCAGAGAAATTTGCTCTGTTCATCTAATCCAGCATTTGATAGATAGTTTAAGACAAGGCCACTTCATTAATGACTCTGGACACATTGTTTTCTATCAGAAACAGATCTTAATCTCTTTACGAGCATTCTAGGACCACATCTCACTTATAACTTTATCATCACTTGGTTTTGGTCTCATAAATTTGAAACTAGTGTTTTTATGACGTGGGTGGATTACTTATGTCAATTTCTCTTCTGCCTCCTTTCTCAAGTATAAATAAATGTGACCCAAAACATGGAATATAATTGTCTTAATATGATGCCAACCATACTAATTGGAATTTATAACTCGTAGATTTTGAGTGGACGGTAATATTTCTGGTTGAAAAGAGTTAACAAACTCTGGCCGAATAACTTTGTATTGGGCATTAACTGGTTCAAGAGATCAAGATAGAGATGCTCTGTTCATCCCCACTGTCTTGTTTGACAACTACCAAAGAATTAACTGAAATTGACACACAGATTCTTATTTCTCTTCTGTCTCCCCCGTCTTTGTGCTTTCAAAGCTTTGTTGGCTCTACTAAACTAATGATTGCTTTTTTATTGAAAAAAAAATTGAATTATTGTGTGTTACAATCCATTGATGTCTTTCTTACATCCCCTGCAAGAAGCTTTCAGCCATTCTATGCCATTGTGTTTGATGTTATTCTATTGAGAGTATCTTGTTTTAAACAGAGTTTTTATGGAAGTTTCCTTTTTTTAATATATTGACAATAGTTAGCATTTGTGGTGATGTTTTTATGAATATACACAAGTCTAATATTGACTAGTCTACCACAACGCTCTCAATCGTCCAATCAATTTTAATTCAAGAAAAAATAAGGGAAAATTGTAACCAGTTCCAATTAACAGACTTAATGATAACTAGATCCCTTGAAATCATCAAATTGTAATGAAATTCAAGGGACTTGGGTGTTATTAATTCCAAATTTGAAAGTAAAATTTGACCCCTTATTAGTAATAGCAAGTTTAGGGCAGCCAATGACAAGTTTAGAGTATCTAGTGATTGTTAATTGTATATTGCTTTTATGATTTACGTTGTTTCATTGAGTGTGGAGGAATATATGAATTTTTACTGCAAAGATTGTGCTTTATTTTTCTATGCTTAGACAGGGACAATTCGAAAGGATGAAACTTTATGTGTTTATAACCATTGTTGTGCGATTTCAAAATGTGTTGTCAATGCAATGCTCTAATGTTTTTAATGTTGCTCATGTAGTTGTTAACAACAATATTATTCTATACGGTGACAGAAAAGATGGTGAGTACATCTGAAAAACATATATTATGTTTGTTGCATATAGGGGGGATAATTTTTAAATGGAAGAGAATATGATTTGCAATATGTGGGGGGTAGCGTTAGAACAAGAAACATAAAGAAATGCACTTCGAATGAGGAGTTGAGAACAATTATAATATAAATTGTTAGAAAAGAAAATAGTAGAATTTTCATAAAATTCACACAGACCTTTGATGTAGCAATCTTTGTGGACCTTGCAGATGATGGAGTAAAACATTTTATTAAATTCAATGGAGAAAATGGTCATTTGTATGTAGGAGAGAATGTAAAAGACAATACACAATCAATATAGAATGATGCAAGAGAGGAACAACATGTGTAAGTTGTATTTGCTTTTTGAACTGTTATTTTTTATAGTCATTTCTTACTTGTAAGTTGCTATTGGATCCTTTAAACTTTGTGTTAGTTGCTCTAAATTTGTCATTACTAACAAAGGCGCAAAATTATACTTTTATGTTTGGAATTAATAACATCTAGGTCCTTTGAGACTCCACTACAATTTGATGATTTCGAGGGACCTGGTTATAATTTTACCAAAAGATAAATGTTGATACTCATATACCACAAAAATTAGATTGTATCTCCTTTCATCATTTGTTACACGTTGGTCAAATATGGACAGTGAACTATTTGAAATTAATATGAGGAATGCTTCTTTTTTATTCCATCACAAAATTGAAGTTATTATTATTTTATACATCTGCACAATGATCCATCCCTGTTTCTATTTTCTTTATTCAGTTGCACAACTAAGTACACTTAACAACTTGTACAAATTGAATTTTGGGAGCTAATTAAGTTTTTTAATATTATCCGAGTATCAAATATTGTAAGGGAATATATTGTCCAAACCCCTTCCAAGGATAATACAGAATTGGTATACAAGTAATGAACTACTTAGAAAATAACCTATAACATTTGTAAGTATTGTGTATTTGACTGTTGTAGAAAATATTGACACCTTGCGTGTCTTGCGTGATTATGATATACAAAGGAAAAGATGGGTTGATTTATGAAACAAGATTTAGAGATGCCTGATGTATTATAATCTTTAGGTACTCAAATATGCTTAATTAGTTTAACACTCTTTTCCACATATATATATATATATATATATATATATATATATATATATATATATATATATATATATATATATATATATATATATATATATATATATATATATATTCATATATAGCTATCTTACTAAGTAAGGTTTAAGTATTATTGGACCAAATTGAGAGTAGCTCTCCCAAATATAAATTTCACATTTACATGGACTTAAACCCAAGATCTCATGATTAGACAATCAAAACCTCTTCCACTAAAGACCAATGCCTGATGCTTGAGAAGACACTACTTGCCCTTGCTTGAAGGTTGAAACCACTAATTTTTTTTTCATCAATATATGATGATGTAAAATTGTGAAAATATAATTTAACAGATATATGCCTTAACGTTTGTTAGGATTACAATTTCTGAAAACCAATAACCACTTCTCTTTGTAAAATTGTGAAACCTTATCTTGGCCCTTTTAGTAGTTATTTTTCGATTGCCTTATTTAAATGCTCCTGTCAAATTAAATTGAATTAAATTTTATTACTACTCTCTAGTCAAGTTTATAGGGAAAGTCCTCTCTCAAATTAGAAATATTGTTTTGGAATATTTGTCATCACTCACAAATCTTGAACGTGGCCCTTGAAATGGGAATGATGGGAAGAGGATTATTAAAAATATATGTTGGAATATACTAGTCCATCCTTAGTAGATTAGGACTTAAGCCCAATGCAAATTGAGGCTATTGTATAAATATGAAGAAATATGGGTTAAAGTGAGAGTTTTTCTTTTATGGTTCAAGAGTTATAATTATTCTCATGTAACCGTTCGTTAAATGGTTATATATATTCCTAAGTGTTTGTATGGATACTATATAAAGGATGTAGGATTAAGGGATTAATAATTCTGAATATGACACACGCAATCTTTTCTCTAAGGGCTTGTTTGGTATGAGGGGAGGGGAGAGAAAGTGGACGGAGGGAAAGTTTTTTTGAGTTAAATTTAAAAAAAAATTAGAGAAATGGGGTTAAAAATTGTTAATTAATTTTTCTTACTCTTTTATCTTATATACTCTATTTATTAAAATTTTATTACCTCACTTCTTCAATATTTTAAAATTCAACTCATAAAAATTTTCTCTCCCCACCTTTCCCCTCCAAATCCCTCACACCAAACATACCGTAAAAGTTTTTCTCATAAGAGTTCTCTCTTCTATTCCTTGCTTTAGTCTATTTGCTGTGCAACGTAATCGAGGTCCACATTAGTGCTCTGGTTTCTTGTGGGATCTTCAGCGAGTTAGTCGAATTCCAGGTACGCTTAAAATTCTTATAAGGCATTTTCTTGACACCTTTATGATATTATTTTTCTTAGAGACACTGGTTTTTTTTAGGCCAATTATGTATATTTTACTTGCGTTCCATGTACGTGTTCTGCTGCTAGTACACACATATATTATTTATTCATATATATATTTTTACTATGCAGATCGTATGAGATTCTTTATTGTTCATACAATTTTGATGTTCTCTTGTTTGTGATTCCCTGCCCACAAATATATGCAAATCCTTTAAATGTTTTACATTCCTTACATGTATGCATATATTCCCCTTGAATATGTTCATTGCCTTTTTTTTTTTTCCGCAATAAATACATATGCATATATACACGCAAGTGTTTTATTCAAATTTCACGCTTTCCGGATGATATGTGTAGTTGTATGAAATATGTCTACGTAGAAACATGAGCTTTAAGTACCCAAGTCAATGTAAAACAAATCTGAAAGCCTAAAGAATAAAAGGTGAAGGTGCAAAAATACCCATTAACTTTTCTAAAAAAGCGACAAATATCATAAATTTTATTTGGGTGTTAAAATACCCATAAATTTTTTGAAAAATAGGCATTTTTGCCCTTTATTTGGGTGCATTTAGCCATTTTTCCAAAAAAAATCATTGGTATTTTTGTACAAAAATAAAGTTTATGGTATTTGACGCTCTTTTAGAAAAATTTATAGATATTTTTGCACTTTGGCCCAAAAATAAATAGCCAATGGAAACTTTGATATTGGGTGGTTAGAAAACTCATGTTTTAGGAATTGAAATTAGCATAAATGTGTAGAGAATGAGAAAACCATAGACAACGAACCCAAATATATAGAAACATTGCTGGAAACTTGTTGTGCCATCATAAATGCCATCCCTCTAAACTGAGTTTCGGTTTAAAGAAATCTAAGTTTTCAGGCCACTAAATTGTCTAATTATTCTTCATTCAGTCAAAATTTAATAATTATTTTAAACTCATTTTTGAGGTAATTTTCTCACTTATACCTCAAATATAGTTTGAGGGATTATTCTCTATCTTTTCACATCTTCAGGGATTTTCAAAAAATTCTAGGCATAATTTCCAAAATTACACTTAGTTATCCGTAATTTTTTAAATTACACTTTTATCCAAATCTAGAACGATAGATATACAATATTATCTTGACGAGTCTACTATTTTATTCGTTCCTTGGATAACCTTCAATTACACATTTATTTGAGAATGCCAAATATTACCTAGTCCTCGAGAATTATTTTTTGCACAACTAACCTTGGTAATCTATTAATTTCATACTAATTCTTCAACTTTTCAGGCCTGAAATCTGAGATATGACTATTTCTGCCCTTTATCTAAACCATTCTTAAATCAATGACACAGATCGTGCCACATCTTCTAATGAGTCCCTTATCTAGAAGGTTTCCATGTGGGAAGGTTTCTTTGAAGGATGTGTCTTATAAGGCTTTAATTTCTCTAACTCCAATAGTTAGATTTTGGGGTATAGTTTTCTTAAAAACTTGTACACGTTATACACCCCTTGCCTACTGGCATCCAATAGCCATCCATCATCAGTGGATCAGAGAAATCTCCACCTAAATGCAAGGAGAAGAGCAAAACTTGAATATAAAAACTACTCAGATGGACGATGTAAGCGTCTTTCATTTCAAGAACGGCTATGCTCGAGAACAACAACAGTGTCATTTGGTTTTGAATGCTTGGTCAAGGGGTGGCAGAATCCACTTTGTCGAAGAGCAGTGGAAGAGCATAATAGACACATCACCGATACGGTATAGAATAAACAATGTCGGTACGTACTCGCCGAGAAGACCAAGTTTGCTTTTGCCAACAAGGCGAAGCCAAGAAGATGAACAAGAAATGGAGATGACGAAATTGTTTTGGCTTTCTGTGACTAGTGAGTTGTGAGCTTCTCAATCCTCAACATCAAGATTTTTGAAACATTAATTTCTGCCCAAGGCAAAATGGTGATTTTTTATCTTATGCATTGTTACACCAGCACCATAATTTTATCTTAATTTTTAATTCTTTATTGTTTTGTTTACTTATTTTTGATGAAAATACATAGAACACCCTTCAATTTTAACTCAATTGCAAGTAACCTCCCTCTTCTTTAAAAGTTTAAAAATAAAACCCTCAACTTTTAGATCCTGACTGTCAACCCCCTACCATTAAAATCACAGTTAAACTTAATGAAATGTAAGTCATGTCACAGTATTTAAAATGACTTGGCATATGCTGGGCAAAAAAAATGCTTTGGCATATGACATGTAATTTTTTTATAATTTGTTACTCCCTCCGGTCCTAAATATAAGATAAAGTTTGTAGTGCAAACTTTGTCCTATATTTAGGACCGGAGGTAGTATATTATCCATCCTAAAAGGAAACTTTTGTACCCTAACTTCAAATTGCAATCCCTACCTTCAAATCAGGAGACTGCCGCATCGCTCCCATTCATTCTATGGGGAGACCATGGGATTTTTTGTTAGAGCAGATAGTGTTATTCGTACAACAATTGAGTCTACTAAAGGTAGCTTTAGTGTGTGTTTGGCACTGGCTTTTTCAGGCCTATTCACCCGATTTTGACCCATTCATGTGATTGTCTACAACTTTGAAAAAATGGAGTGTTTGGTTAAACGATTGGAAAATATGACTTTTGGAGATTGCGACGGTAAAACGTACAAAAGGATAAAGCTCCATTTTGGAGCTTTCAGCATATTGTTTTTTTGTGAAAGAGAGAAAGAGAAAGAAAAAGGGCCACCTGGTATTTGGTAGAGAAGAGAGAGAGTGACATGAGAGAGAGAGAGACAAAAAAGAGAAGGATGATGTGAGAGAGAGAAAGAGATAGAAAAAATATTTATATGTATAACTAATTTATACTCCTTTCTGTCGTAAATATAAAATAGAGTTGACTTTTTAGATATATTAAGAAAGTTAATTAAATTACTTTAAAATATTTATATTTATCACTTTTTCCAAACCATTTTGTCCAACTTATAAACTGACATATAATCCAAATATATTGACTCTGACATTAATTTTCCACCATATTATACGGGACATGTGATTTAATTAATTATATAATAATTTCATCAAATTTTGTATTTTTTAATTCCCAAATTTCCAAACTTTAACTTTTATCAATTTTTTATAATTTTAAATTTAATTTCTCTCTTACCATTATCACAAAAGTCACTTATGCTTTAAACCAATCCAAACAAATTTTAATTTTTATAAAATTCATTTATACAACCGTCAATTCAAACATAAATCACATTACATAATCTGACTTTTACCCAAAAGTAAGATTACAAAAACTCAAATTAGAAAAAGTCATTTTTGCTATCACTGCTCCAAACACACACTTACTAAATAAAGTCCAATTTCTCTTCTTGTGCTTAATAATTCCTTGGGGGGGGGGGGGGAGGAAATCTAGGAATCTATTGGTGGCATTAGGATAAAAGTTTATAGCGTTAAGGTACTAAACAAAGTCCAATTTCTCTTCTTGTGCTTGATAATTCCTGTTTGGGGGGTGGGGTCTAGGAATCTACCGGTGGCATTAGGATAAAAGTTAATAGGGTTAATATGTAAATATATACATGAAGTTTTTTAAAAAATGCACTTGCAACTATAAATTTTTTTTTTATAAAAGTAATCATTAACTTTCAAAAATAATGAAAAAATTACACTTCTATTAAAACTAACTAACGGACATTATGAAATTACCAAAATAACTCTAACTCAAAAGAAAAACAATGTCTCCCTTTGAACCAAATTCACCTTCTGCTCGTCGGGAAAGAAGGGTGAATTTCACAATAACAACGCTGAAGCTTAGCTTTCTTTCCCTCTCAAGTCTAGTTGTGATTCCCTTTGGTTCTGTCGATCTTGTGTCTATCTCCTCTGGTGTCGCTCACTCTCACTCACCAACCAAAGAAGAATACGAAGACCGGTGAAAATCAGCCTCCTACTCTCTATCTCCAGTCTCTCTAATTCAAGCTCTTCTTGTTGAAGGAGGAAGAAGAAGAAGAAGAATTCATTCAGTCGGCTTCTTGTACTTTCCCTGCAATTGCGATTTCTGCAATGAAGAAGATCTGATTTTTCTCCTAAGGATCTATCTTTTCTGGCTGCATCCTTTCCTCTTTTTATCGTGAACGCATCTGGTTCCTAAGAAGCCCGATGATGAAGATAATCAGATCCCAAAATCTTGATGGTGTCGTGCATGCTTTTCTGGAAAAAGAAAAAATTAAAAGCGCCTAAAGGAGAAGTTGAATGCCATACCAATGAGAGAAGAAGCAAAGGCGATGAGGAGGAGGTCTTTTTTATTTGAGAAGAAATGGGATAGTCCAAGGAACGAAGGGAGAGTTTGAGAGAGGATGGATGAAAATGATAAGAGTGGTTTAGGAAATTAAAAAATTTAGGTTTTTTTTTTTATTTTTTAAAAATAGCATGGGACCCACAAAAATCAATAACAGACGTTTACTAATTTTAAAGTAAGTGTCACTCTTACTCTCTTTTAAAATATTTATTGTTTTACTTTTACATAAAAAAAAATTTATGATGGTAGATGTATTTTTGTAAAAAAAAAAAATATGAATATTTTTATACCTTAACGCAAATTTATATATATTAGAGAGTAGAAGGGTGCGCAAGGCAATGTCAATTGACAATACAATGACAAGATCAACATTAGTTTAAGTAGATCGATTCAAAAAAATACACCCTTCCTATTCCATCAAAAACAAGCTTGCCAAAGATGGAGACAGGAAGAGGATAAACTGATAAAGAAAATGATGACTAGGGATTTTAATTTATGATAAATTAATAAAATTTTCTTTTTAGTAAAGTTCTGAATTTTCATTTAGGATAAATTAATAAATTATAAAAAAGTTACATGTCATATTTCGAGTCATTTTAGATAATATGATGTGGCTTACATTCCGTGGAGTTTAACTAGGAATTTTAACAGCAGGGGTTGACGGTCAAAATATAAAAGTTGAGGGTTTTATTTTTAAACTTTCAAAAATAAGGATATTATCTACAACTAAGTCAAAGTTGAGGGGGTCTTTTGTGTATGCGCCTTTATTTTTTATGTAACTTCCTCACGTATTACTCCCTATACCCATTTTTTTGTTAATTTATTTAGAAGAGAAATGATGTTTTTGTTTTTGCCAAGATAAGAGAAATGATGTTAATAGTGGATAACATGTTCTCGTGCATAGCTAATATACCTCAATCAATTTTGTCACTTTGATATAAATGCATAGACGTGAGATAAAACATTTCTTTACTTTACATTTATTTTGTTAGCACATTGATACTTTTTTATTGGAAACAATCATATTAAAAACTTTTTTCAGTATTAATTGTGGGCAATGCTCTTAACCGAAGATTCCAATCTTAATTTATTATGTTATGAGAAACTGATCTTTTTAGTAGATTTTTTTTCTTTCTCTCTGTTTTTTTTTAAAAAAATTTTTGTATGTTGTCAAAACTTGCATGTTACTTAGTCAGTAAAGATCCAATTAAAAGAAAAAATTTATTAAAAATCAAGTAAACAGACAAGGATTAATTAATTAATTTTTGTTATTAATTAAAAATGTAACAAGATTTAATGTTGTCTACTCGTGGTTACTGGTTACCATTGTTCTCTAATCCAGACTAGCCGAACAGTATAGGAAACTTGTCAGTAAATCGGTCCGGTCTGATGACATGGTCCGGGTCAAGTTTTTGATTTTTTTTTTTGAAATCATTTTTTTTTTATATTTTTCTTTTAAAATTTCATATTATAAACCTAAAATCTTCCATCTCTTATCAGTTTGGTCCCGGTTTAACTCCGATTTGACTCCGATATAACCCACTGACTCTTAACCCAATACCCCAACCAGTTCACTGATTAGTCCGAATTTAATTACTTTGTTAGTTCCAATGCAGTTAGTTATCTTTGTGGGGTACAGGGGTAAAATAGTAAATTAAAAAGAGATAGGGTTCGGTACTCAATTCAGATAGCTTTAGCTCCTATATAAACAGTATCTCCTTTTTATTGCCTCATTCCATCTTTTCATTAATCGCCGCCTTCGTCCTAGTTTTCCCTTGCGAGTTGCGCCTGATTCAGAACAGTTCTGCGAGGCTTCTTCATTTTCATTGTAGATCTAAGCCTTATTCGTTGCCACGATCTCATCAGAAGGAGTGAAAGCAATTGACAAACGATCCATCTCACTCTCTCTTTCTAATTCTCTCTTCTCTTCTCTTCTCTGCCTTGCTATTGTTTTCTCGAATGTCCGATGCCACGTCGCCGGTAGATACAAAGAGCTGTAACCGGCGATGCTATGATCGGACTGAGAGTGAGTTCTATGTTTCGCATTTTGATAGGAATCCGTGGATCTCTCATCTACTGATCCTTCGGAGCCGATTTGTGCGATTACATGCTTAAAAATTGTGTTCATTCGTTATTTTAGGGTTTTGAGATTGTGAAGTCGATGATGATTGCGCTTATATGTTGCAAGTGCCGTCTGAAATTTGTTGATTGATGTGAAATTCAGATTTGTCTCTGAGACTTCCTTCTCTTCAATTCTAAGTTCACATTTCGACCAAATGAACTTTGGAGAAAAATTGTGAGTTGAAATTTCAAATTATTAATTTCAACTATAATCCTGTTATATACTTCTTTCCTTTAGCAATTTTCTGATCTTATTTTTGTACTATTATTTCACCCTAGAAATTGCTTATTACGGACCTGTTTATTTTCGGTTTTTTTGTAAAGTCCCGTGTTAAACGGCCCAATGAACTTACCAAAATGAGACTCTGCCTCTAGACTCAAGTGAAATCATTCCAACCATTATGCCTCGTTGGCGCTGCGCCTCTGCCCTGATCTTCGATTAAAAAGCTCTTATAGTGCTATGTCATAGAAAAGAGCTTAGTCTCTTTCTCTAAGCTCTCTGTTTTTTCCCTTGTTCCTCCTTCTCCTTCTGTATTTTCCCCTTCCAATGTCTCTTTATTTTAGAAAATGGTTTAGTTTTACCTTTGAATATTTTCAAGCTCAAACTATACTAAACTGACTATGTGAGGATTGCAAATATCATATGACATCAACATAGAAAAGAGCTTAGTCTCTGCCCCTAAGCTCTCTGTTTTTTTTTTTTTTTTTTTCCTTTTTTCTATTTTTCCCCTTCCAATATCTCTTTATTTTAAGAAAAGGGTTAAGGTGTAGTTTTACATAATAAACTGACCGTTATCAGTGAAGTCATTCCGAGAGTATAAAAAATCAAGGTTTTTTGTGTGTGTGTGTTAATCTTGTGTTTTTATTGTATTAGGAGTTATGAACAGTATTAAAATTGATAATGCGTTGATTGTTCACCCCTGGAGTATGGAGTATTGTTGTTTTCCATTGAAAAAAACAAATAAAGGAAAAATTAATGTTTTGGTTCGATTATTGATTCACTCGCAACAGAGTTCATCAATTACGATTTTATGCGTCAGTGTTTGTCTGAGATAGTTTATTTTTTACTTATAAGTATTTATAAATCGTGATTTATGATATACGAGATAAATATGTGAAAGGATTTTTTTTCTCAACTTATGTAATAAGAACTTATTACTAAAAAATAAATGATATCAAATATAAGCTCAGTTTCTGAACTTTTAACTCATATTACTTATTCACTGAACTTTTCACATTCAATAATTTAATCCTTATCATATATAATTTATTGAGTTATCAAATAACTATTCTACTTGGGCAAAAATATACTTCATCTTTTTTCTTCACAATATTAATTACTCATCCTCTTATAATACATTCTCTTTTATCATTTTTTAATTATTACTCTCTCTCTTATTCATTTATAAATAGAGGTATTTTTTTTAAAAAAAATTATATTTCCTACATATTTAATATTTTTAAGTTTTAATTAACTTCAACTGTTAAAAATTGCCAATATATTTTCTAACTCAGTTGATGCGTATTTGATAAAAAGTGGGGGAAGAAGCATCTCTCCGGACTCCTCCACCTCGTAAATCCTCAGCTTCTTTTGTTTATTGAGTCCCCATTCTTTTAACAATGGCTTATCTTGGGAGTTTGGACGCAGCACATGTTTCCATCAGCAATAAGGTCCTTTAAAACTCTAGTTGGATATGCGACCCCACCGTCACAGATACGTACTATATCATGGGTTTTTGTAAACCTGGTATATATATCATGGGTTCATCCCATGTTTTTGGCCATGAAGGAGGAATTTTATAATACGTATATCAAGTATTATTTTAAATATTTATTTAGGCATGATGGAAAACCCAACATGATTGAATGGGTTATACCAAAAAAAAAAAACTGCTTTATGAAGATGTACAAAGGGGTGTTCAAGTGTCTTACCGGGATCGAGATCATTCATTCCCCAGTCCCGTCTTGAGAGAATGCTGGGAGGGTAAAACCATTCTCAGTCCCAGTCTTGGTCTGAGAAAGTCCCAGTATAACTAGGATAGGGACCGAGAATTCTTGGTATAATTAATAAAGAAGTGCCATGTTCGAACAACTAGAAAAAGGCTAAGGAATTAAAAAAATTTAACACATTCCCTGCAACAATAGATTTGACCTGTAATGTTCATCAAGATTGTCTACAATACCATGATTAAATAACAAGAGTTGGTAGAGCAAAAACACATTACAACAACATTAAATTCAAATTACAAGAGCAAACAAAGTTTTAGTCCCATAAATTTAATCAGACAGTAATGATTCAATGAACAAACAACAAACACCTATTTAGGAGTTTGGACCTTGCTCTTCAGCCGCAAAAGTGAAACGAAAAAATAGTGGTTGAAATTAAAATTATTATTAAGAACTTAAATAAAACAAGTGAATTAAATAAAACAAAGATTACAATATTACCAATTAGAGCTGCTAATACTTGCTCAGTGTCATTGAAGTTATCAATATCAAGTAATTCAAGCCCAGTTGGGAGTAATATGGATGAAGAGAGTCAATTTTGTGCACAAATGAGCGCTTCATCCGTTTTGGGTGATAATGAACTTCTGTGTGAATCAATGACAAGGCCCCCTGTGTTGAAAGCCAATTCTGAAGAAACGATTGAAACAGGCATAACCAACATATCACGTGCTATCATGGACAAGACTCTGTACCTACTACCATATACTTTCCACTAATTCAAAATAAGAAAATCAGGATCACGACCTTCTCCTAACTCAGATTGCAGATACTTGTCCAGCTCCGCATACTTATCACTTTGACTCTCATTCTGATTATCAGCCCTGAATCTTCCCTTTGCTTCACTCTCTTCCGTATCGATATCAAAAGTATCTTTTTCAGTATTTGTTACAGCACTGCAACTACTATCAGTTCCTTCTTGTGCCCGACTTTGACTCTCAAAGACAATCCCAGATGTGCCAAGATAACTTGAATAAACGATATAGGACATTTGAGACTTTTTGTGTCATGTATACACGACTATCAGGATCGTTAGCTTACATAGCATCAAAAGCATACTTCAAAAACTTCATTTATACCTGGGGTCAAGCACCACTGCAATCACCAACAAAGGATTAAAATTTTGAAACCGATCCCAATACTTATCATATTTGCTCTCTATACTTTTAGCCATGGCAAACAAAGAAGAGTCACGATTTGTTGAAGCTTTATTGAGAATAGAAGCAAAATTTGATACTTGTCAGAAGGCCAAATGTGAGGTCATGAAAAGTGATCCTAAAAGTTTCAGAGTGACATTGTAGAACAATTTCAAAAACTTAGTAAACTCACTAACTTGTTAAAATGACTCATCCGTAGGAGGACCAACTAAACCTTTATCAAAGAAGTGTTTTTTGTAGTCATCGTCTGAGGCCATCCTTTCAAACACGCTATTGAATTGAATGACACTCTCCAACATGATGTAAGTTGAATTCCATCTAGTTGGACAATCCATGCTTAGTAAACCCTTTGATTCAACTTTCATCTTTTCCACAAGCAACTTGAACTTTCGAAGCCTTGAAGGAGAAGATCTTACATATTTAATGGCATTCCGAAATGGCTTCAACTAACTCATGCGTATTCTTTATGCCATCACAAACAACCAAATTTAAAATGTGTGCACAACACCTCAAGTGTATAAAGTCCACATCACATACTAAACCATTCCAATGTTTAAAAACGGACTTCAACCTTAACCAGGCACTATAATTGGAAGAAGCATTATCAGCAGTGAAAGTAAACCCTTGTCAATCCCCCAAGACAACAGGCATTTCTCAATTTCATCTGCAATTGTTTCACCCTTATGGTTTTCAACTACACAGAAATTTAATATTCGCTTTAGGTATGTCCAACTCTCGTCAATCCAATGAGTAGTCAGGCATATATAATTGCCATTATGATTTGAAGTCCAAGTATCCGTAGTAAAGGATACTCAAACTTTTGTAATCTCAAAATACATTTTTAATTTCGCTGCCTCTTCAAGATACAACTTGTTGCAATATCTAGTAATTATCGATCATGAGGGGACCTTAAAGCGGGGTTCTACATCACTCATCATCGTTTTGAAACCAACAGATTCCACAGTTCGAAAAAGGCCTCTCCTCCAATATAATGTATTTTGCAACACCTCTTCTACCTCACTCTTGACTAAATACATGAGAAGTCACAGTATTAGGACCCTATATGAGTCGTAAACAAAAATTGGTTCTTCTTGTTTGCTTTGTTAGGATTTTTAGGACATATATCTAAATGTCTCTGTAATCCAGAAGATCCTTGTTTGGTATGATGGCAAAGAATTTCTTTTGGGCAATAATTACGCTTGGCTGTGTGATTTCCAGTAGTTGGGCAAATTTGTATCTTCCCATAATGGTCCCAAACGTTTGATTTTTTCTTTTTCCCTGGTCTTTCATCCCCTTCTAAATCTGCTTCCACTTCCCTAGCTTCTTGTTCTACTATACTTGGAGTTGGTTGGACGATTTCTTCATTGATGCTTGTATTACTATTGGCCAAGTTTCTAGATCTTTTCACCATCTGTTAGTAAGCATTAAGCAACAACATTACAACAATAAAAAGCAATATGGAAATACATGTGTTAGGAAAGTAATCCTATATCATCCCTTTCCATTAATCATACTAATTCAATAATTCAAATGCGGCATATACTATCAATGGGTAACAAATGAAATTAGCAATTATTATTGTTACTCCATAAAAAATGAAATAAGCAATTATGGCAATACAATGCAAAATACCAAGCACATGTTTATATGTTGTAATCATGATATTTATTGCTTTATATTTGATAGAAAAAGTTCTACTTCTATTATTAGATATTGATTAAATGTACTTGGGTGTAGAGTTTTCTGGTCTTCACAATGTCAGACTTTATACATACAAAGAACTACAAACTGGCATTGAAGATTTTAGTCCTGTAAATAAAATTGGAGAGGGCGGTTTTACTTGCATTTGAAATTGATTTATCATTCCTTTTCTTTTGAATGAAAACTTGAATGATTCTGTTTAAGTATTGCCAATTGCCAGGTGGAATTAGATGGGATTGGGCAATTGAGGATGGCGTTAATATCATAATTGAAACACAGAGGTGGTCGTCATCACACTCTCTTCTC
Organism: Inga laurina; assembly: GCA_963855925.1. Taxonomy (NCBI): domain Eukaryota; kingdom Viridiplantae; phylum Streptophyta; class Magnoliopsida; order Fabales; family Fabaceae; genus Inga; species Inga laurina. The sequence goes on from OY979704.1 coordinate 48,992,769, forward strand.
CCATCTTCACCACTAAACCACCTTTCAGCTTCAGCCAAAACAATAAATAACTAGGCATGCACACACAAGCAGGGAAAAAACTTTGGAAACTACTAGCGTTTGATAAAAAAAAACAAGGAAATGGCAATATATGCCTCAAGTGTTCGATGACCGTCTGTGTTTAATCCTTTAATGTTTGAGATATTCAAATTAATCCCATATCTATTTTCTTGACTCACTTCAAGAAACGCACAAATTGAGCAAAGAACACTAAGATCTAGCAAACAAATTAAACCAAGTCAAGTAAAGAAAGGAAATGGCTGGAAAGGCGAGTAAAGAAAGAAAGAGTTAGAAATTGACTCACTTGAACAAGATGAGTTGGGACGGGACGACGATTGTGAGGTTGGAAAGGCGATGGCGGGGCTGACTGGGTGTCGGACTGTCGATAAGGCTGATTGCAACAGCAAGCCTTGCATGGCGACGAAGCGGCGCCGAAGGATCCAAGCCGAAGAAAAAAATAGCGATAGGGAGAGCACAGTGGGGGTGATGACCTGATTGGGTGCAGTGAGGGTAGGGCAGAGGGTATGAAACGACTTTGAGAGAGCCAAAGAGGAGACTGGAGAGTGGAGAGGAGTAGGAAGTGAAATATAAAATTAAAAAAACCATTAAAACAAAAAAGTGACATAAATTAGAGAATCACATAAATTTTTTTAATTATTTAAAAAAATATGATACCGAGATCGGGATTGTCAACACCCGTCTCCATTTTGATATTCGAAGAGTAATAAAGACTAGATTCTGTGGGCATATAGAATTGTACAATTATACTGATAAAAATATTCGTTTACAATCCCAACGTCGTTCGTAAACAAAATACAAAATACAGCAAAAATTTCAATAATTTCAGGATTCCCAAAAATATCTTAATATTAGACTAATTATAGCCACCAACTTTAACCTTGCCTCAAGACACATGCCAATCACTTCTCGGCATTTATGCCTTTGCCTTTTGTCCCACTGGCACCCGCTGAGATGTTTATTTTAAAAATAGGGTGAGATTCCGAAGAATCCCCGTAGAGACATACGATCGACATATAAAATATGAAAATTAAATATGTAATGCACCATATTAGGCAAAAATGAAAGTTCAATTCGATTCACATATAATTACCCGAACCGAGTAACTGACTACAGCTAGGATTTTCGATATACCTTGGCTGGGCTCCGATCCACAATTAGGATTTTTTGATATACCGTTGTTGGGTACCGAACCACAATTAGGTATTGTGCCTTTAACACGCAATCATATCACGAAATACAGTAACAAATACATACAATTATTCACATAGTGAATGAAGGATGGTGGTCCCTACCTCAAAGTCTTATTAATCCCTTTTTAATGTGCCTCATAAAACGTGTCGCTCCGACTTCCGACTCAGTCCTAAAATATTAAATATACAAGAAATAGATCATAACCTATCAAAGTATCATTTTAGAATCTTCCATAGTATTTCTTATGGTTATATTAGTCTATGGTGAAAATTTATCAAAATGCCCCTAGGACCCCGGTTCGGCCTCACTGTACCTGCCCTGATGGCACGTATTTTCAAAATGTTGACGAGGGCTACCCTAACGCATTTCACCCAAGAAATCCATTTCTGGGCTTGAAATTACCAAATTCAATATCAAATTACGAAAATACCCTTGACAGCCCCTGTTTAGGGATTTTAGGGGGCGTTTTCGTAATTACGCTTTTTCGGCCTTTTCCAAAAAAGTGACCAATTGTAACCCCACCTATTTTTGCCTACTAAATCCAATAGAACCATCTATTTCAAAAAAATCTAGCTCCTTCCCCCAGAACAATGTTGTCTAAAACTTTTGAAAAAAAATGAAAAAATGCTCTTTTGTGTTTTAGCTTCCAAAACTTGTACTTTTCTACTTCTAATCCTTTATTAATTCATTTAAACACATCTTAAATATGATTCAAAGAAATTTGGGTAGCATAACCCTTTAGGATTAGGGCTTTCCAAATTCACAAACTTAACAAAAATCACAAAAACCAAACGCAAACCTCAACAACAACTTCATACAAGAATAGATCTAAGGTTTGTGAAGTTACCTCTTGAGATCTTGAATCCTCTCTCTAGGCATCTCCCCTCTCTCTCCTTGAGCTAAAAATTTGTCTTCAAGATTATAGATTCCATGAAGAGAAAGGTTTAGAGAAGGTTTTTCATGCAAAGATTCAAAAAAAAGCTTAAGAGATCATGATTTACCTTAAGCTTTCTCTCCTTCTCTCTAGATCTCCAAGTCTTCTTCAAGCTTTCTCTCTCTCCTATCTTTCTTGCCTTGGCCAAAAATGAACAAAGGGAAGAGGAAGGAAGTGCTTCATAAACTTTCTCCCTTCATCCTACACCATTTGATTTCATCAAGGGACCATAATGTGACACTTGCCACAATCCTCCCATCCTTCAAGTTTATGTTATAATGCCTCCATTTAGCTTCCCATTAGGTTTGAACTAATTTTTCCTCCCCTTGGTTGGCCTCACAAAACCGTCCCCCTCTCATGCTCACTAACCAAGTTACTTTCCTCCAACTAATCCAAACTTGCATTCAACTATGAACTCAAGTAGTGAATTGAGTTTACTCCATCTAATTCCTATCATGCATTCAACCATGCCTTCATGTAGTGTATACTCAACCTTGCATTCAAGTAGTATACCATTATCATCATGACTATGTTCTTGTAGCAATTAGACATGTGCTCTTGAAAATCAATTATAAGTTAATCTCTTCTTCATATGATAATGACACTTAGCTTATTTAATTTCATTAATCAATTTTCCCTCTTATTTTCCTTGTTAGACGAAAATATGGAAGAAAAGGGAAATAAAATTGTTTCCACATTTCCATAATTCAATTGAATGAATTATGTATAATTCCCTCTAATTTCAAAATTCTTGATTTATTCCATCAAAAATATTTCAATTATACATTTTTCTTTATTTTCTTTGATTAATTGAAATTAACTTCAATTAATTGAAAAATAGTTAATCTTGGCTAAGTTGGCAAAATTATGGCTTTGCTATTACCATTGAAATCTAATTCCTTTCTTGAATTAATTTGCTCATTTTTTCCATGAATATTCCCCATTTTATTGAATTTTTTGAATAATTACAATATATTCGATGAATATAAAATTTGGAGTGTTACAGGGATTCCCCAAGGCTTGCTCGGATCATGGTCCTAGTCCCGATCCCGGTATGGCTGGGGACCGGGATGGGATTGCTAGGACTGAGACCCTATGAATACTCCTAGATGCACGGTTCATCTTCACTTGTCCTATAAATATATCAGAGAGAATGTTGTCGCTATTTCTTTTTTTTTTGTGCCCTAGTATTCAAATATTCTTTCAAATTGTTGCTATGAAATCAAGAAAATATAAAAACTTGAGATGAAGAGATATAAATAGAGAATTGGAGAGACAAATGAAGCAATAATTATTTATTTAGATGCAGTCAAAGTGTAGTACATAGTATTCTATTTACAGGCCCTCAACTTCAACCAAGAAATACATAAAGTAAATAGCAAAGTTAATCCTCATGAAGGGCATAAATTGTAGCCTTTGAATTATAGGCATAAAGACTCCTAAAGACTATTCATTAGAGAGGTTATAGAGTGTACAAAGTGAAAAGCTAAAAGTTGAAACTTTATAGACATCCACATCATCTAGTATTTATACAACACTGCCCCTTAGATATCTATGAATAAATATTGTGCCTCATTAAAACCTTATTAGGAAAAATCTAGTAAGACAAAACCCTAGTGAAGGAAAAAAGAATACACAATACAAATCGAAGCTACCTCATTAAAAACCTTACCAGAAAAACCCCTTGGGACAAAACCTTTGTTAAGGAAAATAGTACAACATGGTCTCTACTCCATCTGATGATAATATTGTATTTACTCCTCCTGATAATAACATTAGTTTTACTCCCCCTAAAAAGATCTTCACTTACAATGTACTTTCAAGCATATAATTCGTTTGACTGCCGAACTATGAATGATGCGTTGTCACCAAATGTTCTACTGAAATGTATTCCTCTAACATATCTTCTGGATATATTAAATTACCAGTATATTATGTCTTTGTCTTATTTAATGTGGAAATAATAATAAAATTATTCTGAAAATTACCAAAATATATCTTGCATCCACATATTCAATTTGTTCTGAACAAAATAATATCATATAATATGTTCATAGGACATTAAATTTTATTTTTGTTATCCTGTACCTGTAAGAACTAATTTTTACCAATAAAATCATAAAAAATACAATATTAGCATGATACATAAAATATTCTCAAAAAAAATAAGGTACTTCTGAACCATTAAATTTAATATATCTTTGCAAGAAAAGTCACCATAACAAAAATATGTGATTTTAAAATTATTAAGGCATTTGATAACTTAATCTACAAGTTAAGTAAAATATAAAATTACTCATGTTTTAATATATTTTTGAATCAATTATATATGCTTGAATTATTTTTAAAATCGCATAACATTTTATATATAGGATGATTTTCTTGTATATACCTCTGGCATTTTAGATCCTTCAAGAATTCTCATATAAATTCCACTATTTAATGAGCCATATAAATAGGCTGTATATAACAACATCTAACAGACGCATAATTTTATTTTAATATGCTGCCAGAAATACAAAATTATTATATCCATCACAAATTAGTATGCCTCATCATAGTCTTCATTAACATTTGTGAAAATTAGCATTTTCACTTAAAAATTTATATATTTTATATTTCAGATGGGACTGCAGGTCCATAATTTTTACATGTCGAAATAATATAATCTCATTTTCATTGCGTCTTTGCCCTTTTACTTTTCCTTTTGGCCAATCTCCATTCTATATACTCAAAAGATAGATTTATGCATAAGATCTTCAATTGATTACTTGAAATTATTATCAATACTATTATCGACAACTTAATCTTTTCGGTTTCATTTTTTCATATGACACAATTAATTAAGATATCTTTATTACCTTCAGGTACTTGAACCTCTTTTGAAGTTTTTGCAACTAGTTATTATGTCTTGGCTTATTATTGAGTGCCTATTTTCTCAATATGATTATCTTGATTATTTGGTCCTTTCTTTGTTCTTTTGGAATTGATTATTCTCTCATGATTTGGACATGTCTCGCTTTCATTTATGCTGATTAGAGTATTTTTAGCTAGAATATGAAATTTAGTAAATCTCATTTAGGTCAGTAATCGCATCTGACAGATTTTATGCAATATTTCATGAATGCAAAACCTAATGAACTTTTGGGTCATGTTACTATATTCGATGATCTATACTTGATAATAATAATGCATTCCTTTTATTCTCTTTTCCAGTTATTCAATGTGTTCCCTTCAAGTTAGGAAACCTTTGTCAAATGACAATCGCCTAATCATATAGTATAAGTCTCCTAAATCCATTTGTTTCCATTAGAAACATCCTTTTATTTCATTTAGAGACAAACAAGAAGAAAGATGTTTTTACCCAACATTTATCTCAATTGTCTTTAAATATCCATCATGTGCATTATAGTGGATCAATAGTTATGCACATTCAAACTTTTTAAAATGGAATATACTTGACTCCTGACCAAAAGTCAATTTTGTCGGGAGAATTTTATTGACTAGTATAAGTGCTGCAATATGTAAAATCAAATATACCAATATCAAAATAAAAATTTATTCTCAAAATTTTTTATCCAGCTATTTCTGGAGGCTTTAATAAATGATTTCTAAACACTACTACAAAATATAGATTTAGTGGCGCTAATCTTATGACACTTCTTCAAACAAGCGCCGGAGGATACTTCTATTTTTTTAACAAAAAAATATATATGGTAGCTATGGCGCTTGACTAGGGAAGCAAAATAGCAGCCTAATACCTTGTATGATGCTTTCCTGGGAAAGCATCATACAAGGAGATATTTTAAAAAAGCAAAATTACTTGCCTTGTATGGACAAGTGCCATACAAGGAGATCCTAAAAAAGGTGCCCTATCATTAATTCAAATGGTTTGCAAGTGCCATTTAAGGCCATTTTAATTAGTACAAAGGCATATTTTATTATTAGGTGGTGTAATTTTTTTTAATAACCCTTTTGAAAAATGCATTTAGTTTTTTAAAACAAATAAGTGGCTAACTTAACTAAAATGTAATGTTAAATATCACATTAACTAGTACTACTGTCTTAGATGTGATCTTTATTTAACTTATCCAAAGTGTTCAGGTTATTATTAACGTGTTCAAATCTTGTATGAAACTAGACAAAATTATAAGTTCTTTTTAAAATAACAAAATAATTTTCTTTTTGAACTGAATGGGCTTTGTGTTTAGTAAATTCTATTACAAATTAATTTCAATATATAACATTAATATTTTTTAGTTTTATTGAAAATTGGAAATTTAATTCACTCTAAATTTATAAATATGAATTTTCATTAATGAAATAATAATTTGTTATGTTTATAAATAATAAACATAAAATTTTTTGATAAAAACAATGTGATTTGAACTTTATAGAGAAAACAATTTTGACACAGAAAATAAAAAAAAACTAATTAATTTAATTTTCAAAAAATAACTCTTGAATATCAAATAAAATACTTAAACTAAATTTTCTTTCGGTGGAATTAAACTAAATGTTATATTCATTCAACAACATATAAGTAAGAATGTTGACATTTCTTGTATCTATATACACATCAAATTTTTTTTTATCCCATGATATGCGAAATTCAAATTTACTTTTTGAAAAAATAAATGAGAAAATTAAAAAATATATGAGGGAATAATGTTTGTGGCAGCTATGGGGCTTTCCTAGTCAAGTGCCATAGCTGTCACATGTATTTTTTTTATAAAAAAATAAGATAAGGGTTGTTGGGAAAATAGCAAAGCTCCATTACCATGATAGATGTTTCAAAGGCTCATTGTTTAGTTTTTTTCTTCTCTAGTTACATACGGAATAATAGAAATTCCGTAAGTAACAAAGCTCCATTACCATGATAGATGCTTCATTCGAAAAGTTTGTCTATACTAAGAAACAAAAGTTAAATTTGAGAATTGGTTTAGAGGTCATAACCCAAAGATAAATCACTCTTAATAAAAGAGATTTTATTTTTTTAATAAAAGGCCTTGGACAGCGCATTTTTAAAAAAGTGTCGTACAAGGCCTACCTTGGATGGCACTTGGTAAGGCCTTGGCAATTCAAGGCGTGCCTTGAATTTTCAAGGCACTTGGACGGCGCTTGGTTTCAGGCACCACGTGGTGCCTTGAATATATTCAAGGCGTTAGGCACCTGCCTTGAATATATTTAAGGCGCATCTTTGTGCCTGGTGTCTTGAATATGGTAGTTTTTGTTTAAAATTGGGAGGCTATGACGTTTTGACAAAAAGTACCGCATGTAACCCCCTCCGTAATTATATCTGAAATACGTGATTAAAATGAATTAGAGACCAATGGCTAAACAAAACTCATTTAATATCCTATCTTTACTATGGGGTTTTCACAAATACCTTTCAAAATCTAATACACCTAGTCTCACATTCACATTTCGAATACAATTACTTCACGAAGATAAATCACATTCAATATATATCAGGGTGCACAACATAACCTTCCAGCAATCCTAGATTCTTTACATTAATCCAAGCTTTACAGGGCACATTCGCCCTTCACAATTTTCTAAATAGGGGATTGCACAAATCCAATTTGAAGCCATAATTCAAATATATATTCCGACCTATACAATCATAGATACATCCAAACATATACAGTCATCCCAACTACAATGATAACCAACTACCAAAATTAGAACTCGAGGAAGTCCTTGTCGCTCTTGGTTGCTTGCTCCATCCTCGATCTACGTACCCTATCTAAAATGTTGGTAAGGGAGGATGAGATTTGAGAGAATCTCAGTAGGAAACAAATACTAGTATGCATGCAAGATAAGTGTTTAATGCATGACATGCTTGCAATACATAACTCATGTTCACACAATGACATATTTGCGTGCTTAATGTTTCAACAACATACTTATGACCATAGCATAAATAGAAACATAGCTACAATCATTCATATATATTTCACATAATCAAGTAAAGCAATACATGCATCAATACACCAATACAAATATCAAATACATGCAGAAGAGGTAAGTTCCCTACCCTTGTTCTTTCTACGTATGCTCCAGCACCGGCTACTCACGAATAGGGCGAACATCAAACCATATAACCAAAATCAAGGACATAGGGTTATTCTCTATTCCAAATCCTTACTTTCATAACACTTAAAGTTGGTTATCATTCACAACCTTTAGGTGTCTACTCAAAGCCTAAACACATGCCTAAAGGATTGGAAAAGACTACACCAAAAAGCACCTTTCAAAAGTGCAAAATGCTGATTTTTTGGGGGTTAGCTGCGGCCCACAAATCCAATAGCCGCGGCCAAAATAGGTCAGAAACATTTGGGCCACAGCCAAGAAAATCCTATTTCTTGGCTGAACTTCCAAAAATCATAACTAATTCCAAAAAAATCGAAATGAGGTGATTCCAAAGCCAAATGAAATCTATTTAAGTCTTATTTACTGGAAAAATATGAACCATTATCAGAAATCACCACACAAATACAGAATTACTCAAAATCCAACACTACTCCAAAACAGATTCCAGTTTTAACATCAAATTTTGGACAACCATAACTCCCAACTTACAAAACGGAATGACACAAATAATGTGTCAATTTTGAAGCTTGGAATGTGATATTTAAGACTGGAAAATTTCAGAATTTTTAGATACCATTTGATCATTCAAAACTTTCATACAAACTGACTGCCCAGCACAAAATTTCAATTGACAAAATTTCCAGATTTTGGTCATTTATCCCCTATGGTCCGACATTCACAACAAACACCATTTCCATACAAATTTTCACAAGAAAACCATTGGAAATACCAAATCAATCAAATTCATATCACATTGACATGTTTTCACAATAACCACAATATGTCACACAATGTGACAACCTAAACTCCATATTGCAAATTCTTTGCATTCAAGGTTCTAATCCAATTCCAATGAACATATAACATAACAAAACACCAATTGCACCACATTACACCTTGCAATTCATCCATTTCACAATTCCACCAAAATCAGGGCAAAAACCACAATTCTTAAAACTTAACCAATAATCACAATATATAGGTCAAAAGAGAGCTCTTACTCACCTCTTCTTCTTTCCCAAACCAATTCTTTGATTCTTCATCTTTTCAAATTCTCACAAGCTCTCAAACACTTTCTTTCACAAATCTAAAACCACAGAGATGAAGCTCTTATCACTATGAACAACATTAAAGAAGGATATTAGAGCATTAGAAAACCACAAATAAGCCAAAACCTCACCTCTTTCTTTTGCTCTCCACCTTGAACTTGGTCGCTGTTCGCCGTTTAGCTTCCGCAAGCGCACGGGTCGCAAGTAATAAAGTGATAAATAAAGATCGTTCCCATCAGGACTATAACGAAAGTGAGTTAACTAATGTAACCATATGTTTAATTAGGTTGAATGGAATCATTTGGAATTGAGTATGTTAATTAAGAGAATTTGCTAAAAACAATAAGGTAAAATAAAGGTGAATGTAAAATTGATTCTACTTCAAGGTTTAAAGGCTTAGGATTACTTCTTCCTCATTGTATTTCATAAAACTATGCAATTGATTCACTTATGCTAGTTGTGTGAGTCCATATACTAGTCAAAGATTCTAAGATCATCAATCAAGCTCTCTCAAGTCAAGATTGATTTTTAATCTTCATTAACAATATTCAATCTCTTGTCTATCATTAATGAACATTATCTTTCCCAAAGCAATTCTTCATTAGACTATACTAGGTTGTTAGATATATCTCTATTCTAACAACAAACCATCCATTTAATCCATAAATTTCAAGTCTAACATGATTTTTCTCAAGTTCTACAACCAAAATAGCTCTCTCAAGCATCATTCAATTGAACCAAACTAATCATGTGGTGATCAAGCACAAGATAGTAATTAAACATGGAGAAAAGTCAGCATATATTCTCAACAACAAGCAAAAGCAAGAAAATATAGTAGTTTTAATCCATACAATGAGTAGAAGTAATCCTAAATGAGAGTTTTAGCCACTCATAGTCAATACAAACAAACAACTCAACATAAAACACAAAACCATATCAGCAAATGGGAAGAGAAGAGGGGGAAAACCAGAAAAAGAGAAGAAAATCTTGAATTTCTCCAAGAATCTCCTCCAAGAAGCACCAAAATCCTCCTCAAGCTCTCCAAGAAGCCTCCTTGTGGTTCTTGAGCTCTTCCTTGTGCAGAATATCTTCATTTCAGCGCCCCCATTAGGTTAAAAAGCCAGCTGAAGCATCAGTTTTTCAAAACGCACAGTTGCAGTATCGCAACTTTGCTTTCGCTTCGCTATAGCGAACCCACAGCGTATGCGGTCAGAAGGGCCTATTTTTTATGCGTTTTCGCTTTTGCTTTGCTATAGCGAACCCACAGCGTATGCGGTCAGAAGGGCCGATTTTGTTATGCGTTTTTGCTTTTGCTTCGCTGTGGCATAGCAAAAGCGACCGGGAGCACCTTCAAGCTACTTTGATCTTCTTTTTTTGGCTTTTGATATTCTTTTCTCCACCTCTAAGGATCCATGTAAGCTTCCATTTCTTGTCCTCATCCTCCTACAAAGAGAAGGATTTTATAAGCTTTCCAATTTTCTTCAATTTAATCTAAAACTCTACATTTAGCTCAAAAATTGCACTTTTCAAAGTATTTTCATCACAACACATTTTTCTTTCATATGTATAAAGTTTATGCACAATTTTAGTTTAAAATCACAAATATATAAGAAAAATGTGATGAAATACAAGAATTTCCAGAGAATAACACTCCCCCAAACTTAAGCTTTTGCTTGCCCTCAAGCAAATTCACACATGTAACATGAATTCATAAATTGCTTATCTAAATTGCAGATATGTTCATGCCCTCATTCATTGCTCTAAAGATCACACGAAACAAGAACTTGAGAGAATATGCCAAGATGAATGTCTTATAATCTTTAAGCAAGTTTTTCAAGAGTCCTTTGAGTGTGGGTGTGTTTGGAATCAAAAGACATTTCTCCGGATTCTATCTCAGTCACCCATAATACTCCAACTCATATACAAATTGTCAACTCTACCACTTCACTATCCTCTTTTCATCCTTCTCTACTTACAAGTTACTTCATATGGTATCAAAATCAAAAAGACTTTTAGGCTTGTAACGTGGCCATGGGTTTAGGGTGTTTGAATGGAAGGGAAAAAGGAATAAATACAAAAACTTTGAGATAAATGAATTAACTTCCTTTCTTCTTCTTTTTTTCTTTTTTCTTTTCAACAAAATTGAACTAACTTGTTTTCTTTCTACTAAGCCTCTTTGATTTTTTTTTTGGCTTGGCTTCTATACACTTTGTTCAACCCTCAACACTTTACACATTTCATATTCACAACTTGCCCTTTCACATATCAAACCATTTTTTTTCTCAAAGCAAGGTGTATTATGGTTTTTCAGGTTAGGGGTTAGGGAAGTGAATTGGTTTTCAATAAGAATATTTATATTGGTTTTTCTATAAAGGCTCAAAATTGGGTTCAAAATGGAAGAATAACAATGCAGGATAGCTTAAAAGGCTCAAACGCTTTTTAACGAAATGCCTAGATCATTTTTCAAAACCATATGAGATGCACCATAAGCTTCGAAAAATTCTAAAGTAGATTTGGAAATTGTATCTTTGAAAATAGGTATATAAGCTAGTTTACCAAGAGTTTCTTCAACAAAAGCCTTCAAAACATCCCTAACTCCAATAGTGCAAGATTATGCTCAAGAGAATTCCTTAGAAACTCATTCCAACATTATAACTCATTCAACAAGGCATATCAATCACAATTTCCTGTCAAGCATAATGCTAAACAGTTATCCAATCATAGGACCATTTATGCAATCCTAAACAAACAATTTAACCAATTCAAAAGATCTTTTCTTTAAAATTTTCCAAGCAAAGGCTTAAATTTGTGAAATTTCATATATTTCACCCCTTTTTTCAATCAAACTATACATCAAAACTGCTTGAATATCCCTGTGCACTCAATGTTCACATTCAAAATTTTCACATTTTAAAATTTTCACAATTTCCCTCCCCCAAACTCGAAATCAACAATGTCCTCACTGTCAACTTAGGTTGAAGGAAAGATCAACATTCACAAACTTGTACGTAAACAGCACTCAAACCTGTACACATTTACAAGTAATATTCACAGCAATCTCAGAGGTGCAGCAAACAGTACATGCACAATTGCAACCAATTATCAACAAGTCAAACCAAAGGCAACAACACCCTTTGTCTAAACATATCAGATTTTCAGCAGGAAGCATTGAACAGCTTACATGATAGCCATCAGTAGCTAACACCATAACAGTCACAACAAATATAAGACCAAAAGAAGCCACAAATATGAATAAGCACATTTGCCACAAGAAGGAAACACATCAAGTAGAACATAGCAATTAGGACCTATTTCAAAAGCAGAATAGTCACTGTTCAATGAGCCATCAGTAGCTCATATCCAAAACAAGAAGTCTAAGAGCAAGGAAGAGACCATCAGTAGCCTCAAGTGAATAGAGAGCACAAGCAGTTAGCACAATCAAGGACATGAAGAAAAAAAAACACAAACACACATTGAAGAACAAAACGACAAACCTAAAAGGAAAAAAAAAACTATTCTATAAAAAGATATCCACCAAACTTAAAGTCTATCTAGGTCCAAAGCTTCCAAACAGAATTCCATACTTAGGCCTATCCTCAGTACCTTCCAAACAAAATTGAAACCTGTAATATGTAGCTGAACAAATCCCTTTCAATTTGGTAAACCAAAGAAACAATGCAGTAGAGGAATGGTCACAGTGAGGTGTTGTTCTATGAAAATCAAATATTCGAGACCATAAATTGAATGTCCAAGTGTAATCATCAGTGACTACAATTAGAATAATCCCATGATATAATGCCTTGGTTTACCACAAGGAAAAGGTAGAATTGCATCCCAAAAGTATCATTAATTAATGAAGCACAAGTTCAAACAAAGTTCCAAATTGACCCCAGAGGTTTCAAAAGCATGAAAAGCGTGTTCTGAAAACTTGTTGAATTGGTCAATACGTGGTGCCAAAACAAGATTTACTGTCATTCACATAACAGCATGTAAAGAGTAGCTGCAATGGTCAAAATTTAACTAGCAATTGGCAGATGAAAAATGAGCAACCTAAAGATTTCAGAACATCAGCATCATTGGGAAATGAATGACCTTGCTAAATCAAGTAATGATGCTTTAGAAAATGGAAGAATTATTTCAAAACGTCAGCAAACATTACAGGACAGATGTATACTAGCCTAAATTCCCACAATCCTAACCACATGTCAAAACAGACTTCCAGAATAGATTCAGCTTATACATGCTATCAGGAGAACTTTTTGAAAGACATACAATTCATAAAATTTCCAAGTTTCCTGTATAACTTCTGAGAAAACAACGTTGAGTACTAAAAAATATGGGATCAAGGTGAAAATTTGCAAAGACATAATTCTAATTTTATAACAAGAGTTTAATGTACTTTCACAAGTAGACTGTGCTCTTATAAAGCCGTTTTCATTGCAATACAAATCCAGAGCTAAAAGGCTTTGTTCAAATCTCATAATGATGAAACATGCAGTTGTGAAAGTGCATTTCATTCTTGCAATAGACTTAGAAACAATCTTTTGAACAAACTGAACTTTTCAGAATACAGTAATGCAATTCAGTTCTCCTAGAAACCAAGCATAAAATGAGTGAATGGGAAACTAAGACCTCAAATTCTGTAAGTTCAGAGACTGATCAAAGCAAACAAACAAATATCTAAAGCCTTCGACCAAACCAAGCTATTTAATCCTAAGCTCATAGATAAAAAGAATATCCACATAACTAGCACATGTAGACTACTCAGAGAATTGACAAAAATAGTAAAAATAGTCCCTTTTGACAAAATGGTTTCGAAAGATCAAATAATTATGAAAATCAGTTAGGAATTCGAGGTTCCCAAGTCCATTTTCTGAAGCATGTAACCAGCTGTTTTATGTGATACAGCACAATTATTTGTCAAAACTGGAATTTTCATGAAGCTTATATATATATATATGTTTCAATTCTCAAAATAACTAAGCATGTGTAGCTACGATAGGACATCAACTAATTTAGATATGAAACTATCTAACCGGTAAGGCATATTGTGATAATCCTCAAACAACCTAAATCAGTTCAAGCTTAAAGTTAGCATGCTTCCCCAATTAATCTCAATCACAGAAACATCTTTAAGCCACCAAAGTAGAAGTTCCACTGTAATCCATCCAGAATTCAACATAGAAATAGAGAAAGAACCAGATTTCCCTCAGAGGCAGCAATGAGAGGTGAATCTGAATTGTAGAAGAGAAACCCAGGGGAAAAAATTACGAGCTCAAATCACATCAGTGTTGGCTGCGAAATGGAAAGCGAGGATTGTCGGATTGAGCAAAAAAGAACTGAGATGAGAGGTTTGAAGGTGGAGGCTATGGTGTTGAGGTTTGTATGTTGACGATCGCTGGAGTGGCGACTCCATAGCCGCAGTGAGGATGCGTGACGGAGAGGGAGTGACCCACGACTGTGGGTTGTGGGAGGATGGTGGTGGAGCTATGGGCAAGGCGGCGTCAGTGATGAGAGAAGGTAATCAAAGAAGAAAGAGAGATTGTGAGTTGGGAGGGAATGGTGAGTGACTGTGGGTTGTGGGAGAGGAGCAGGGAAAATCGTGGACGGCGGAGTGGGGAGACGGTGGTGAGAGAGGTGAGTAGGGGATGTGTTGGTCGATGGAGGAGGGGGACGACGGTGAGGGAAGGGCAATGGGAGGTTGACGGTGAAGACGATGAAAGAGGGCGATCTTTGGGTCGACGGTGAAAGAGAAGGCATGGTGGAAGGGGAGGAGCGATAGTCGATACTGATATGGGGCGGTGGTTGCTAGGTCTGAGGGTAGTGGGACGGTGTGGGGTAGTCGACACTGAAAGAGAGGGCTACAGTGAAGGAGGAATAGGGAATCGGTGGAGTTAGGCGGAATAAGTGAGAGAGGATGGCGAGTTGAGAGGAATTGGTGAAGATGGATCTGAGGGTAGTAGGACGGTGGAGCTGAAAGGGGGTATGAAAGGGGATATGGTTGTAATGAAATTAGGGTGTGAGTTAGGATGGAATTTACAAAAGAGGGAAAAGATTTTGAATTTGAAAAATGAATGTGGGCCATATGTGGGGTAGGTGCATAAGGGTAAAGAAGGAAAAGAATAGAAAAATAAGGGTATGAGTTTTGGATAGATAGATTCATTAGGGATGGGAATGGTATGCTTGGATGATTTTGGAATTTGGATGATTTTGTTGCCCAAACCCAAAGCATGATAATGGAGTAGGATTTGGATAATTCTGATAATTCCATTGAATTCCTTGGATGTTTTTGTGTGGGAGTAGCTTTAGTAGAAGTTTTGGGTCCATTGGGATCATTTGGGCAAGTGTTAGGAAATGTGGTTAGTTTTGCTGTGTTTTCTGGTTTCTGATAAAATCACTCGAGTGAGAGTGAGTTCACTCAAGTGAGGGAAGAACATCACTCGAGTGAGGGTGGGATCACTCGAGTGCATTAGTGTATTTTCCCCTCTAGCCTTCGGTTTTAGTGTTATACTTCCGGGTTGTGAGGCAAGAGTATTGCCTTACTTGCAAGTGTTGTAGGTTCTCACTCGAGTGAGCCTCTTCTCACTCGAGTGCGGGTGTATTTGATACCATGAACTCTAGTCTCTAGTTGTCACTCGCGTCCAAAATTCAAGAGTGCGCTTTAACACTTGCGAGTGTTAAGTTGTCACTCGAGTGAGGTCTTCTTCACTCGAGTGCTCCTCTTCTTTGAAAGTTTTTGTGCTCTCGGGCAAACACTTTCTGTTCTCATCTTCTAGCACTTGAAGTGCAGTCCGTACCATCACTCGGGTGAGACCTTCTTTACTCAAGTGTCCGTACCAACAATCAAGTGAGGCCATCTTCACTCGAGTGCAACAGTAAAAAATCAGTTTTTGTGCTTCAAAAGGGAAATCTTTGGTATAGTTCTTCCAACCCTTTAGGAGTTTTGTTAGGGATATTTAATGACTCTAAAAGAGCAATAATGATAACCATTAAGTATGAAGAAGTCATTGAGAATTGGAATAGAGAATTGACTCTTCGTCCCTAATTATGAATATAGGATTTGACATTTTCCCTACTTGGGAGAAACCGGCGCCAGGACACGCCCGAAAGGATCAAGGTAGTGACTCTTCTCTCATATTGTGTATGATATTTGGTATGCACGTTTATCATTGTGAATGTGTTATCGGCCATAGGGCATTACAGCGCGAGCAGTTCAGCGTGAGCTGTCGTAGGGGGCAATGCTCATGATACCTACCCCGGCCGTTGCATCTGCTGCTGTAAGTGCCGAGGCTGTGTTATGGAATCGTGGATTCCTGTTTGAGTATCCAGCCTGTGGGGCTGTGTGTTGTGAAATGTTTTATATAGATCCCAGCTGTGGTGATATATGTGATATGTTCATGTGGATGTGCAACACAGCAAACGATTCAGCATGAGCCATTGTAGGGGGCGATGCCTATGATACCTACCCTGGCCGTTGCAACTATTGTTGTGATTGCTGTGTGTTATGGATGATTTACTTTCATGCTTTGATGTTGTGTATATTATGAGTGACTTGTTACTACGGGGATTCTTTAGAATCTCACTCTCCCAAAAACACAAATTTTTAGACAAGGCTGAAGGATCTAAGGGAAAACGGGCGACGAAGAGTAGTTAGAGCTCCGGGCAAGGAGTTTTACTTTTGAAATATTTGGTTATCATTTTGTAATTATTTGGATACATTTTGTTGGGAATTACATGTACATAGTGGATAGTATTTGTGTAATCCCCTAATTATGGGAAACTTTATAGGCAATTGTGCCTTGTAGACCCTTATTTGATTAATGGAACCCAAGTGTGTCGGGAAATTATGCTGTACTCTGATATGTATGAATGAAATCAACTTGTACATGCTATTTGTGTATTGAAATGTGAATAAGAGACCACTGTGAACCAGTTTTGAAAAAGTTTTTCGAAAATCCTGATTTTGGGAAATTTATTTTCTTTAAGTTCCAAATCGTCTATGGTCTCTAATTCCACATTAACCACGTGTTTATAAACTTAAATCTCGGCCTTAATCGTGATGGGGGTTACGCTAAAACTTCAGTGATTTTCCTAAGCTGGAAAGGATTACCATAGGGTTTCATTTTGATCACTTAAAGAGAAAAATCATCACTCAAGCGACTTACTGATTCAAGTTTTTCCAATGATACTTATATCACTCGAGTGCTTAAAACTTCATTCGAGTGACTTGAATCATCAAGTCAACTTTGTGTTATCCTTCTTGTCTATCAAAATAAACTTCTAGATATATATATATATATATATATTAATGTTTGTTATCATCAAAATATTATGAGAGCTAACATTTATTAGTAATGTATATTGGCAAAAAAAAAAAATGTATATTTTATTTTACTAGATTAAGAGTTTTGAAATTTATTTTTATATTTTTAAATATTATTCTTCTCGTTTTCACCACACATAAAAAGCTATTTTAATTGGCAAAGTGATAGTAAAAATCTTAATAAATTTATTTAAATGTTAAAAGTAACAACACGTGTTTTAATATTATAAATTGAGATTTCTAGGGAGCCAGTTAAATTTAAATTTTGAAATGTCAAGGGGATTATTTGTGACTTATTAAAGTTTGGGGGGTTATCTGTAATTGGTTAAAGTTCAAAAGGTTTTATGAATTTCTTTTTTTGATACAAAGAGGGTTTTATGGAGTTAGTAATTCACATAGGATGCTATGTAGGATGTCACTTGCTATCTCTTAATTTGATGTGATAATTTCCATTAAAAAAATAACAGTCAGTTAATGGCAGAGGCTAATAATAAAAATAAAATAAAATAAAAGGTTGGAAGGTTAAATTTAAACTTTTAGATGTTAGGGGGTTATATGTAACTAGCTTAAAGTTCCCAGGGTGTTTTGTATAATTTAGCTTTTTTCTTAGTTGAAGGTTGATGCCCGAAAGTAAACTGAAGGGAGAAAGACAAAAAAAAAAACTGAAATTGTAAAATCCAAAACCATGTTTGTTATCAAAAGTTGATAAGGGAATGATGAAACTTGATAAGTAATTCACAACGCACTTTTTAGAAAATACTTTATTTGAGATTTTGTAATTTCAAAATTCTTTCTATGTGTTTTTCCCTAAACTAAAACTAAGTTAATAGGAGATTAAATCTCATACAATGTCTGGCTGGGCACGCGATTAAGCAGAACCGGGTAGACACTCTTTAAAAAGGCATTTGTAAGATTGTTTTTGTTTTGGGTGAACATTTGCAAGATTGTTTTAGACTCTTGAAATATGGTTCAGCACCAGATCCCAATTGTACTCCTCCTCTAGATCTGTACAAAATTCAGGCTTAGAAGTAGTTTGTTACATTCCATTCAGCAACTTGTCAATTAAATACTTTGGAATCCAAAGCTCTAAAATAGCTTTCATAAATCCAAATTTCCAAGCTAAATTTAATTAATCCTTTAAGGATTGCCCATTCTTCCGCCTCAGGACACTGCATTGTCCAAATACTGATTGCAGTAGTTTCATATGAAGTTTTTAGGTCCATTCTTGTGTGCTTTCATATCAGTTGTTGGTGTTCTGTGTTTGAAGTCATTTTATGTGTTCTATATATATTTTTAGTATGTTTACATTGAACTAATTAACGTTTAATTAATATATGATATTTTATTCAGAAAAAAAAGAAAAAGAAAAGAGAGAAGCTTTGTTAACGTCTTCGTTAAATTGGGAGAGGGATAAATGAACACAATCTGAAGGGATTTTTTTTTTTAGTCAAGAGGGTAAGGAACAACGACCGTCTCCATCTCAGTGCCTCTCGCTCATATGTTTCTTTTTTTTTTTGGTGAATTGGGACAAAACCCCTAGCAATCATTCAGAAACTAGTACATCACGTGGGTATTCAAACCCCAATTGGTCTGCAAATAAAGCATCTAACACCTCACCAGGAGGCTCAAGAAAAGAAACAAAATTATAGTCTCTATGCAAACTCAAATCAGCAAGTCTGTCTGCCACTTGGTTCCCTTCTCGAAAGGTATGAGTCACACAAATCCTCCAATCACCATGCAAAACCTCAGCTATCATCTTCTGCAAAAGGTCCTTACCTTCACCACCATCACTTAGTGCAGATAATACTGCTATCACCGCCTTCGAATCCCCTTCAATAACGAGCTATCTGACACCCAACTCCTTAGCAACTCGCAAACCCCACAGTGCCCCCCACATCTCTGCATAAAAAGCACTACAGACTCCAATTTTCACCGCAACTATCTTATTTTTTGTGTCATTATGCTACAAAACTATTGATTGTTAATTCATAATTCATTATTTATCCATCATCGATACATATTTTTTAGGGGGAAGTACCTAATCTTATTTAACCTCGCACAATGTTTTGTTTTGATCTTTTAATTTTATGAAGTATTGCTCTAATAACACAAGCACACTTTTTAATACACCTCTAACTCTAACATGTTAACACACAAAAAAATGCTAACATTAAAATTCTAAATTATGACAAAACATATCAAAATTTAACTTTAAGAAATACCAATGATTTGAGTCAAAAATTGGATTAGGTATTGAGAAAGAACTTAATAAAACTAAAAGATCAAACATAAACATTGTATGAAGTTAGAGATAAAAAAGATGGCCAAAAAGGGAAAAAAAAAATTTAGAGATCAAAAATACAATTTTACCCTCTTTTTTATGGTTTCTCTTATCCGTCGGTCTATGCACCATCCTCTTTTGATTAGAGCCGGGAAAATGGGCTCAGCCCTTTTAGGCCCTGAATTTATAAGGGTCGGGCTTAAGATTTTTGTTTCAAAAGTGAAAGCAAGCCTAAAAGGGTCAGTCATGTAGGGATGAGGGCCTAAAAAGGCCAGCCATGTAGGAATGGGGCCTAAAAGGGTCGGCAATGTAGGGCCACGGGCTAGCCCTTTTAGGCCCTTATATTTTTTTTTATTTTTTAAAATTATTTATATCAAAATAATATTAGGAAAAATTTCAAAAAACTACATTGGAAATAGCAAAAGGACAATTTAGTACATTGAAATTGCAAAAGGACAGATCAGGCGGTGTCAGATGGGCAGATGAATTTGAGATTTTGAAATCTCGGCCAAATGACGAAAATGTCCTTCAGCCCTCAATCAGAATAACAACATAGGAGTTGTTAATGGCGAATCTGGAGTTGTTAATGGCGAGATCGATGGTGTTATTGGCCCTGGAACTTGTTATTTGTGAAAAAAGAAATTTGAGTTGTTAATTTTGAATCCAGAGTTGTTAATTAAGAGATAGGTGTTGTTATTGGCCCTGAAATTTGTTAAGTGCGAAAGAAGAAAATGGAGTTGTTAATATTGAATCCGGAGTTGTTAATAGCGAAATCGGTGGTATTATTGGCCCCGAAACTTGTGAATTGTAAAAGAAGAATTGAAGTTGTTAATAACGAATCCGGAGGTGTTATTTACGAGGATCATGTTGTTATTCTGAAGTGGGGATGGAGGCCTGAAGAGCATTTTCGTCATTTGGCCGAGATTTTAAAATGCCAGATTCCTCTGCCCGTCTGACACCGCCTGATATGTCCTTTTGCAATTTCAATGTACCGAATTGTCCTTTTGCTATTTTCAATGTAGTTTTTTGGAATTTTCCCATAATATTATTGCTTTTTTATATTTTGTTAATGATGTTGTAAATATTTAGTTGTTATTATCTTTTTTAGAATTAGGTTTCATAAGAATATCTTGTATTAAGAATCCTAAAAATTAAAAACTTATAAAAGATATTTTTTATTTCATAAGTATTCTTACCAATTTTATATTTTTTGACTTATTTTTTGGTGATTATATTGTTTTATTTATATCTTATGTTGTTTATTTTGTTGATCACTTATACTTTTCAAAACATTTATAAGAAGTATTTTAAATTTTGTCAAGTCTTCTCATTAATTATTTATAATTGGGGTATGTAGACAATAATTTACCTTTGGTTATGGCTTAATACTGTATTTATTTGTTGCATGATGTATACCGTTTACACTCTAACTATGACAACATTTATATGTTAAATTAGAAATTTCATTGTTGCAATTTAAAAAAAACTATAAATTGTTTTTTTTGGGTACAAAAAGTATAAATTGTTAAATCTTGTAAAAAGGACTTTAGGACCTACGGGTTGGTTTTGGCCCATATGCTTTTAGGCCGGGCTTTGAAAAACAACAATTTTTCTTACCCTGATCTGTCAAGGGCCGGCCTTGATTCCCAACTCTACTATTGACCAAGCTTGATTTAAAATTAAACCTAAAACAAAAAATACATTATTTCCCTTCATGGAATTGCTTGATTGAAGTAAATTGCATTTATTTGTTCAAAAAAAGGAAGTAAATTGCATTTTTTCCCTTGCTCGACTTACCTGCTTTTGATAATTAGTAATATAGAAATTATAGTCTATTTCATGTTTATATTATAATCAACAATGTATTTTAATTCTCATCAGATCCTAACAAAATGGTAGGACCTCCATCTAATGTCATATAGGAATAATTATTGGAGAAATAACTTTCGTTTATGGAGAAACAATTTGCTGTGTAACATTTCTGTCTTCTCTCCCTTTCTATTTTCTTTTCTTTTGTTTCCTCAAAAATATGTTTTTGCCAATTTTTTTTTTTATTTTTTTCAAAATCAATGTGTTTTTTTTTTAATAAGCTGAAAAAGAATATCCTCTTTCTCTATGGCAGGAAACTAGGGAACAGGGATAAAACCATGACGATTTTGGCGGGAAGCGTTATATCCGCACCGTTTAGTTTACCATTCTACCCTCAGCTTCGCCTCCGCCTCAAAACTCAAACGTTAACGGTTGATACTTTAGACGCAAGCTTTCCTCTTGTTTTGTGATTTTGAGATTCGAGTACGAATTCGTCAATCTAGGAATTGAATTTCTGTTTCGAACACCGTTCATTGACAAATTGAGTTGCTACCGTATTCACTTTGATCATTTATGCAACCTGGGTATTCTGTTATGAAGTTCCTCATTGATAGCTTGATTTTTCGATTTTTATGGAATTCCCATTTCTCAGGTCCTTTTCTTTCTCAATCTCTTATGCATTTATGTTTATGTAGAATTGTCCATTTGTCTGTTCGTGGAATCTAATCAGTTTTCTTTGTTTTGCCATTGGAAGCAGAAATTAGAAGCTTGTTGGGAAAAAATTCGGGTAATAAGAAAGTCGTACAGGTTGGTCTTCATGGGGAAAGGGAACGATGGGTTCTGCATTTTTCCTCTTACCAGTTTGCAAATTGGGTAATCTCTTTTTTGGTCTAAACAGAGTGGATATATATTTCTTTTGCGTGTACAAAATTGTTGCTTAAATTATCTTAAGCTTGCTATTATTGCAATTGTGGGAACATTGAATTTACTCGAAATGCATTATGACTTGTCCTTTTTTAAATTATCATGTTTCTTAGAATCCTTTGATTTGTGCAACTATTAGTTTCCTCATACGCTTGTTGTATCTTTATGCCTCATAATTATAAATCTGACTTTGGTTTAGGTTGCTTGATCCCTAAGTCAAAGGCATTCTTATATGATGTTCCTAATGCTGCCAAGTTGCTAGCTGCATAGAACTTATTATATCCAAATATGAAGTACAGACACAGTTGAGTGGTATGTAATTAGGATTTTCAAATTGGAATTGACAAGACTTCTGGTATCTCAAGATACAGCATTGGTAATATTGTGCACTTTGGTCTTATTTTAGTTGGTTTTGTTCCAATTTCTGTCAAGTGTTCAACTTGTTAGTCACATTGGTCAGTTTTTTTAAATAAAGAGCAATAGGAGCTTCATTTACACATGACGTTGCCTTAGTTAACAGTGGTTTAATGATTACAACATAGACTTTTAAGGATTCCATCAACAGAAGTAAGTGAATCAAGTTTGATGAAGAAAAATTATGAATGATTTAGAATGCATTATTATCCAGTGTGATTACATTATTCACTGACCCTGGATATGAATGGTGTTATTTTCTTAGTTTCTCTATGTTTCATAATACTTAAGCATCTTTTGTGATGTATTTTTCAGGGATCTGCAGTCTTACCTCTCAGATATTAGCCTTTTCCTTGCCAATGATAGTAAAATGGTATATATTTTGGTTGACAACCGACCTTGGCTGAGAGACTTAGGGTACCAGAGCGCACACTTATGGCAACTGATGGTTACCAAGGTGATTAAGCACATGATTTTTATATTGATGTTATTTCATCCTTGAAGTAAACCCACATAATTTTGTAAATTCCAGTCAAGGTTATCGCCTTTCGCCATTTCCAAATCTCGGGGAGAGAGAAAGGAGGTTTGTGAATCAAGCACTGCTAGTAAACAAAACAAGTTTCTAAGCTGGTCCTCATTAATTCAAGAGTTAACGGTATCGAGAAAGAAGCTTATGCTTCCTGTAAAAAATCTAAGGAATTCCCTGCCCTTCTGCTTTGAATTGCATAGGACCTTGTATGGCTTTATTGTATTTGAAGTTGCATGGAACAATGTTAATGGCATCAACTATTTGAATGAGCTTCAGGTACAGCATATTTCAAGCTCCGTATTATGTTTGATCTTTACCTTCTATCCCATCATGTACTGTGTGTCTGATCATTTTTATTACTTACAGACTGATACCTTAATGTACATCCAAGCTAAATTCATGCAAAGATGGGAATTTGACAGCGTAGCTCAAGCAGCAAGCTGTATGTCTTTGTGGTTTTCAGGAAATCTATCTGAGCAAATGCAGTTGAAAGAGCACCTGGATTCTATTGCAGGTAGTTTCGATATGTTTGAGTATGCATCTCATATGTTTGAACTTTGGACTTTGGATAGTTTTGATAATAATTGTCTACTTACCACCATCACCATACCCGTTATCAAAAATCCCTCTGTTCCTTATTATAAGCTTCAAAATTGTCAAAGGGCACATACTAAAATATAAGCTTCATTTTATGTTTGTCTAAGAATTTATTGCACTTTTTCCAACTTTACTTTTGTTGAGAGCGTATTTATTGTATGTATTCTCTCTCATTTATCCTCTATACATATAAGGGCATAGTTGGAAAAATAACACCTTCAACTAATTTTCATTGTCTTCTTGATTAAGCAAATCACTTATTTGAAGCTTATAACAAGGGACCAAGGGAGTAGAAGGCTTAATGCAGGTTTCTATGAATATTTAACTGTGTTGAAATACTCAAAAATAGTGAATCAATTATGACTCTACATTTTCCAATGCAAGTGAAGCAATACACCAAACTTACTTCAATTGTGCACAAAATAGGAAAGAAAAAGCATTTTTTAGAGACCAACTTCCTTTAATTATGTTTATTAATTTAGTGCATCAATAGACTGGTGCCTTGTATATGAAAAGGAAGGTATTCCATGGCCAAAAAAAACAAAAGAAAGAAATAAAAGGGAGGTATCATCATATTTTAGACATAAGTTTAACAATGTATTGGCTGTTTGCAGCACTGAGAATATGTAACACCTCAGGGCCTTATTTGGATGGCCAGAACATAAAGAGAAAAATGGGATTTTTCTTTTTTCAAATTTTCTTGACCTGTACTCATGCTTCTTGACGATAAAATGTGGTTTGCATGAGGAAAGGTTTTGCCTATAAAATGTTTATGGCGTCTCACATGATGTCAGCAAAAAGGACCTTTTTAGCTAATGGACTGAAATGAAGTTTTGACAAATTTGTTTAATATCTGCAATCTTCCTTCAGGGGATCAGGATCTTTCTGAAACAGGACACATTGATAAGGATGATAATATCTGCAGTAGTAGGATGACTGCTAACGATAGCTCCATCAACCGTCTGGACACAAATATTGAACCGTTTTCTGAGAGAACACAACAGAAAACGGGCATGGAACTCACATCTCCTCCTACTCTTGGACCTTGTCGAAGAAGAAAAGTAATTGATTCTTTTAGTGCTAATGCTGAGGTTGAGAGTTATTGCAAGGAAATGAAGTCTGGGACAAATTCTGAGACATGTAGTAATGTTTCTGAGGATGCAGTTGAAGCCACTCAATATAAGGATGTACTAATATCATTTAGGTTTAATGACCATGACCTCCCTTTTAAATTAAGAGATGTTATAATATTTGATCTTCGACTACTTACTTTGTTAGAGGCTGGCCTCCCATCTTGGGTCATCTTCCTTCAGTCATACCCAGTAGTCTGCAATCTTTATCGCCCATGGATGTGCCCTTTGGCTCGGGTTTTGTATGTGACAATCTCACTTGTCACAGTCCTCATTGGATTATATGATTTATACAAGAATGTTCCAATTCTTAAGGCCACTGTAGCTCATTTATTTGGTCCTTTGTTTGATTGGATAGAAACTTGGGACATGGTTTCAAGGGTTAAATACTTAGGAACAATGTTGTTTCTTCACAATTTAAGAAAGGCTTTTGGCTGGTGTTTGACCTTCACAAATGCAGCTCGAACCTTCTTCTCAGTCCATGTTCGTCCTCTTACAAAGCCACTAACGATGCTCTTCGAATTTCTTCTTCCCACCTGGAACGTATTGTTTGAAGTAGCAGAAAGCATCTTCTATCTTGTTTGGGAAGTGATTGAAACTCTTGGCGACATGGTAGGAGTTCTATTGGAGCTTCTCTTCACACCATTGTGGTACATTGTCACTGTTGTTTGGGGTGTTAGTAAGTCATCTTTATTTTTTGGACTTATGGTGTTTCCCTTTATTTCTTAAATTAGTTATTTGGCAGAAGAGTTCTACTGTACTTAATTGCTTGTATGTTCTTGTTTGCAATGTCCAACAGCTTCTTCAATCCTATATCCTATATTATGGATTACCAGTGAAATTCTGTATGCTCCTATACGTCTGCTACTAGCGATATCTGGTTTTATGGCTTCCATATTTACCTGCACCATTAATATACTTGGAGCTACATGGGAGTTTGCAAGTGGCATCTTCCAGTTTGCATCATCTTCTGAGGCAGCAGTCAGCACTAGTGAAGTTTCCACGTGGCATACTCTTTGGAAGGACCTTTTTTCCCAGGTTGTTAGATGAGGTTATATAAGTGAATTTTTAAAAAATACTCGTAGTTGTTTTATAAAAGAAAATTATCTTGATTACTGTATGTTAATTCATACTAATTCCTGTTGGCAAAAAAAACATGTATATTCCAGATATTCCGTGCACTCAGGATTATACTGAATGGGGTTGCTGAATTCCTTGCAGCATGTAACAGGCACCGACTTAGGTATGCTTATACTCAGTTTTACTTGAAGAGATCTAAATTATATATGGTGGTTTGTGATAGTTGACTAGGCATACTATGGGTTTTAGGGAAAGATTTTGAATGGGAATTTACTTTTATCTTTCATATTGTGCTATATATTTTGATTTTATCAAGTTTCTTTGTGGTTTTCAGTAACCATTTTTTATTAGTTTAGCTAACAATTAGTAGTGCTATCACTTAAATGAGTTTTTACTTTCATATCAAATGATTTCCAGATTTCTGATATTCATAAAGAACAGAAATGTTTGTCAATTCTTAGTATTGGTAGCTTCGCCTAAATGCTGCTATTACTAATAGGGTAATTCATGTTTTCCTTGCAAAATAATGGTATTTTGTCCCTATAAATACTATCTCCCCTTGAAGGGGATGTTTTCTCATGTCTTGGCATAGAGGATTCTTCAATCTCAAGAATAGCTTCAAGAATATGTTTAAAGTAGGTTCAGGAAAATTCTCTAGAGGCTGAAATTCACTCCAACAATGAATAGGTGTTCAGAAATAGGATCGCAGCTTTCATAGTCTTTTTGAGAAGAAGAGTAACCAAGAAATATGCATTTGACAACACGGGGATCAAACTTCGATGTGCAATGATGTAAGTGGACAAATGTTAAGCACTCAAACACTATTACGTAGAAGGTGGTGGTCAAGGAGGGTGAAAGAGAATGTTCCCAGAATTTGTCAAGAGGAGAAACATAGGAGCTCTACTAACTTCAAGTAAAGATTTATTTTTTGTTCAACAATGCCATTTTGTTGTGGGTAATGAGGGCAAGACTGACTGAAGTATTTAGTGCCATTGTCAATATACAACATTTGAATGGCACTATTGAAATGAGTGATGATGGAATTAGAGAATTCAATGAAGGTGGAGGGGATGTCAGAGTTGTCTTTTAAGTAAATACTCTCGGCACATTTATGTGTGATGATCAATAAAAGTAACAAACAATTTTGCACTGGAAGATTAAGAACACAAGATCGTCCCCATAAGTGACCATGAATAACAAAAAAAGGTCGTGTAGATTTATAGGTAGAATGTGCAAAAGTAGCATGATGGTGCTTAACAGGTTCATAAACATCACAATGAAAATCAATCATTTTAGTAGAAGAAAACTGAGGAAACAAACTATTCAAATAGGTAAAACTAGAATGACGCATCCTTTTATGCCATAACATGAGATCATCATCCTTAGAAGTAGACACTAGATAACTCAGAACATGAGAACATAAAGCACTTGGTTCATTTGTTAAGATAATACAGCCCCTCGTACTCCTTATCACCACCAGTCATCCTCCCCAATGAACGATCATGGAAAACACAGAGTGATAAAGAAGTGAGCAGGGTA
Organism: Inga laurina; assembly: GCA_963855925.1. Lineage (NCBI taxonomy): Eukaryota > Viridiplantae > Streptophyta > Magnoliopsida > Fabales > Fabaceae > Inga > Inga laurina. The sequence goes on from OY979704.1 coordinate 49,020,725, forward strand.
GTTTACCTGTTTAGCTAATTTGCTTATAGAAAGGACATTGCAAGCTAGATATATGTAGAAGATGTAGGACAGACTTCAAGTGCAACAAATCAGAAATAGTAATTGTGCCTTTAACAACAATAGGAAATAAGGTACAATTTGCAGCTCTGATTTTTTCATGGCCAGCACAAGGAAGATAAGAAACAAACATACGTGCGTGCTTGAGAAGTCATATATATGATCAGCGGCACTGGGCATGATAACCTCGAGGCTTTCAGTTAGGGGGTCTTCCATGTAAATCCCAACACGTGTCTCGGGAATGGCCAGTGTTCTTACAATAATCACATGATAACCTCCCTTTAGCCCACCTTTTCCCTCTATTAGTATTATCTTCACTAACCAAAGCAGATGACCTAGACATCACCTTACGAAATGAAGCCTCTCGGCGAACTTCTGCATAGACTTCACCTGGTGAGGGCAATGATGATCGTTCTAAAATCCTCCTACGAACACCATCAAGTGACTCATTGAGACCAGCTAAGAACTGAAAAACCCTATCATCATCAAACCGTTTCCTGTAAATAGCAGCACATTGATCACATGCCCATTTTTCCTCTTCTGTATTAAGATCGATCTTTTGCCATATACCTACTAACTCTAGCCAATAGTCTTTTACCTCTCGTACACCCTGCCCGAGTAGCCAACACTTTCTATTGAGAAGACACAGTAGAAAAGGATCTTCTTTCATATCATAACAGTCTCTTACATCTTCCCAAATTGCTTGAGCTGTGGGCTGAAACATGAAGACTCTTCTAACCTTTGGAGTCATGGAATTGATCAGCCATAATGATACGATGGCGTTTTGGGCCTTCCACTTCACCATGGCACTCGAATTAGACTCGTCTGGTTTCTCACATTCCCCTGTTATGAGCCCTAGCTTTCCTCTGCCTTCAATTTCTCGCTTAACAGACTTGGCCCAAACTCGATAATTTTCACCATTGAATTTTTCTGGAACGATCAAGTCTGTGAAATCCTCATCATGATAGTTGAATCCTGGAGAGGTTTCTACATGGCTCTGGTTCTCGTGAAGTATTTCATTAGTCTCAGAACTCATGATGGGTGAGAGACGTCGTCGTTGCTTCACAATGCTTCAAAACTGGAGACGATGGATGAATCAGGATCTTGAACAGACCAACAAACAGAGTCGCAAAGATGAAGGATCGTGAACAGAGTCACGTCTGGCTCCGTCGGTTACGACGGAGATGGGGTTGCGAGCAGAGGCGTGTTCTGATCTACTCCATATGAACTCTGCAGTGTGTGTGTTTATATCAAGGTACTGAAAATGTATCAGGAATCGGGTTAAGGGTTAATAGTTCATATTAGAGTTAACCTAAAGGTTAGATCAGGATAAACCGGATTAATTAAAAATATATATATATAATTTAAATGTTTATACATAACACTCAAAAAATTGAGTTTTTTTTAACTAATAATCCAATATAACCTCTTAAATCTAATATTCATAAAAATATCATTAAATATATAAAGATTTTTCTCCCACCAAACAATCCTTTTAAAATTATTTAAAAATTAACAAATTTTAAGAAAATAATTTCTTTTTCTCCTTGATTGTGCCAACCCCACCCTACTATTTTTCTCTCATGACTCTTCATTACTTTACCGACCTCTTTCTCTCTCGCTTTATATTTCTTTGGTCATCCTCTTTTGGTCAACACCAACCCTTTGTTTTTTCTCACATGGCTTCCTTTATAACATATTGTTATGTTATTGATAGAAATATAGAAAAATAGAAAGAGAGGAAGAGAGAAGAACGGAAAGATTTAGAGAAGTAGAAGAGAAATAGAGAACAGAGACAGAAGAGAATTCTGATGTATTTCCTTTGGGACAATTCAGATCAAAGACTAATACAATAGGGAATGCCTAGGCTATTTATAATGTCACAGCCTCACAGACACCCTTTCCCCACAACGGCTAACTAGGATACTTAAGCACTTATTTAACTAATTACCATCTAACTATCTGACTTTGCATTTAAGTCTCTATTAGGCTAATCTGACATATTCCATAACAATACCCCCTCCCCCAAAACATCCTTGCCCTCAAGGATGATTGGCAGCTAACAAATCTGAAAACCACAACAACAGGCTTGAAAAGTCTGAAAACTTTTGCTGGTTTTTGAAAAAAAAAATGTTGCTTGAAATTTTGTACCCAGAAGCTTAGCTTGTCTTACAAATTGACCTTCAGTACTTGTGCACACTAGCCCTCCTCCTTTTCTTCCTACTCAGTGAACTGATCCTTCCATAAAGCATTTCAATTAACTTTCCCTTAAACCAAATCTGGACCAAACGTCTTGTGGGAGAGAAGAGCAGCAATGAAACTCCATCTTACAGCAGCCTTTTATTGAAAATACCCAAAGAAATAGAGTACCCAAATGTAACCTTAGTGGGCTTTTTATTTGACTGCTATTCTGGAAAACTTCTGCTAATGTAGAATTCTGTGACTTGATCCTTTTCTTATCTTGAAAAAGGCTGGTACCGAGGGTCCCACCATGTGCATCATCTTTCTGCCTTTTCCCATTTGATGCAGAACCCCAATTATCAACCACTAGACATTATAGAAAACCAGAACCAAAAAGCATCTTTATTAATCCCCCTTTGTACCAAAACCGAACCAAGCACCTTGTAGGAAAATATTGTAAATGAAAAGCCCAATACTCATTTAAAGGCATGAACCCCATTGTCATACCAAAATGCTTTTGCTGCCTAAAGGGAGTGCAATACGGTTGGTTTTTTGACTTTTCAAAGTGCACACTGTTCATGATGGAACCCAGCTGTAAACCATCACGTGAGGTCTCCCAGCCCAGTACACCATCAAAATCAAAATATGTTTGGCGCACACAGAAAATTGGGGACAGCTGTATTCTTGACTTTTCAACCATTGAAGCTTTACTCAGCCACGTAACTCCTAAGACAAGAGATTTTTGTACAGCACAATCCTTAGCTTGCCATGCAACCCTTTCACTTTTCTTTGACACACAATGGCCCTTCTCGCTTTGTAGAGACTCACGAACTGAAGGGTGAACAACGAACTGAGACAGTGATGAAGAAATCGAATTCAGAGGCAAGAAACAACCTTCACTGTGGGGACGTTGGGAACCACCACACACAGATGCTAAACTCACATTTTCCCACGTGTTTGGGTCTTGAAAACCAGAAGCAACCCCAACTTCATTCAAAATTGCCTTGGCAGATCCCACGTCTTCACGAGTTGAGTTGTCTCGTTCACGCTTACCCATGTTTCTGGTAGGCGAGAATTACCTACGAATCCATCGTTGTGGCTTTCGAGTTTCATCTGTCTATGAATATCCAGGAGCTTCATCACTTCTTCATCATCTTGCAGCGTCGTCTTTAACCCGTGATGAACTCCAGGAACATGTTGAGAGTTCTTTGGTGACTGCTTGCTAATTCTTGAACTCCAAAGCAACCTTGGGTGGTGTTCGCACAAAGCTCATCCTTTTCCGGAAAGGCAAAAGCTTCTTGCACCTCAGGTGGAGTCATTAGAGGATACCCATCATCTTCTCTATCTTCCAATACTCTTCTTGCCTTATCCAATCGCCGGTTTAGAAATATTTCTTCCGCTCTAGCGATAGAACAAGCCTCACGCATGGTTCTTGGTTGAAAGAGTCGGACTGAGTCAAGGATTTCATCTTTCAGTCCACCCACATATGCTACAACAAGGTACTCTTCTGGCATCTGGAGCCGGAATCTTGTCACAGCATCATCAAAGAATTCATTATACTCCTTCACACTGCCACGTTGCCGAAGCCACCTCTGACTACCATTGGAAGTTGAGACTGAAGAGGAAGCCATGGTTCTTGAAATTAATGTAGAACGTATAAGAAGAAGGAAATGCAGTAGGAGGGCCGAGAATCGTCCGCTCTGATACCACTGTTATGTTATTGATAGAAATATAGAAAAACAGAAGGAGAGGAAGAGAGAAGAATAGAAAGATTTAGAGAAGCAGAAGAGAAATAGAGAACAGAGACAGAAGAGAATTCTGATGTATTTCCTTTGGGACAATTTAGATCAAAGACTAATACAATAGGGAATGCCTAGGCTATTTATAATGTCATAGCCTCACAGACACCCTTTCCCCACAACGGCTAACTTGGATACTTAAGCACTTATTTAACTAATTACCATCTAACTATCTGACTTTGCACTTAAGTCCCTATTAGGCTAATCTGACATCTTAAAATAAGGAAATTAATATTTTGTTTTTACCATTTATGAAATTTTTTCAACCTAGTATTCCATTTTTTTTTTCTCTTCATTCAAACTTAGCATAAGAGTTTTTTTTTCAAAGTTATGGAACGCCGGTCCGGCCCTGAAACTCGCGAACCGGTCTGGTCTAGGTTCAAATTTAAAAAAAAAATTATATTTTTCTTTTATAATTTCATATTATAAGCCTAAAATTTTCAATTTCTTACCGGTTTGGTCCCGGTTTAGCTCCGATTTGACCCCGATCTGACTCACTGACCCTTAACCTAGTACCCCAACCGATTTAATACCCGATCCGAGTTTTAATACCTTGATTTTTTTTCCTTTCTCCCTCCATCCCCCAGCCAATTACAAAAAGTGATATGACTAAGTTCAACGTTTTTCTGGGTCAATTTGTAGATCCCCTCCTTTTATTTTGTTATGTTTTATTCTTAGGATCTCATCTTCATTATTGGATCAAAATATGAATGGTTCGGACATATTATTTTATAAATTTATTATTATTTATAAATTATGTAGATCAGATTTTAACATTTTAAATTTATGTTTTAATGCTTATATTATTAATTTTATAAAATATAAAATCCGAATCATTAAATTTTTTTATCTAAATATAGATATGAAATTTTGAGAAAAAAAGAAGAATGAGAAAAGGAGATAATCCAATCGGCAGGTCAATCTTCTTCCTTTCACTTCCTCTTTCCCTCCTCTTTCTCTTCCAAACATCCGATGATATTTCAATATTTTAAGATTTTAATATTTAAAATTATTTACAAAATAATTTTTAAAATTTTTAGTGTATTTGAAAACGGTTGAGATTAAGTATCAATAGTTTCTGTTTTATTATTTATCTTTTAAAAATTTAACACTTTCACCATAGTTTTGAAAAAGATTAAAGTCTAAATCAATGAAATATTAATGCAACTGCTAGAAAAAGAAGAGAAGGGAAGATAATACCAGAAGCGAGGAGAGACTCGACACCCATTTTTTTTACTCTTTTTTTTTTTGGCCCAATTTTTTTACTCTTCTCTTTGCTATCAGTTAAGTTCCTTATTCTATTTATTTTTTTTTTTTTACCAAAAATGTCAACTTCCTTTAAAAAGAACTAGCTTGTACAATTGGAATTTTTGTCTAAACGAATTTTCGGTTGACATCTATTAATTTCTTGAGAAGCCTTTGGACTATCAAGAACTGTAGATGTATTATGGCTTTATAGCCCTGATCCCTCCTCTTCCTTTCAGGATCAGTTCCTATTTTTTTCATAATTAATATTTTTATATAGTTTTGACTTAATTATAACTTATAACTTAGTTACTTAACCTTATCCGTTGCATTTCATGATAGTTTAACTATTTAAAATGTTAGTTCATATATTTTAAAAAATAAAATTATATATTTTATGAAACCTAAAAATTAAAGTTTTAAACGATTAAAATTATAAGAATCAAATATCAACTAAATTAAAACTATATGATTGAGTTGCACTGATTCAAAATTTAAATATTGAGTAACAGCCCAGTTTAAAATATAAAACTATAGCTACCAAGATATCACTTTTGCTCAACAAAATTGCATCATAGGGTATCAAAGTCGATTCTATATTTTTGTGCTCAAGTAAATTTCAGAATATCCAACCTGGCTTTTTGTTGACCATAAATTTTAAAATCATTCATATCATTTATGATTTATGAATCCCCACCTACGATCTTTAGCTTTTGGAATGAGTTAGTTCTTAACCCTTTGTGTGCTTCAACGGTAATTAGTTATTTCTCATAATACTAACTCTGGTTCTTAATATAAGAAATAATTGACTAATTTAGGTAGATTAATTAAATTATTTAGTTATATTAGTTATTTATAACAAATATAGGTTTGGTTTTCTTAAACCCCATCTTTCATCATGATTGTCATTAGATAGAAACTCTTTAATATGTGCACTCAATAGGGATGAATGGGGAAAAAATTATAATTATAAATTTAGGAGATAAAATAGATTGAGATATTATATTTAGGATCAAATTCAATCCCAATCAACTCTTATATTAAGGATCAGTATATACTGTATAGTCTTAAAATGTTTGAGATATAAGTGTCAGTTGAGTGATATTAATTATATGCACTAACCATAAAGTGACATGATGGCATGCAGCATTTATAATCATATACAGGAGTTTATCCGAAGATTGCGTGGCAAGTGCCAAGCATCACAGCAAGTACGTTTAAGAGATGGTAGAGCAAATTGGGTGAAACAAAATCTGGTGAGGGCCTTCAAATAGTCTTTAATTTTGTGATTTTGGCTTCTCATTATATATGCTGAACCTTATTTACTTCACAAGCCGCGCTTAGTTAAAATGCTGTTTTGGATGGAGAACTTGATACTCTTCCATGTTTAAAAGAAAAAAAAGAAAGTGTCAGAGGGTATTGGAAATTCATTTCTTGTCATGCGATGTGTGCTTGTGAAAGTAAAGTTAACGAAGAGATCTCAATGTTTGTTGGGCTAGAGGCCTAAGCTATAGGAAAATTTGTGTTTTCTCTGAATGCATAGCCATCAACCTTATAGTTAGAGGTTGTGAGAGCAATCACCCTTTTAGAGATATAGTTGATGAAGCAAGATCTCTAATTTATAGAGATTGACAAGTTAGTTTTAGCCATTTTGATAGGGAACAAAACATTGTTGCTTATAGTTTAGCTAGATTATCTCGTCAGTTGATAAAGAATTTTTGTTTCTTTGATCAATCACCACGTTCTGTGGACAATGAGGTTGTTGATGAAAGAGGATATGTTGTTTTGATGTAGGCCTTCAATGTTGAGACAATGTTATCCAGTTTTTACTCAAAACCAAAAAAAGAAAAAAGAAAAAAGAGTTAACAAAGAGTGGAAGGTAAACTTTATTGAATGAAGAAAAGTAAGGGAGGAAAGTTTTGTCATGGGTGAGTGTACACTCATTGGTGTTCTTAGTAAATACTCTCTCCGGCCCCTTTTCGGTACCTTTTATAATAGATGAATAACTAATTCTCAGTGATAAAAAAATATAGTTCAAGTTACTTGGATTAATAATTAATAATATATCAAAAATGCAAATTTCTTTCTAGAATTACCCTCATTTAATAGTAATGGGTTGGTGAGTTTAAATAATTGATCTCATTAATAAATACTCATTTTTAACGACAGTACTAAAGAAACATGTTTGATAGATGCTCCAGACAAGAGGTTGTTGTTTCTTATAAATAGGACTAAAAGAGCTTTGAAAAATAAAAATTCTGTTATAAAAACAAGCAGAGGGAGTAAAATGACTAAAGGGTGCACTGATGAACTTTGGTCATCTGAACATATTTGGAGAGCCTGCTTGCTTTTTGAAGGCAAGTAAGTTAAATAAAAGAGGTGTGTGATGGAGCCTATAGTATAGGATGCTGATATGTAAACTGTAAAAAGTTAAAAGATGCTATGAGCCATACTGTTACTTGGTCAATAAGTCGGATTGACATTAGGATTAGTTAGCTGTAGCCCTTAGTTGTTTGGATTAGGTAATAGCCGTTAGAATGAGTAGAATAAGTCATGAAGAAGAACAGGTAGGAGGTTAGACATTTTTACCTATTCACCCCAGATGTAAGACAAAACCTTATGTTGGTTGAATGATTCAGGTACTATTCAGTCTCTCTCTCTCTCTGCCTCTCTCTCCGAATCTTTGTTCTGTTTCTCTTCGTGCTCGTTTGGAAGAGCTTATTTTTGGGCAATAAGTGCTTATAATTCGTGATTCACGGTATACGAGGTAAGTATGTGAGAGGAGTTTTTTCTCGGCTTGCGTAATAAGGGCTTATTTCTCAAATTTAAGCTCTTCCAAATTTAAGCTCCTCCTCTTCTTTCCCGTTTTCCCTCTCTTTATGTATTCTTCTACACCACTCTTAACAAGGATGGTGAGTCATACATTGAGTAATTTAGAGTGCTCTGTGGGGTGCAGTGAGTTGGTTCTCCTTACTGAATAGCCTGCTTTGAACGATGGTTTCCCATCACAAAAAGTCTAATAACTTAGGCTATGAGAGGTATAATGTAGTGCTAGATAATTTCTAGTTACGTTTGGTCGTTTATGCATTGATTATCTGTATGCTACAAATATCTGTATGCTCTTGGCCAAATGAAGTTTCATTTTGTCTTTTATGAACCATTGCATGCTGACATAAGAGGAGGGAAAAGCGCGGAAAAAAAGAAAGGGAGATGGAGACTGAGAGTGAAAATGTGAAATGAAAACATGTGTGGTGGTTTCGACCAAGAAAAAAAAAAACATGTGTGATGGGGCCCATCTCTAAAATCAACAAATCATTTGTATTTCCTCAAACAATTAAACTTTATTATAATTTAACTCAGTAATTCCCCATTAGTGAGTTAATTAAAATATTAAAAGAGAATAAAATGTTAGTATTTGTTATCCGTGAAAAATAACTCCCAATTCTATAATGTCCTTCCTACCAATAAAATGTTAATTATCAGTCTCAAATATAAGAGTTAGACAAGTCTTTTATTTTTGTCTCCAAAATTCATAATTTTTTCTCAAAATGTATTAAGTTTTTATATTTTGGACAAAAATAAATGAATTAAATTTGATGCTAAAAGTAGCAATAATTAACATTCTATTGGTAGGAATGACTTTTTATAATTGGGAGGTTATTTTTCATGGATTATAAACACTAGCATTTTATTCTCTTCTAATACTTTAATTATTTAACTAACTAACTAACGGGAAATTAATGAGTTTAATTTTACTGGGGTTTAGTGCAAAAGATTTGTTGATTTTAGATATGGGTCCCACCACATGCATATTTTCATTTCACTTGTTTACTCTCTCCATCTTCCTTTCTTGTTTTCTGTGCTTCTGCCTCTTCTTTTGTCGGCATGCAACAGTTTAAGAGAATATAATAATTACAACAGTTCCCAAGTTTTCTGTAGAAAAATTTGGGACCAAATATGGATTCGTATTGTTTTTTTTTATGTGTTCCAGAATAAAACTATCATCCATGGCATTTCTGAATCCTTAAACCCATTTATTGAATTGCATTTGCAGGAAGAGGAAAAGAGGAAAGTAGAATGAAAATGAAAGTTCCATCATCATTTTGTGGGATTACAAACTAATCTTTGACAAACTTGACATCAAACAGCAATCTTGCGTTTACTCCATGCAATTTACCCTCGAGTTTTAAGGTTCTTTTTGTGGGAACACAATTTTGTTTTTTCATTCCTTCAGGTGTTTCAATGGTTTTGTTTTCTTGCCAGTCCCCCCCCCCCCCTACTTTCTCATGATTTCATACTAGAAAATCATCATTTGCATATAAAAATGTGCAGGGAACTTGTAAATAACGACAGTTCCAATAGTCACAGTCTTGTAAATTCAAAATTGAATATGTCAAAATAAATCAATGTTTGAACACCTGCCTGTCTCAATAAATTTTTTTAAATCTTGTTCTTGCTTGAATAGAATGAGGTTAATGTTTCCTCAAGACTCTTTAATCCTACGCAACAAGAGATAATTCAGGTCCAAGGGATGTTGTACTCAAAACCAGCTTTCTTTTCTAGTCACAAAAGCTTTCTTCTTACTAAGTCATTCTTGATTTATAGTAGAGATTACGTTAAAACAATCCAGATTGATCGATCCTGCAAAACTCCCCTCAAATTAGCATAGATAGATAAAGGTCTAAACCATAGTAATGCAGAGTGATAGAAATGGGTTAAGCCCCGCTATTAGTGGGTCCATGATCTAACCTACTATAAGTTTAGTTAAGTCTCCAACCTTTCAGGTAAGCCCATTGAGGCGAAGAAGCCAAGCCTATTTTCACATGGCTTGCCCTATAGGCTTCACCTATTTATCTTTTATATTTTAAATTTTCACTATAATGTATAAATACATATGCAGGCTTAGTCAGACCCAAGCTTTAGATTGTTTTGTAGACTCATGCCAGTTTGATTAAAGCCTAGTCTATTTTAACTTTTAGTAGTGCCAGCAAAAATGTTAAAATCATTAAATATGATTACATATACATATACAAAAATAAACGTGTGCCCTGCCAAAAAAAATAATGGTGTTAAATTATAATTAACGGCTTTTGATGTTTTTGCTCCCATATTAAAGTTTCATGAATATTTTTACTTCTCAAAAAGTATATTATGCTGGATGTACTGTCGTCCGTCGGTAAAACCTCAGGTATTTTTTTTCCCACCTTAGCCAAATGATAAATGGCAAGATTTTCCCCCTCAAAGGTTGATTTTTATTTTTTATTTTTTGGGCCAGGCCTCCTGTTGAAATTGAAACATCGAAAAACTAGTCAATTTTATCATGCCCGAATTCAAACTCCAAATATATTAAAGAAATCATATTAAAAACTTTAGAATACCATGGAAGTCCCCTGAATTGTACTCCCTCCAGCTTTTAATATAAAATATATTTAATAAGTTGATCTTGATGCTAAATATAATGTATACTTTTTATATTTATTAATCTTTTCCTAATTTACCCCTCTTGATATTCTCTCAACAATAATTATGAATAAGAGGGAATGAGAGAATTAAGGAAGGTGATTAGAGTATTTTAGAAAATACATGTCATATTAACTAATTTAACCAACTTCCTTAATATAATTAAATTAGATAAATATATCTTATATTAAAAAACAGATATCGGAAGAGTGTCACATAATGGTCGCACTGCCAAAGCATATACCATAAAGTGATAAAAATGGCCCTCCCAGAACTTCATCTCAACGTTATGTAAGATCTTTGTTTTATGATGATACCAAACAACTTTGTTTTTGATACCAAGTCAAAAAATACTTGAAAAAATATTTGAATTTTAAACTAAAATCAAGGCTATGTTTGGATGGTAGGACGAATGAATCAATCTAAATTCTCATTTATAATTTAATCAATGGCATTCAAATTTTGGTATTTACGTAGTCACTCCTGTCTGAAAACCTTCCAAAAGACTTTGCTGCTAAACACTAACTTCATCGCAAATGAAAGTGCACAGCCTGAAGTAAACAATATACCAACAAAGATTGACGTAAGAAGTTAAAATTGACACCAGAGTAGATTGAAAAATTAATCCTATGCCGGTACATATGGTGGACACCAGAAAGAAAACAAGCCAGCAATGGCTACTCACAATTTAACCTACATAGTGACTTGGCTGGCTGTATTCTTAACCATCATGAAGATGTATTGAGTGACAGTAAACTGCTTTACAAAAGAATATAGACATGACAAAATAAAGCAAGAGGGGCAGAGTATAACTGCATATCAATGTTCATGCTTAACTCTTGCCTTCAATATTCTAGGGAGAGGCGGCGAGGTTGGAATTCTAACTGGTTGGTTTGACACTGAAGGAGTAACCTGGCCCTGATACAAGCCTGACATGCTAGAATCTTCACCGCCGGCCACAAGATTTTGTGTCATATTATCCCTCTGTGGTCTCTCACAAAATTTCATTGCCTTGAGGACATAGTTGTCACCATGTAGCTCAAAAGGAGTGCTGTAGAAGGAGAGAAGAAAGTATGCACACAGATTAAAAGGAAAGATTTTGAAAAGTTCAGATATAAAAGATAAAAGCAGGTGGCTGATGCACTTCTCAACTTGGACAGACAAGCTTTCTCCATTAATGGTGTCTTTGAGATATGATGTTTCTCTTGATGGAAATCACACAAAGGCAGTAAATTTATAAAAATAAATTATTATAGTTAGTCTTTTGGGTTAATACTATCTTTGGTCTTTATAATTTATAGTCAATTTTGGTTTTACTCTCTGAAGTTTCAAATATGTTGTTTGGTCTCTCAAGTTTACTCTGTTACAAACTGTAGTCTCTAAAGTTTTAGAAGGACTTGCAGCTAGAGTTAACACTGTTAATTAAACTTATATGGCACTAACACCGTTAAATACCCTGACTGGGCAAGATAAGGTGGAAAAATCAATTCTAAACTTATATTTTTTTCCTGGCTACCCTCTTCAACGCTCTCTTCTTGAACCGCATCAACAGAACCATCCAAACACAACTGCAGCTACAGGGCATGAGCCAGTCGATCTTTTATTTTTGTCTTTCGCCGTTTACTCTGCACTCTCCTTACGGTTTCTTCTTCAACTTCTTCCTCTTACAAGTCAAGCTTCCAATCGCATCACACCTCTCTGTATATAACCAAACCATTAATGTTGCCACATCATTCACAATTCCCAATAAGTTCTAACCATCTTGTTTCTTTTTCATCTCATAAACATTTGGTCCTTTAGATAGTAATGAAGCGCAGACAATTTTTACATGAATCTACTGACACGCATCCTCCTCTCCTACTTGCTTCTCAGATGAACCTGAATCACATTGAGCTTAAATTTCCCCACGGCAATCTTGGATTCCGGTAGCACCCTCCAAAATGACATCATATTCTGCAGGAAAATCATAGGTCATTATTAGGCTGACCCAAATCCATTGGATACAATACAGAAGAACCCATTCCTAGTGAGGTCACAGTCCATCAGAAAATAAATTGTGGTCGCCATAGTGGGTCGATTTCCTACCTCTTGTTATCGTTGGACGATGAATGCCGGCACTGAAGCAGCAGGAGCTGGAAGCATCATAACGGTTTGTTCAGGTCAGATATTGGGTGTTATAATTTATTTTCCACCCCAACTTACCCGGTCAGTCTCGACATAAGCATGTTTAACGGTGTTAATGCCACATAATCTTAATTAATAGTGTTAACTCTGACTACCAGTCTTTCTAAAACTTCAGGGACTAACGATTTGAAGCAGAATAAATTTGAGGGACCAAAACCACCTATTTTAAACTTCAGGGACCAAAACCAAAACGACTGCAAGTTAAAATAACCAAAGATGGTATTAACCCTAGTTTTTGTTTCCAAAGTTTCCATTTTAAATTTAGAAGGGAATGAAGGAAATTTATCCCTACTAGTAGGTTTCAGCAAATGGTAATTTCTGAGATTGTCCCTTGTGGGTTTTCTCAAAGGGAAGAAAAAGCTCTTATAAGCGATGCCTCTATGCCTGTATTCATTGTCTCGGGAAGATTACTAGAAGAGGGCTAAAATAAACCCACGAATGCTTTTGAGAACAATATTGGTTATCCAAAGAAGCTTTCTCACCTATTGAAATCAAAATGTACAAGCTGCATATCATCTGATATTTCCACTTCTACAGTTGCATGGGGGCGAGCCTACAATTTTAAGAAATTATGGAAAAAAAGTGTCAGAAGGACTACAAGGCAAAAATTTTAGAGCCAAGCACCATCATTATGTAAATTTACTAATTTAAAGCTCCTTCCTTCCTTTAAAATCAGACTATTATGTACTCCCTCCGTCCTTAATTATACCACTCTGATCTTATTTATAAGTCATTTTTGACAAAAATATCTGGTCCTATTTATAAGTCTAATTTCGGTGTAGTAAATGAGATTGAGACAATTTTGCCTCTATTTATTGTACCATTGAAGAAATAATTTAAAGATAGATAGAGAGAAAAAAGTTGAAAAGCACACATTTATAAATAAGGGCATAGTTGGAAATTTACCCTATAATCATTGAGTTAACTACATTTCCTTAGCATGTGAGATTTAATTAAAAAGGACTTATAAATAGGACCAGATAAGCTTTAAATAACCAATTTGAGTTTATCAAGAAAACAGTTAAAACTAGTTAAGAGCAATAAATATGTATTTTTTTCCAACTATGTCATTATTTGTAAAGAGGATAAATGAGAGAGACAATAAATGCAACAAATAGAGTCAATGGGTAAAGTTGAAAAAAGCACAATAAATGCTTCGACAAATATAAAATGAAGCTTAAATTTTAGGACACACCCATTCACAAATTTGAAGCTTATATTTTGGGATGAAGGGAGTACTAAATAAATGAAGAGGAAAAGAGACAGTAGAGGGGAGAGGGAAAGGAGATGGAGACATATGGAGAACAGAGAAACATATAGAGATGAAGAAAAATATTTCCCTAATGTAAACAAGGGCCTAATCCCTAATGTAAATCAGATTTGTGATGATGGAATAATAGTGTTACTCTGAATTCTGCTTGTCTCTATCTCTTGGTTCTTTTCTCTCAATTCCTGTGTCTTCTTCTCTCTTGAATCCCTCTATTTTTGGTTCTTTCCCTCACTCTCTCCCATTACGGAATTATGATTCTGTAACACTAACTAACCTAACTTCCTAACAAACCCATACTCCCCTAATTTATTGCATAACACTGACCTTTAATTAAATTTTAAAAAGGGAGCAGGTCTCCTAAGTTCGACAACTATGATTTCTACCATGAACCATAACATGGAATTATGAAAATATAATGCCAAACAGATAGTCTGAGAGTTCAGTGAACTAAAGGTGCTACCCGATGATATAGTTCTAGCAAATAAAATATTTTACAGCGAATGTGATGAGAGAGTAGACCCACAAAAACCATGTCAGGCAATAAGAATGTTTAAACCCAGATTGAGCAACAATTTCATATGAACAGGTTCACCAAAAAAATCAGAAGATGATGAGAAGATAGTATACCTGTACAAGAATAAAAGGTAAGACTACACCTCCACTGGGAGCATTTCCTGAGGCATATAATTGCTCATTTCGTTGCATGAGATTCTGAAGACCTATGTACTTGATGTAATAAGACAAGGTGTCAGCAAACAGACACTAATCAATACAACAGAAGCCATTTGTTTGGCACTTATAACCAACAACACATTCCAACAAGAAAAAATACAAAATTCCTTAAACTTGCAAATTGGTATTTGATTCCCAAAATCAAATCCATTAGTGAGCACTGACTTACTTGCTCCTCCAGCCCCTGCAGGTAGGCATCTTTCTTTTCAATCCGACTCCTAAGCTGAAGGCTCTCCGTCTTGGATAAATTACACTTGAGGTGTCAAAATCCTTCTTGTTATCTCAGAGTATTATGGGGAAAGAATAAACCAGTTGACCCATATAAGATCATATGAAATGTATGCAAACCTTTAATTCTTCAATATCATTCATACTTGTATGAGGGAGACCCTTCCATTCAATATCCTTTTTATCCTTGGACATTATATCCATTGCCATGAGAACATTCAAAGCATCATAAACCCTTCGGCGAATGCTTTTCTCAGCATATTGTTGCTGTCAAATATTTGCCCTCGATTAGTCCAGAACTTGTAACTCAAACTTTCATACAGTATATTGCAATTGTTGATACTAGCAGCAAACCTGATCAGGAGATGAAACACTACTGCTTGGATCAGCAAATTCAGCAACAAGTTCATCTGCAACCTATTGAAATAACTACAATCTTCAGATATTGAATAAGTTAAATTTAGGAAACAAATCGAAGATCAGCAACTTGTCCAGAGGAAGAAAAGAAAATATTTTGCAAATAATACTAACTCACTATCAGTTCATTACTTCATGTAACATGCTGGGAAACAAAAACCAGTCAATCTTCCCCCAAACCCACTCACCCATCAAACTATTCTAACACAAAGATGCCCAAAAATGTCTCCTAAACAGCTACATATACAATAGTAATAATAATAATTTGCAACAATGCAGATTTTTATTAGATTTCATCAGTATTGTTATTTCATCCCACCAGTTAAACCTATTGCCCCTATTGCATTGCAGCAATCCTTCATCCATATCAGAGAGGCCCTTGTACCTTTCATTTAACATGCAACATCAATAAAATGCTTGGTAGTTACAAAGTTCACTGATTGGGAATCCACTTTGAAATTCAAGGCCAACTAAGAATATCTGATTTCACAGTTACTATAAAAGACTACATTAGTTTAGGGGGCTTAGCATGCATTACACAGCTCCAAGTCATGCCTAGCTTGATGAATTCTATCATGAGACATCAAAACTTAATTTGACAGAATATCACGACTCGTTCACGGAAAAACCAAATACAGAACAAAGACCAAGACCCTAATGTATAATCATACAACTTCAAGATCCGAAATGGTCAAATTATAACCAAAATTCAAATCTGAAACATTCCAGAACAAACACCACTGCCAAAACTTTCTTTTCTTTCCCCTCTTTCCACTCCATGACCACATATTGCAAGATCTTGTTCAGTGTCAAGACCAAAACTTTGAAAACCATTGCCTCGATAGCAAGATCACAGAATGAATAGGATTACCAAAAAGACCAGAAAGGCTGTAGATCTATGAGGGAACATGACTTGCTGAAGAAGAGAATTCAAGCCCGTTGACAATCCTGTGAGAACCATTGACCTTGCCAATGGATGTATGAGCTAGTTCTTGCTCCTCATTGCTAATCATAGTTGCATTGGCTTTGGTGGAGAAAGGGGAGGGCAGAGGGTGCATGGTGGAGGGTGAAGGTTGGCGAAGATGGAGGTTGAAGGTTGGAGAAGGTGGAAGGCGAAGGTGGCTGAAGGTTAGAGAAGGTTGCATCTAGGTTCTCCATTGTTGACGAAGATGGTGGTTTCCTCTCCATAGGGACAGGATTGGGATGAAGATTATTTTTCAAGGAAAATAAAATTTTCCATGGGTTCAGGTCAGGAAATGATTTTCCAGCCTTTTCCATGAAAATCAATTTCTAAGAAGCCAAAATCATGCGAACCAAACGACAGAAAATGCCATTTCCTCTTCCTATTCCTGTTCCTGATCCCTCTTTCCAGTGAACCAAAAGGGGCCTTAGAGAACGGATGTGAAGTATAATTAGCCTTTGAACTTCGGATTCCAGTTCATAATCTGATAGAGAAATCTTTTATCCACCTTCATTCTCATCTATTTCTCTGTTTCTTCTAGAGTTCCCAAGAATTTACTATAAGGTTCATGGAAATTCCCCAGAATCTATCATATTCGTGTCTAAAATTTGATCACCTAGATATGGCTACTCACTACCATCTTACCACATTAAGACAATAATACAGAAAATTACTTTTTTTTTTGGGTCCATCAATAACAGATTCATTATACAATCGAGTGCATAAAATTGAAGCAAAAAATTAATAATAGTAACAGATACTGAAGTAATCACTAACCTCATTGTAAGTGGTTCTTCCCTTACTTTCCACCTTCTCACACACTACAAAAGGGGGAAAAATAAATTATATAAGCAGCAAAGTGCATAAAATTAATGTCTGAAACTCTGTTAAGAGCAAAATCATATAAACTACTATAAGTATGAAGTTATTAAAGTGCACAAATGCAACTCAGCAAGGCTGACATTAAAAACAAGAACAAAAAGGAGAGATGAATAGATCATAAACCTTTCATGCTAAATTGGCGGAGCCCTCTTCCACTCTTGTCACCTCCAACGGCATGCTGGCCTCTCTTTTTCTTCTTACCACTAATTGAAAACTAAGAAAAATAAGTAAGAATTGATAACCGTATAAACCAAAAACAAAAAAGCATCTAGAGAATTGTTAAACCTCATGAATTCACACTTGCAAGTATTAATTATAATTCATTTCCAGTACAACGAAAATAAATGTTTAAGCACATGTGTTGCCTTGAACCAAACTAGAAACAAAGAAATTCAGTGTGCATCAAGAAACAAACAAACAAACCACATTAATCAATGTAATCTACTACAACCTAGAAAAGGAAAGCCATCAGGAACCAGAGCATACTACATTATAAAAACTACACATTCACTACAACCTCATAGAATAACAGAGAACTCACGCAACTGCTCCCTGAGATCCAGCATCATCACCATGGATGTCAAGATGATTTAGTCTTAGAAAAGTGGTATTGCTGGCCGGTGTAGACATTGTTTGCTCACTCCTACTGGATGGAGACACTACACTTTTACTTGTGGAAATTGATTGGCCAGAAAGTGTTGTCCCATGACCTAGCAGCTCATCTTCCTCTTCCTCTTGGCATGGTTGCTCAGGTTGTGCCCCCATTTTGGCAAGTTACCTACCTATCCTCCTGTTAACAAATCCCAATGATACAAAAAGACTTTGATTGAACTGAAGAGTCAAGGTAGAACAAATGATTTCCTGCACGATATAAACAAAGGTCAATTCAGTAGCGCTTAGAATCCAACACCATTTCCACACTAGTTAACAAGAGATGGTCCATACAATAAAAACAAAAAGTATGAGTGCACCAGGAAAGACCTTATGGCAACTATTCAATCACAATGAAAAGATAAGATTTCTGTGTTCCTGAGGACTCCATCAAGATTCATACCAATATATAATAACAAATTAAGTAGGATAGATAAACGAATAGTGAAGAGAATAACTTGGTTCCAACCCATAACATGAGTAAAACTCAAGAAAATGGGCAGCAACACAGAAGCTGCAGACTTAATACAGAACTATTGAAGAAACAATGATTCTTACCACATATGGTAATCAATAATGTTTCTGATTCTGCCTACTAATAGAACAGTTTGAATATGAAGAGACAGAGAAGTGACATAGGAGCTCAGTAGCGATATGCTTCTAGGTGTGCACACCACCTAAAATGAAAGTTAAACATATCAGAATAAACATATAAAATGCAAGAAATTAAGAAGTTGAAAGAGAAAAAAAGGCGTCAAAGTAATTATACAAATCCCCTGTGCAGCTACACTTCTGTAGCAACTAACAACCATGAAATATACTTCTTTATTTATACGTCCCCAAAAATGAAAAGACTGAAAGCAAAATGGAAACTTAGCAGTACTTTTAAAAACTGTTCACATAGCCGTTTTTCACATTTAGACAACGCCTTTGCCACAAAAGTAAGGGACTCATTTAACAATTGCTATCCTCAATCAGGATACTGCTAAAGTAAACAAACTACTATTTCCTGCTACGAGTGTTCAACAAAGTCATGCATTCAGATTTCCCAAATGCTTCCTCATAAGCAAGTATAGTCCATTCTCCTCAAGAAATAATTACAAAAGCGGAGAGACTAACATGCCCGAGGCAATTTTGCAAACTGAAAAGCTACACATTCTGTATGACAGAACTAAAATTTCGAGATCAATAATCAAAGTTTCACAAAATAATGACAGTTGGGATTTCCAACGCTGTAGTTAGAAAAATAATATATATATCTATGATAATATGTGTACATGCTCTATCAGTATCTTGGTAGATAAACACCACGGTAGACAAAAGGATTACGATGTATAGGTACGGAAGAGTCAGTGGGTGGCTATCTAATTCTAGAGTAGATAATTTTTTTGACAATTTCTAAATTCCCACAATTTCTTTTTGTTGCTTTTAAATAATTCTCATATAATCCCCACAGAATTAGAGCCCAATAAAATAAAAAACATAAAAAATTTCAATTTTCTCTCCGACGGCGCATTGAGAAGAGGACAGAACAGACTTGTTCGCAGAATGACCTTAGAACGGGAGACATTTAAAAGAACGAGGAAGCGGAAAACGATAAAAGAAAAGGGAGAATCCAATGCCTGGTGGGGACGTGGTGGCAAGATGGCACGAGAGGACGGTGGAGACAGTCCGATAATGGCGGTTAGGGCAGATCTGAGTCTATGAAGCGGGAGCGCCCTACTTTCTTTGATCACTTCTTCCTTGGACCCTCCGACACGAGACGTTATAAACTTCGCGCTACTTCCTTTAGTTCACTGCTTCCTTGGACTCTCGATGCAAAACGTTGTGGACTTTAGGGGTTTGTTTGGTACGAGGGATTTGGAAGGAAAGGGAGGGGAGGGAAAATTTTTATGAGTTGAATTTTAAAATATTGAAGAAGTGGGGTAATAAAATTTTAATAAAGAGAATATATAAGATAAAAAAGTAAGAAAAATTAATTAAAAATTTTTAACCCCATTTCTCTAATTTTTTTAAATTCAACTCAAAAAATTTTTCTCTCCGCCCACTTTCCCTTCCCTTCCCTTAGACCAAACAAGCCCTAGATTACGGGAGGCTTCAATTTTATTTGTTAGTTTTGTTTTCTAATTGGCTCAAAGTATAATCCCATCAAAAAGTTGGCAAAAAACCTAGTTAGAAATATTAATTATGTGGATGTTTATTGACTCATATCCTAGTCAAAACTACTTGACTGTATTTAATACTCCTTTTGATCTTAAATATAAGATAAAGTTGACTTTCTTCGGGGAGATTAAGGAAGTTAAATAAGTTACTTAATCATATTATTTGTTATGTTTCTTTAGATCATATATTAGTTTATTAGTCAAGTTAATTAGTTTAGCGAAAAAAATATAAATATAAATATTCTAAGCTAATTTAATTAGCTTCCTTAATTTCTCCAAAAAAAATCAACTTGTCTTTTATTTAGGACCCGAGGTAGTACTTTTTTGGAAAAATCACTCACAGGTCCTAAGAACTGGACATATTAAAAGAAAAAGTCCTAGGGAAAAGTCAAATATTAGAAAAGTCCCTAGGGAATTTTCTGTGATTATTTCCTAAAGTAAAATGACAAATATGCCCCAATTCTAATTTAAACTATCATTTGTTCAAGTTCCCAAATTGCGTGTTCACCTTCATTCAAAGCCATTTGAAAACCTTGCCTCGCTTCTGGTCGTCTGTCGCTAGTGGTCCACTCCGAGTGTCGTTCGTCGCTGCTCCGCTCCCAGTAGAGGTTCATCGCTGCTCCCTTCCCAGTCGCCGTCGGTCGCTGCTCCCGTCCCAGTCAGTGTTCATCACTACTGTGAGTGATGTCAATTTAACTTATTTACTATGTCTTAGATTTAAATATGACATAATAGAGAGTATTTGCATGCTATTATAAATATTATTGTTCTTGACCTCACTTCTTTTGATTCTTTCTGCTCTGAATGTAATGATGGAATATATTTGGTAATTTACTTTGTTAGCATGGTTTCTATGTGTGGAAAGAATGTTGGTTGTTATAGACGGCTAAAAGATCATAGGTCATGTTTGGGATAGTTAGGCAACTCTTTACTGCTTTAAGACGCAATTGCTTGGTAAAAGGTTGTTAGGGTCATTAAATATTTGATAAGATAATTACGTGTCTGTTAGAAAGTAAGTGTGTGTGTGTGTGTGTGTGTGGGAAGTTTCTTTTGTAAAAAGAACAAGGGACTATAGCTTTAATATTAAAGAAACAATGTTGATGAATTCATCAAACAATTAAACTCTTTGCCTTTAGAGAAGTTATGCAAAACTACAAAATGAGAAGCAACACAACTTCCAAAATGGTGGAATGGTTAGTAAACATCTACAATTAAATATTTGATTTAAGATAGTAAAATGAAAAATTCAGTGTGGCTACTGGCCAGTTACTATTAGTAGCATTAAATACTATGAATAAAGAAATGATGTATAGGTAATCATATTTTATTATTTATTCAATTATGATAATGGTTACTTTATAGTTAATTAGTTGTGTCAGTTTGTTGGAAGAGATGAAACCTGTAGTTGTTTGGATTTTCTTACTTGAAGATTGGTGTACTGGAATAGGCCCATAGGATTGATATGTGGGACCTGGTCTTGCTGACTATAATGTGCTCAATTTATGAAGTGTGCAGTGTGTTTGGCAGTGAAATATTTACTTTTGGTGATTCTAGGAGCTAACTTTTTTAAAAATGCAATAAATGTTGATATATGTTGAAGTTATTTATGTACATGCATATGATGTTACTGCTTGATATCACCATGAGTGGACAAGATGAGAGTAAAATATCATTACAAGGAATGGCTTTGTTGGTGGTTTTCTGAATTGATAATATCATTATATCTTTTCTTTCGTCAAGCATGATAAGGAGTAATGATGGGTGATTGGAGTAGCAATCATGTTTCAGGTTAAGAAGAAAATGCTGAAAAAAAGAAAAAGGAAAGATAAAGACGAAGAGAGGCAGCCAAAAGTGTTTGTGTATATATTGTTCACACAAGAGTATTATCAGAACAATAAGAAAAAGAATGAGGCGAAAAGGCCTTTTAAAGAAGAGAGTCAATCGGTGAAAGAAGCTTGGAACGCATTGAAAGATGACGAGAAAGAGACACATAGGGTGAGGGCGAAGAAATTAAGAAGATGGGCAAAAAGGACAAAATATGTGGTTCCATTCTTCACTCGCTATGCCGCTAATCGATTTATGAAAGTGTGTAAAAGTGTGAAAAATAGAGAAGATAGGATGGAGTGGCTAAAGAAAGTTGGGTTTGATAATTTAGTTAACATGTGTTGCTCACAAATCCCTCAAGATTTATGTGAGCAGTTTATGGGTGCATTTGACCCTTCAACTAATAATGTTTCGATCCAAGGGAGGTCACTTCACATTCATCTGGAAGATGTAAAAGAATTGATGGGGTTACTGTGTGAGGGGGAGACATTAAAAGAAATGTGATGAATAAAGACGAAGGTTTTCAGCAATTGAAAACATTATATGGGATAATGCCATACAAGACGATTGGAAAATGGCTAATTGAGAGAAAGGAGGATCCATATTTTGAATTCCTCTTTGTTATGTATGCATTAGGGACGCTCTTGTGTCCCGAAGTGGGTGCTAAAGTGAGTGATCGAGTGTTAAAGGTGATGGTGGCAACAAAGGGAGCTTTTGGGGATAATGATTGGCCAACCTTTGTGTTGAATGAACTTTCCAATTCAGTTGCACAATACAAGATAAAAGTAAGGAAAGGGAAAGCTTTAGGAAGAATCAATGTAGGAGGATCTATATATTGTTTGATGGTAAGTGTAACTTTTATCCATGTAACCTAAGTTGACAATGTATAATGAATTGTAAATTGCTGCATTAAATATTGACATTTGCTGCCGATAAGTTGTTATTTCAATTTTATGTAGGTTTTTCTTTTTGCATTCTTTTGTAAATGTTGTCCTTGTTGTGTTGTGTCATGAAAGTAATTTTTTCATGCAAAGAGATTGCATCATTAGCGTACTTTAAAGAGTTCAACCTGAATTATTTGGCAAAGGACAAGAAATACCTAATGCTGTCATCTGGGCAAAATTGCATGTCCAATGTGATACGTTAGTATTACTTGTTTTTTGCTTCTCATGACTTTGAAATGGTTGGTTGTTTGTTTGATTTCGTTTGTTTAACTTCAGAACTATGTATGTTGCATATGTTTGCAGCGATTCTTATGGTGTCCATGTTTTTTCATGGTTATACAGCTAGGATGGCTTTGCATAGGACAAAGAGGGGTATACTATGCCTAAGTTGTCTCGTGACCAAATTCAGTAGATGAAGGTCGATTCATTATGGTTGCTTATGACACATGACAAGAACAAATATGTGCAAAAGGTGTTGTCCATTCTAACTGGCAAGCAATAAAAGAAGAGGAAGAAAGACATGTGACAGTTGTGATATTATTTTGTACGAAACGTGTTATGTTATGTAGATATGTTGTTTATTTGTGGGTCCTTTAAGAACTTGATGTCCTTGTGTGGGAAGCCTTGTTGTAGGAAAGACAATCTGCAATGCTTGTTGTTCACTGCCATATGCAGGTGACAAGTTCATATTTACAACTTCTGTAGGCATTTTTACAACTGCATATGCCTTATTTTACAAATGGTTATGTTTGTGTTTAACCATGTTCATTTTGTTGTATGAGATACCTTCCATGTCACAATAAAACAACCTTTGTTCAAAACATTAGTTGCTGCAAAATGGTATGTTTACAACTTGTAAAGCGTGTATTCACAATAGGTTGAGTGTGTTTTACAACTTTCTTCTCGTTTTTGCTTGAAACAATGTTTTTTCACATTAAGTATGCGAAATAGTCAGTTTACAACTCATAAAGCATGTATTCACAATAGATAGAGTGTGTTTTACAGCTTCCTCTTTGTATCTGCCTAAAACAATGTTTTTTCACGTTAAGTATGCAAAATGGTCTGTTTACAACCCTTCAAGCATTTATTCACAACACTTTGAGTGTGTTTTACAACTTCCTCCTCGTTTCTGCCAGAAACAATGTTTTCTAATGTTAACACTACAAAATGGTTTGTTTACAACTTGTAAAGCGTGTATTCACAACAAGTTAAGTGTGTTTTACAACTTCATCCCCGTTCCTGTCTGAAACAATGTTTTCGCATTAAGTATGCCAAATGATCTGTTTACAACTCTTGAAGTTTGTATTTACACACTTTGAGTGCGTTTTACAACTTCCTCCTCATTTCTGCCGGAAACAATGTTTTCTCACGTCAACATTGCAAATGGTTTGCTTACAACTCGTAAAGTGTGTATTTACAATAGGTTGAATGTGTTTTACAACTTCATCCCCATTCTTGCCAAAAACAATGTTTTCTCACATTAAGTATGCGAAATAGTCTGTTTACAACTCTTCAAGCATGTATTCACAACACTTTGAATGTGTTTTACAACTTTGTCCTCGTTCCTGCCTGAGACAATGTTTTCTCATGTTAAATTTGTCAAATGGTATGTTTACAACTCTTCAAGCATGTATTCATAATAGTTTAAGTGTGTTTTACAACATCATCCTTATTCCTACCTGAAACAATATTTTCTCACGTTAAGTATGGGAAATGGTCTGTTTACAACTCGTAAAGTGTGTATTCACAATAGGTTGAGTGTGTTTTACAACTTCCTCCCCATTTCTGCCTAAAACAATGTTTTCTCACATTAAGTATGCCAATTGGTCTGTTTATAATTTATCAAGCATGTATTCACAACACTTTGAGTTCGTTTTACAACGTTTTTTATCCTCGGTGGATGAAACTGCCTTTGTTCACATAAGTTTATCACAGCAACTTTATCAGTTTACAACTTCTTAAGCATGGGCTAACAACATGTTGTGTTCATTTTATAACTTTGTCTCGTGACTGAATGAACAAACTTTGTTCACAACGCAAGCTCTTACAACTGCAATAGTAATTCCCATTGGGCCTCTCAAAACAGCTAAATTGGTCATAATTTATCAAGTGATTGACCACTAGTTGTGCCTCTTTTATCAAGTGCATTAGTCACATTTACAAGTGAATTGTAATTCTCCCATGAGTTTATAAAGTGCACACCTTTCCACTATCACAAAAGCTACCCATGATTTTAACTCATTACTGTGCCTATTTGATTGCAATTCCTACTGCAAAATTTGACAACAACTAATGCCACTTTTGACAACTTCTAATGCATGTTTTCATAATATCATGAGTTATTTTCACAAGATCACTGTCCAACCCATAAAAGTCTGTAAAATTAATGTCCTTCCTGTAACTACAACACATCATGATTTTAAACAACCGCTGCTACCTAATTTTGCAACTTCATCACAGTGCATGTCACAATTGAATAGCATATCATATCCACATATCATATAACATTAAAATATTAAGTAGTATGAGTAAGTAGCTATTTTCACCTACTCATTTTACTTAATATATACCATTTGTAAATAAGTACACCAACATCTGAACCCATTAAAAAACCAATAAGGGTCATAGGAAGGCACCATTTAATGGTGTGTGTATATATATATATATAATCACAAAAAAGTAACTACCAAAAAGCAAGTACATGCATGTAGTAATTATTTTTTAGCTTGGATTTGGATTTGGATTTTTGCAAGTCTTAACGGAGTATCCAACTTTATTGCATCTCCCATAATAATAAAACTTCTTGTTTTGAAACTAAGATTCCATTCTTTTTCTTTTCTGTCTCCCTGGCAGCCTTGTAGTTGTTGGAGGGTCCAAGAATGTCTGTGTCAGCATATGTGTGACACTCGGAGAATCAGCTCGTGGACAATTATGTGTTGCAACTGGTCTCATGATGTTTGCATATATTTTCTCCTATGCTTCTACTTTCATCCAGTCATGTACAAATGTGTACATAGTACTATTGAGTACCTTAATAGCTGTACATGCATGTCTACAAGGTACTCCACTTATTTACCATGCCAAACATGTGCATTTTCTTTGAGCAAGATCTACATTGACATAAATTGTCACTTCACCACATCTTGTTTTCACTGAAAAGTGATAGTATCCATAATATTCTGCATACATATTTTCAGCATATTTAATTTGTTGCATCAATTTCTCTTCAATATTGGGCCCAACTCCATTTTTCCCTTATAAGGACCACTTAGATGACAACCATTTATATCAACTATGGGCCAATAACCACCTATAAAACCTTTAACCGAGAAACCATAAGCATTAAATACCCTCTAAAATCTATTGTTAGATGAGCCTTCCCATTTTGCAATTGTGCCCGGATCACTTTCAATCAATTTGTCACATATCCAAGGAATTACCATGTAAGAGTCTTCTGCTCGACCATATAATTCCTTTAATGCTCTTTCTTTTACTCTATATGCTTCAGGGTAGTTCAGTTGCACCCTATACTCTCTGTACAAGTTTGCTTGAATTTTATTAGAAGTCTTGTTAATATTGCACCTCAAATCATCCATTACAATTGATGATGTCAAGGTCGACCTGTGTGAATGCCAGCCAATTAGGCTATAATGTGCATGGTAAATGTTTTTGTAACCCCCTCCCTAATTATTATCCAAAATACGTGATTAAAATGAAATAGAGACAATAATAATCAAAACTCATTTACATTCCCATCCATAAGATAGGGTTTTCACAAATTTCTTTCACAAACACTTTAACCTGGTCTCACATTCATATTTCAAATACAATTACCTCGTGAAGATAAATCACATTTATATAAATATCAAAGTGCACTATACTAATCCCAACAATCCCAGATTCATACCTTCACTAAAGATTCATAGGGAACATACGTCCTTTACAATTTCTCAAATAGGGATTACACAATACTCAATCCACATACACATTCCAACCTATCATCTAAACATATACATCCAAACATTTACATTTTTCCCAACATCTAATGATAACCAACTACCAAATCCAAATGCCCATAAGGAATTCTCGCCGCCCCTAGCCGCTTGCTCCTTCCCCGAGCCACCTGTCTTGTCTAAAATATTGCTAGGGGAGGGTGAGATTTGAGAGAATCCCAGCAGGAAACAGATACCAATATGCATGTAAGATAAATGTTTAAAGCATAACATGCTTGCATCACAATAACTCGTGCTCACATAATGATATATCCGCATGCTCAATGTTTCAACAACATACTCATGGCCATAACATAAATAGAAATAGAGCTTCAATCATTCATATATGTTTCACATAATCAAGCAAAGCAATAACATGCATCAATACACAAACACAAATATCAATACATGCAGGAGAGGTAAGTTCCCTACACTTATTCTTTCCACGTGTGCTCTAGCATCAGCTACTCGCGATCCGACGAACATCGAACCATGATCAAGGTGAATATCGAACCCTATAAACCAAATCAAGGACATAGGGTTATTCACGATTCCAAATCCTTACTTGAATAACACTTATCGTTGGTTATCATTCACAACCTTTAGGTGGCTATGATGAACCCATGTTGTGTGAGTTCAAAAAATAAAATTAGGTTTGAAAATGTAGCGTAGTAGTTCAACCTAAGTCGTTCTTGTGAGGAGATTAATTTCCAAGTTCCTAAGCAGTAAAGTGATAAAAACATTAAAGTTGTGAGAAATCATTTTGAGAATTTGACTTTTAAACTCATGAAGTAATTTAAGCTAAAGCAATATTTTTGTATTTTTGGGTTTATAAAATAGAAACAAACAAAATTGAAATTAACAATAACAATAAAGTAAATTTAATAAACTAGAGTAATAATGAAATGGGATTCCCTTGAGTTGAGGTTTTAGTCTTCCTTGCTTGCTAATGATATGAATTCCATAATGAGCCAAGAGGATGGAACTAAGCTACCACTAGCTCCATACTTGTAATAATCATTTAATTCATTCTACCGAAGCAATTAAATGAATATCACCAAATAATTTAGACTCAAGGAGATGAATAATCAACTTCCAATTCTAGCTTGTAATTACCATTACGAAAGTTCAAAGCATTTAGTTTAGTCATTTACAATCCACTTAACCAAGTTGGAATAAACAACTCAACCTACTTCTAATTTGAATCATACAAAGCTTAGTTAATCAAATCCCAGCTCAACCACCAAGTTTATTCACTTGGCATAGAACAATCTAGATCACAATTACATACTTAACCAAGCTACATAATTATGAACTAGAAAGAGAGCTTAAAGGAATTCCATTGAAATTTAGAAGCTCAAACCATTACCCAACTCAAGGAAATCACCAAAGCTTAGCTACTCATGGAAGAGGAAGAAGATGAAGCTTGATGAATAATGAAGAGATTGGTCATAGAGAATAATGGAGAACACCGAACAGCCCCTCCAATTCTTTTTGCCCAGCGCTTCCTCTCTTCACACTCTTCAACTCGGTCAAGGTCTCCTCTCATGATGCCTCCCTTTTCTCTTCCATACGGTGCTCTCTTTAATTCCTTTCACACCAGCGCCTCTTCCTCCCTTTTATTTCATTGTGTCCAGCTTTTTTTTTTCAACCCTGTCGGTTCACTTGCTCCAATTAATTCCGTGTTGCCTCTCCCCTCACACACAGCCGCAACACCCTTCTTTTATTGTGGAGCCCTCCTTCTTCACTTAAGCCTTTTGGTCCACCATTTCAAATCGGTCAAGAATTTTGGCTGCTTCTCCTCCTCTTTATTCCATTGGTCTAGCTTGCTTCCTTTATCCATTTCAATTCTCATTTTTGATTGCTTTAGCTCGGTCAACAATGTCGGCTCAACATCCTCTTCTTTCCAATTCAATTCGTTGCTCTCATCTTCTATTCCTCAAACAGCTACAATTCGGTTCAGTAATGCTATTTCGGTCAAGCTTGTTCAGCTCCTCTTTCTCTTTTATTCCTAATCGGCCCAGCAGCTGTTTTCATGCTTTAATTCGGTTTAGTCCAGTTGCTCATCTATTTCTTCCAATCTTCAATTTCGGTCCAGCTCTTCTCCTCTTATTTCCTTCACAGTCGCCACTCACCAAAAAGACAATGGTCCCCACTTCAATCTTTCTTCAATTCTCTCTAGGTTAAATAGGTAAGTTGTGCCTTGTTTGGATAAAGTGGTGAAAATATGTTTTATGATAGGTACAAAATTACAACCACCAAACAAGGCCCTTACTCATTTAACCTCCTCTTAGAAAAAATGTGAAAATAAGTTCTGCACTTGTGATGTTCCACTTTTGTCCTTCATTAAGCTCTAAAATAACATCTTTTACCTTGACCACTTAAGTTATGCCACATCATCACCTACAAAATTATATTCACAAAGGTAATATCTTTTGCTCACAATTAAAGAATAATGGGAATAACAAATATTAATTAAAAATATAACAATTTAACCACTTTAATTCCCAAATTGTTCTTTTACTAAACTATCACATTAACACTTGATTATGCCCCAAAATATTCAATTAAGTTCCACAAAAACCTAAAATTAATTAATAAAAATATATAAATATTGAGCTCTATCAGGCTAATCAAAGCCTAAACATATACTTAAATGCTTAGGAAAACACTTGACCAAAGACCATCTTTGGAAGTCCAAAATATCATTTTTAGGGGTTAGCCACGGCCCAAGAATCCACTGGCCGCAGCCAAAAATGGGTCCGAAGTATTTGGGCCGCGGCCAAGAAAAATCCTGTTTCTTGGCTGAACTTCTAAAAATCATAACTAATTCTAGAAAAATCAAAATGAGGTGATTCCAAAGCCAAATGAAATGTATTTAAGTCCTATTTATAGGAAAATAATGGACCATTACTAGAAATCACCACAAAATTTTAGAATTACCCAAAACCATAGTTCTCAGACTCGGACAGGACCGGCCCAGGAACTGCTGAACCGGGTGTCAGACCGGTCTAATTCGGTGACCCAGTCCGGTCTGAGTTTTTAATTTTTTTTAAAATCAATATCTTTAATTTTTTTCTTTAGAATTTCATACTAATAAGTCTAAAATCTCCAATTTCTCACCGGTTTGGCCCGGGTTGAGCTTCGGTTTGACTTCGGTCTAACCCACTAACCCTTAACCCAGTACCCCGACCGGTTCAATACCCGATCCGAGTTTTAATACCTTGCCCAAAACTCAACACTGCTCCAAAACAGAGTTCAGTTTTAGTCCCAAACTTTGGTAAAGCATAACTCTCAGTTCACAAAACAAAATGACACTAATTATATGTCCATTTTGAAGTTTCGAATGTGAAATTTAAGACTGGAAAGTTTCAAAATTTTCAAACACCATTTGGTCATTCAAACCTTTTGTGCAAACTGACTGCCCATAATAGAGTTCACACAAGATAGATTTCCAACTTTTCTACCAAAGTATCCAATGACTCCAAAATAAATACCAAAACCTATTTCCATACAATTTCTCACAAGGAACACAATGACAACCTCAAAATGACCAAATTCACATTAATTTCCAAGATATAACCCAAGACAACAACACAATGCCAATTTCCAAAATCCACAAACTTCACAAACCAACCTCAAATCAATTATATCTATCCAATACACACAACAACACACCATTTCCATGACCACCACATGTCATACTCTCAAAGACCCTTATTTTCAAAAATAGGGTAGAAAGTTCCAGAAATTCAAGGCCCAACCAATGGCCATAAAACTCATATGAAAATGAAGCTTTCACTTATCTCAACAACTTTCCCAAAGAGGTTTCTTGGTTCTCCAACTTCTAGATTTTCTTGTGGCCACAAAACACCACCAATGGAAAATCTAAAACCATGAAAGTGAAGCTCTCAACTCAAGGAACAACTTTATAGAAGAGAGTTTTTCCATTAGAGGTCATTTACTCACCTTAATCTCAAGCTTTCCTTCCTCCTTTCTCCTTCAACAATGGCGCAAGAAAGAGAACAAGAGAGAGGGAGTGAGTGAAATGATGAAGATGAAGGATGAGAAGCAGAAATTTCAGCCCCCCATGCCATACCCATTCGGCTAAAAGAGAGGGAAAGAGAGAGAAATAGATTTAATATTCATTGTTTGACTTTCTCAACCATTCTCTCACCATACCCACTTGCCAAGTGTCCTAATATAATTGGTTCTCATAAAATAAGTAACTCATTAGTTACTTTAACCACACCATTAGCCATTTAGTTACATAACTCATTTCTCCTTAGTTAGTAATTAAGTTCTCCATTAATCACTAACTAATTGACCAATAATTTCCATTCTTTCTAATTTTCCACGAATCATGGCACATTTATTTAAATTGCCATATAACACATATTTAATTCTTTTCCTCTTCTTTATGCGCCATTTACCCTTATTTGAGCCCAATAATTATTTCATCATATAAGTATGCTAAAATACAGGGTTTTGGGCATTTCTAATAATAATTCGGATCTTAAATCTACATTAATTCACATAATTATCCACAATAATTGTCACTAGCCCTTAATTAAAATTTGGGGCGTTACAGTTTTCACTTTTATATGTTCTGATCATTAGAAACTTCGTATCTTGATGTTCTCACGATGAATAAGCACCCATGTACCACGGACAACCATCAACCATGCACTTCACAATTATCTTCTATTGATTGTTCTTCACAAATTGGTATGAAATCTTATGTGAAATGCTGTATTTGTATAATGTCTGACCAAGGCTCATGGCATTTGGAAATATCTGTTCTGTTCCAATAATCAAATTCTTCTATTTGGTATGATTCATTTTTGGTATGTGTGTTGGCACCATTTGAGTACAACATGCCAATGGTAGGACCTCTTAACTTTCATTTAACAAAGGAGGTGGGGACATACACAATCCTCCAGCACCTACAAACAATTGATCAATCCTGCAATAAATGACAAGTTAGAGTGTTCTTCCACATACTCAAGTTACAACAAATTACTTTTCTTAAGACAACTCGACTGACACTTCTTAATCTTCCATTTGACCATTCATTGTTGGGACTGTATTCTCATTATTACCATCCTCTTCAATGTACACATGACCATATTGTTCATTATATTTCATTAAATGATCCACACCTACAAGATCCACAAATGTTGATATATCAAGGGAAACTTTGAATTTCAATTGAATTTCATTACTTCCATTTCCCATTATAGATGATATAATTCATTGCAACTCCTCATACATTGTGCTTCTTTTATGCATCTTTTTCTTACCAAACAACCAACATATTGCATTTCATCTGCTCCGCCATTTAAAAACATCCCCCCACATGAAAGAAACACAATAGATTATTTCCCGAACTAGTTCCCATCTTTCATGACAATCTGCAACATTGAGTAGCCCTTGTTATTGATTTTGTAGTAGTTTCTTTGCTGAAATTGATTCTTACGAGACAAAATGTTTCCATCATTAATTCATATTACTGAAAAGAAACTATTTTATCAAATTTGTATTCAAGATGAACTTATGATTATTTGTTTGGTTTCTATTTTTCTTAAATAGAAGCATGGCTATGATAGGTTTGAAAATAATTTTAATACACATATTAATGATAATTTTTATCTCTTTTTTATTGAGAAATTTGTATAACAAACAGGCATGCGCACTTATTTATTTTGACTATTTTAATGATCTGAATTATCCAGGTACGACACTTGTCTCGAGAAAAATCATGATTCAATAATTGTTTATGCATTCTTAACTTATTTTTATAACAAATTGTGTACTGAAATTCTATTTACTTACCAAGTTCTTTGTATTTCACATAGTAAAAATGAACCTACTCTTTAATCTGTATTTTAGAGTAGATCAGTTACTCCTACTATATCACTTGATATTATGTTAATGAAGCATATCCTGTTGATTATAAATAGAAAATCCAGGTTACCTTATATTTTGTGCCTATCACACTAGAAATTTGGGCGTGGTGTTACAAAAGATAAGGCTTTAAAATATCTAAATGACTGCCATAAAAATTGAAAAACTAATTATAGATGACTACGAAAAAGAGCATATGAAAAATACTTTAAAATGTTAGATGCGCTTTTAATATAAACTCTCTAATATTTGAAAGTTCAAATTAAATTTAACCTCTACAATCTTCTATTCTTTTACAATGAACCCCTTGCCGTTAGTTTACCCTTACCTGTTAAATGGAATTTGCCACATCAAATCAATATGAGACACATAACATCCTATACTCTAGGTGGCAGCATATGTAATCTAATAATTTTATAGTAATTATATATTTTACATGGGGTCAAATTGTCATTTTATCATTTAAGAAAAACCCCTCATTCTTCTTGCAGACTCCATTTCTCATATCCCCTCCTCCTCTACTCTACTTTTCACTATTTCCCCTTCTTCTCTCTCTCTTCAAACCCTCTCTTTCCATATCCATCACTACCACTTTTGATACTCTCTCCTTGGTATCCTCCTCGTCTCCATTATCAGATGTTTCCTAATCTTTTGTGAATATTTAGTTAGCAATGTTTCTGTACACTGCCTTTTAATTGTTTTCGAGTGAGTTCATATGTATGCTTTTGAATGGGAAGTAATGTTTTGTGCGCGTGCTGCTATAGGTGCGTATAACTCGGGTGATATGCCGAGACATTCACGAGCCAAAGCGAGAACAAGGGTTTTTTAATGATAAAATCATATTTTAATATCTGTAAAAAACATATAATTATTAGGGGGAACGAGCCAGTACTTCCCGTGTGTTGCACGGAAAGATTTGATTAGTGTTAGGATTCCATAAATGCACTAACTCATGCCATTTCGATGAGGATTATTTCCATCTAAGTGCAGTGGCTACAACAACAGAGAAGAATAGAAAGGTGAAATGATGACTTCAATTGCTATAAAAGAACGTCGGTGTTGTGAAATTCAAACACGGAGCAGAGTCGGTGATGAGCATTTCAAAGCTTGCTATACTGTTAACTGCAAAGAGAAAATATAGGAGGTATGGTCTACCACTGAAGATGAGCTAAGTATAGCAGATGAAGGTTGTGTTACTGTGAAGGGGCAACTTGGTTTTACAATGTCTAATATTATTTATATTGCTTATTACTCATTATTTAAGATTGGCTATAATTAAGGTATGTAGTGTTAATGAATTGGTATTAAATTACGGGAGATGACTTAGATGAACGCAAGCTTGTACAAGTGTAATTTCAAAAGCTGTTGTAAGGTTCTACATGGACGGAAGCTTCTATAACGCAAAATTACAGGAAAGGAGCTGCTTACATGTAAGCATCTAATTCAGGTGGTGCACTTTAAAAAGTACAAAACATAAATTGATTGACATTAATAAAGTTATAGTGACCATAAACCATATAATGTCACTTGGTGTGTGATCCACTAACCTTAATTGTCGTATGAGCTGGAACTGCCAATAGAAGGGAAAGCATTTCTTCACTGATTGACATATGGCTAAGGGCAACGTTGCAAATTATTTTAAGTTGTGCCAAGTTGGTGACATAAATGAATAAGGCAATGATGAAGTCACACTTCTGGGGATTGAGGTTATATCAGTAATAGCTATGTAATATGAGTTACAGAAAGGAGTATGAGAAAGTACAGCAGGGTGTGTAATGAAGCTATAGTTTTTTGAAGCTGGATCTGCTCATGAAGTCTTACCATCACATAATGTACATGTGTTGAAGAGAAAATAACTAAATATATTGTCTTAATACAGCAACATACCTGAGTGTATACATCCCAAACCTAATGTTTAATGAACCTAGGATACACAGCTACATACCTGAGTTATGAAATTCAAAGAGCGATCAAACTCGGTGATGAGAAATTCAAAGATGGAACCAGATTGGGTGTTGATAATTTAAAAGCTTGTTATACTGTTACATGGAAAGAGAAAATATATGAGGTATTGTCTACCATTGAAGTTGAACTTAGTATAGCACATGCAGGTTGTGTTAGTGTGGAAGGGCAACTTGGTGTTTAGATTGGCCAATAATATACGTATATATGTATTGCTTAAGGCGACATGGTTTTGATATTGGCAATAATTTAGGTCTGTAGTGTAAATGATGTATTATTTAATTTTGGAAAATGACTTAAATGAACACAACCATTTAGAAGCACAGAAATAGAAAATGAAATAGAAGGAAGGGTATATGGTTTAAGTTACCTACAGGAAGTGAGGTGCTTAAAAGTAATAATCTAATTCAGGTGGTGGACCTTTAGAATTAAATAACATAATAGGACGCACAATAATATCATTCCACTTACCAGAAACAATATACTGTCATTCTAATGAGTCACTCAGAGCATGAGGTTTGCATGTCAAGTAAAAAAATGAGGTTTGACAGAGTAGGAAGAACTACCTTTGTAGTTCAGAAGCTTCTCAATGAGGTCAACATGGGTCATCAGCATGCGTCTACAGCAATAACTGACCGAACCCAAAGCATCTAGTGCATCTCTGCACATATACCATCATATATAACAACTAATATAAGCAAATTTGAACCCTGTAGTGGTTGAGGAATGAAGTATTGCAGTAACGCTATTTAATAGTTATTAACGGTTTGTTGCAGTTTTAGAAAAGCTACTCAGTATGAGGTAATTGAATAAAGAAAGGTTTGCAAATCCCCAAAAGATGATCTTGGCATCAGAAATCACTTTTCAACCTTGAGAGAAACTGAAATAAGCAGGGCCTATGTCCATGTTTAAAATTACAAGCCCCAACAAGTTCAACTTAAGCACAGCAGTCATTTGGCGGTAAAAAGGATGCAAGTTGAGGAAAATTGAAAGCTGAAATATGAAAGAGAATGATGCATAATCCACTCAAATTATGTAAACCGCAGTTAGCATACAAGTTATGAACACTTGAGCATAACTGCAACACAATTATAACTCGTTAATCATTACAATTATTACAGGTCAGGGGTATCGGCAAGCCCATCTAGATGTTCTGAATTGATAACATCATGGAGATAAATTTCTGAGAAACTACCTTTTGTTTAAAATTTATTAGAACTTCCCTTAAGGGCTTGGAAGGCGGAAATTTCTCTGCGTGTTCAGTCCAATCTTCAGAAAATTGTTTAAGAATGGAA
Organism: Inga laurina; assembly: GCA_963855925.1. Taxonomy (NCBI): domain Eukaryota; kingdom Viridiplantae; phylum Streptophyta; class Magnoliopsida; order Fabales; family Fabaceae; genus Inga; species Inga laurina. The sequence continues at coordinate 49,056,878 of OY979704.1, forward strand.
ACACTTGCTTCTATGCTGTCTGGAAAATTTTTTTCCTGTCCATAAGCAAGAAAGAATGAGTGTAAAGAAAATGAAATTGCCCTTAAAAACATAAAACATGCAAGAATTTTCCTGGGATTTGAGGAAACTATTTGTAGCCTTGAGCTCACAGCTCACCTTCTGAAATATGAGAATTATTCAGCAGCATTCGGGGAGAATGCAACGGCGGAAACAACAAATAAAGCAACAAAAAAACAATTTACATACCTTCTCTTGCTGCCATGATTGCAAAACTGAATATTTGCTGTGAATTTTGCCTCATTGCTTTACTTCCAGGTGAACCTGCGAGAGCTCCGTTCGGTAGCCTATACAAAAAGAGCACATGACTTGAGTCTTGAACCCTAGAACGTGTTGGAAATAAGAGCACGCTGTTCAATAACGGGAGACGAAGGCATAGAAGGTTGAAACGGAGGAGCACAATGAGGCGGTTATCTGCGAAATCGAAATGAGAAGCGGAAAGACAATTAGAAGCTAGAGTAGACGCGTGCCGCAGGGAAGGAAAACGCGGCCGATTGGGGAGAAAGTGGAAACAAGAAAAAGGTGGTGTGCAACATCTGGTGACAGCGAGGATTAGACAGACTCACTGAGGAAAACTGAGAATGGAAAAAAAAAATGGCATAAAACGCAAGCCCACAGCAAGCCCAATGTCTAGCTGAACTATTCATCGGCTTCACGGCTTAGGAACAGTACTTTGCCATCTCTACAAAACGGAAGAGAAATTTATTATATATTGATTCCAGAAAAACACCACGTGAACTTTAAAATCCTAAATTAGTGATTTGATAAGAACTTGCGTTATTAATCCCATTACACTTCTTGTCAACGGGATTTTAAAATTCAAATAATTTTTTTTTTTGGGATTCTCCCTAATTATTGTAAAATTATTAGATTACATATGTTGCCATCTAAGATGCCATGTAAATGTCAATTTAGTGTAAATTCTGTTAAAAAGATAACTATCAATTAATGGCAAATGGTTCATTATGAAAGAATAAAAGATTAAGGAGGTTAAATTTAAACTTTCAATTGTCTGGGATATTATATGCAACTTAACTATTGGAGTTTGTACAATTTAACCTAAACTAAATTGAAGAATACCAATAATTTTAAATATTCCAAGACCGAGACAGATCAAATGAGATTTTAGTCATGAATTGAATTGATAATTTTGATCATGCGTTTTTTTTTTAAATAAAATTCAAATAGAATTGATAATTTTGTGTAGCACATGACCTTTTCTGTTTATTAATTTATTAACATTCCCTTGACACCCAACACAACACTATTGTGAGGCAAACAAATGATTGCCAGATGGAGATAGTATTACTGACTAAATGATTGAATAAATTCTCCCTCAGGGAAAATATGTGCATGGATTTAATAAATCCTTTATTCATTTCTGGACTGGAATTTCTCAATTACGGTCATACAATTACCATTACCTTGTACCATTATTCAGGATTTAGATTCCACGTGCAACGCAGGAGAGAAAGCTCTAGTTTGAATCAGATCCTTGAAATTTATTTTATCAGATTCTTGTAATTTATTTTCCTTGAAGGGAGTTCTTATAGTTTGATCCACTATATGAATTCATTATTATTAAGGCAAAAACTTCAAAAAAAAAAAACCGTAGTTTTAAATTTATAGAATTTCATAGATTTTATGGAATTTCCTTCCTTTTTATTTAACACAATCTGTGCATTTCTTCTAGGAATGAAATTACACAAAGACTAAACATTAAAATTATTGGATAAAACAATAAGTCACGGTCCAACTCAAACAAAATAAACTAAATAGATAGAGACTTGATTCAAAATTGAGGAAAATTAAACTACAAGAATAATCAGTGAAATTATTTTTCCTTATTAAGGAATCTGGATGTTGCCTGATGAGGACTCATCCTCGGATGCACCTTCATCTTCTTATAAATCCGATACAGTCGAAATTCTAATATGGCAGCCACACAAGCCATGGAAACTATGAAGCCATTGTAAGCCCTCTTTGGAATAGAGAATCCTCCTCCAGTCATGGCGATAAACATGCCATAGTAACCACAAATGCAGTGACCCAAGTTCATCAAAGTTATGTACTGCGTAGGCCTAATAAGGAATAAAAAAACAAATTATGTTCACCAACAAATGACCCAAAATTCAATTTTGGTCTATTTGATTGTTTATACTTGGCCAAAAAAAAAAATTGAAAACCTTATTATTTATAGTTTTATAAAAACAATTATTTTCATTTATTTTTATTATGCAAGGGGAAGGAAAAGCATAACGTTCTCATTTAATTTTTCTATATACTTAAATATAATTTGAAACGCACTTTTGTAAGTAAAAATAACATGGGGTAAATAAAAGTTCAAATACCTCATTATTTTTAAAACTATAAAATATTCATTAATGCCTCATTTTAGATTTATTTTTCATCTTATTTCCAAATGTTTGGGCAAAAAAAAAAATTATTTTCAAATTAAACAATATTTTGGGTAATAATTGATATTTATGTAACATATAAGAACAAGCAATGCGCACGTCTCTCATATTATAAATAAAAAATCAAGTAAAAATTAGTATTCATTCCGCTGATATATTTTTTCGCCAACTAATATAAAAACTAAATAACATGACAATTAACAATGTTTTACTTAATCATATACTGCCCAAATAAAAAAAGGATCCAATGTTCTCTTGTTAAAGGAAATGTAAAATAAACAACTTATATTCTGTTGTGTGTTTGATATTATCGTACAACGATTTATGATTTCTTTTTTCTTTTTGATGAAAATATTCCAAATTCCCATAAGAACAATGATTCACCAACTGCATATTATCTTAATACAATATGAACTTTATTTCATATCACAGTTACGGAGAAGATAAGCTGGTTTCTTGATGATGAGAAGATAGCTACCGTTTTTTGGGAAAGAATCAAATAAGGGGTAGTAATGTAAAATTTTGAAATCTCATTTTACGATATCTAACCTGATTTAGGATTTGTTAAATTTAATAAACTAATTTAGTATTTGAGTAATTCAACCATACACCTTTTAAAGGGATTTTTCTATTAATGATATTATTTTCAAATTAACCTTCAAATAGTTTCAATCTCTGCAAATTCATTAGTGTAAATTTATTTTGAAATTTGAAAGGAAGAAGCGAAAAAGGAAAACCTCCTACATGTTTACTTTTTAGTGCTTCAGGTATATAGGATTGATTTAAACTAAAATGACCTATTAACGTATGAAAAATTCTGTGATATAAAACATCCGGCAGACTATGACGTATAATTTTCTAATATTCTTTTGCACAATTAAAATAAATTAAAAAAAGCAATATAACAAAGAATGTTGAAGTAAATACATACCTATACGACACAGACACTAGATGAACTTGATGATATTTCAAAAGCTTGAACACTAAACGAATGATTGAGGCTGCTGCTGGAAGGGATAGTGAACGAATGAATGTAAATAAAAATGACTCGGAAAAGATAAGAAAGAACAAATGAGAGATGAATGTAAATAAATCAAAGAAGATAGTATAAGAACTAAGAAGTCAATGATTGCACCAACATCTGATGTATAACACAAATCCTGATGCATAACATTTTTCAGTTGGTATGAAAAACTTCATAAATTTAGTGTTGCACAGGTAAAATATCTAGCTGATTCTTTGATGTTTAATTTTCCAGAATTCATTTTGCCAGAAAAAATTAATTTAAGAATCAATATAACAAAGAATTTCCAAGTCAATAGAAGATCACCTTGATGATAAGAAGGCAATGAATTCAATGAGGGATGAACGTGAATGAACATAAAAAGTCTGAACTCATTAAGGGAATATATGATGACGATTTGTTCTTTACTTAAGCTCTTTAGTTTTTGGATACCAATTCTAAAGTTTCAAGTAAGCCATATATATATATATATTCATTCCTTCATGATGACTTAAAGCCATTTTAATAAATACTGCTTTAGCTTTATTGTGTAAGTTGTCCTCATTTAGGTCCTTTCTTTGAAGAGGAAGAAAATGAAAGTATTCTCTTCTTTCTTTGGACCCCAAAGAGATTCTTACTTCAGTTTTAATAAATCAAAGAGAAGAAACATGTGATACAAGTCCCAAACAATCAAGTTATTCCATACGTATAGTACTTTATATTGATGTTCGATAAGAAGCACAATGGTTGTTTAAAGGGAAGTTCTATGCAAAAGACAATGGAAAACTATGTAATTCATACTTATCATGTGTGTGTGTACACACACCTGGATAAGTAAGAAGAGAGTCTGTTTTCGAAAATCATTGTTAAAAGGAAAAGCACCAGTCAAATTCTAAGTCAGTCTCTAATTTGATTGGAATTAAAAGGAAAAAGATAAAGTAATTATAAAGTATTGATTCATGGAAAAACTTACTAGTATAACTGTGAAGTTAATTATAGTTGTTGCTAATTCTAATGGTTCAGAGCTGGCATTTGAAGCTGAGGCATCCTGATCCCATGTGGAGCACCTTTGTGAGCACACTCTACAAAGCAACAAAACAGCACCCTTTCTGTACTAAACCTCGGCTATTCTTAAAATCAATAACACAGGACATACCACATCTCTTGATTCTTGGCATTCAGAAGCCATCCATCATCGTTGGATCAAATGGGCCGTTGGCTGTCTTTGATTTCGAGAACGGCCAAGATTGGGAGCAACAACGGGGTTGTTTAGTTGCTCCGTGAGAAATCCGAATGTTAGAGGAAGAGCACGGTGGCCACATTACTGGGATGGTACTAAACAAACCCCAGCCAATAGCCGTCCATGACGGACACAAAGCGGAGACGGCGAATCTGTTTAGGTTTTATTCGACTTGTGAAATGCAAGCTTCACAGTCCTCAAGTATTCATTTGGGAAAAAAAAAACTTCGATTTTTATGTTATAAACTTTTTTTTTAATGAAAACTGAAAGTACATTAACCTATAAAAAGGTTACAATGAAACACGTTCACCGCCAAAATAGACTCATCCATAATCAACAACCGCCTCCGGAAAAGAAAGTGGTGGGTGATCAAGGATAACAAAATTCTCATTACTACTATGGGCCAACCCCACCAAATAATCGGCAAGAGTATTAATCTCCCTAGACACATAACTAAGAAGAACCTGTCAGTCTTCCGATATCCAAAGTCTCGCATCTTCAATCACTTCCCTGAACAGGTGATCCCTATGTGAGCCTCTTGTAAGTAAGTTCACGGCCTCTAAACAGTTTGTGAAAACAACGATATTCTTTAAATTCTTGCTCCAACAGATTTGAAGCCCCTATATAATTGCAATGATCTCGGCCACCATAGGGGGCACTTGAATAAGCTGACTGATATATCCACAAATCTAGTGTTCGCCGTTTAGCTTCCACAAGCATACGGGTCGCAAGTAATAAATTAGTGAGAAACGAATGTCGATTCACAAGGACTATGACAAAAGCGAGTTAACTAATTTAACCATGTTCTTAATTAGGCTGAATGGAATCATTTAAATTTGATCAATTTGTATAAAGACTTTTGATAAAAATAAACAAAGAAAAACAATGGAAATTGGGTCTAACTTCAAGAGGTTTAACTTAGGATTACTTCTTCACCATTGTATTTCATGAAACTATGCAATTAAATCACTTATGCTAGTTAAATAAGTTATATGCTAGTCAAAGATCCTAAAATCATCAACCAAGCTCTTTCAAGTCAAGATTGATTTTTAATTTTCATTAAAAACATTCAATCTCTTGTTTGTAAATAGTGAAAACCATCTTTCCAAAACAATTCTTCAATAGATTATATTAGGTTGTTAGATATATCTCTATTCTAAAAACAAACCATCCATTTAATCATTAAATTTCAAGTCTAACATGATTTTTCTCAAGTTCTACAATTAAAATAGCTCTCTCAAGTATCTTCAAATTGAACTACTCTAATCATGTGGTGATCAAGCACAAGATAGCATTAAGTATAGAGAAACATCAACATATAATACTCATTAACCAATAAAAGCAAGATAATCTAGTAGTTTCAATCTATACAACGGGTAAAAGTAATCCTAATGGATAGTTCTAGCTACTCATTGGTCTGTACAAGCCAAAATCTCAGCACAAAATCATAATCCATATCAGCAAAATAGAGAAAAAGAAGAGAAGAACAAGAAAAACTCAAGAATTGGGGCTCTAAATCATTTCTTAATCTAATCCCAAGCTCCAAGCTCTCCAAAATGCCAAACCCTAGCAGCCAAGACGTTCAAGGAGTCCAGAACTATTGATTTTTGACCTAGCCCATGCCTTTATACTGGTTTTTCTGCTTTAGTTTTCAAAATGCACAGCATCAATTTCACGCGTTTGCCGCAGGTTCGCTATGGCGAATTCCATGGCGAACAGTCATACAGAACCAGACAGAAGCAGTGCTTTTTCTGGTGGTTTTGCTATGACTTTAGCTACAGCGGATTCCACAGCAAGTGCAGGCTTCTCCTCCATAATGTCCATTTTCCTCTTCCTCTTGCATTCTTTCCTTCCCTTTACAACTTCCCATGATCTTTGAGAGCTTTTATAACTTGTCATCTTCCATCTACAAGGAGGAAGACTTCATGAGCTCTTTAACTTTCATGAATAGTCAAAAATATGTGCATTTAACTCATGATTCAACAAAATTTGGATTTAGCTTATGTCCTATCATATTTTCTTCCATAATCTCTTTATATGCACAATTTGAACCTAAAAATAAGTGAAAAGAGAAGAAAATGTGCTAGAATACTCTTGATTTCTATGAGTTAACATCCAGCTTCCATCTTTATCTTTGATAGCTCCAGTGCAGCCCGTCATGCCCGATTCCAGAACTGAGCCATCTGTCTCCAAAGTAGCAAAGCCAGGTCTTCCCCCTCATATCTACTCCTTCCTCGATAGTATTACAATAGTAGAAGTGACAATTGTTGGTTAAGTCCAGATCCCAAACAGCTCTGAATAAACTAGAGTGACCATTATGGTGGCCCATCTCTTGTTCATTCCCAAATAGCTTTGAACAACGATCTACCTAGATATCCCAGCAGACATACCAGAACAAAACTGGCCAGCTAACTTTACTAGTGAAGTTTCGCCCCGCTTCATTCCTGAGATTCCATTGTATCCACTCCATTCCTTGAAGGGTAGAGAATTTATCCCACAGAACAGGATTAATTAAGAAAATCCACCTCTCCCTTGCCTTAACACAATCCCTTAATAAGTACATCAGGTCTTCCTCGGCATTGCATCCAAAAGAGCATTCTGCATATTCCATCAAGCCCCTTTGTTCCCTTAGCTTCGCTGTATGTACCCTCCCATGAGTTGCAAGCCACATAAATGACCTAATCTTTTCTGGAACTGCCCATCTCCACAGCAACCTCCAAAAGGATTGATTCTGATTCTGGGAACTTGCAAAACAAAAACAATACGCAGAACTAACAGAGAAACAACCATCCACAGCAGGTTTCCAAAAATATCTATCTTCTCCTCTCTCCTCACAGGGCGGATGAGCGCTCATAATTTGCTCGATAATGGGCCACTGGAACCACCTGCTTAACTTCCTTATGTCCCAACCCCCCCGCAACGGATTGATGTAATCTTGAACTTTCTCATTGATGTCAATGGGCTATTTAATTCAGATCAATTATCATACCAGAACGAGGCCAACATACCATTACCGATTTTAATTTTCACCCCTTGGAATTTTTCCCAAACAGAGCAAACTCCTCTCCAAGTATTAGATGCATTATGCAGAAGTCTCGGTCTATTCATTTGATCCTATTTGTATTTGCTCCTAAGCACACTCATCCATAAAGCATCCTTGTTAGTAAGAAGGTGCCAGCACAACTTCATAATAAAAAGCTTCATTTTGTTTGCACATACCCCTAATGCCTAAGCCACCTTCTTTCTTATCCTTCTTAATCTGATCCCATGAGATAAGGTGCATCTTCCTTTGATCCTCCTTCTCATCCCATAAAAAGCTTCTGCCCTTCTTTTCCAGCTCCTTTAGAATTCCTTTTGGGAGCAACATGGTCTGCATGTGATAAGCCGGGATGGCAGATAGAACTGATTTAATAAGAGTTATTCTCCCTGCCATATTCAAACATCCTCTTTTCTATCCTGTTAGTCTCTTTTGTGTCTTCTCAAGAATGGAGTTAAAAATAACCTTAGAAACCCTCTTATGGATTAAAGGGATACCGAGGTATTTACCCAAATCACCTGTTAAAGGAACTCCCATAGCTCTGCTCAGCCCATAAGCCCTATTGGAATGGATATTATTGGAGAAACAAACTCTAGTCTTCCTTCTGTTAACTTTCTGCCCTGACACATCGCAAAATTTCTGAAGACAACACAACATTTGCTCAATCTGGTTTTCCGATGCCTCTCTAAATAAAATTAGATCATATGCAAAGAAGAAGTGAGAAATGGGAGGACCGCCTCTATTAAGACGAATTGATTTCCATAAGCCAGCATTGATTGCATCCTGAATAATATGACTTAACCGTTCTATGCATAGAGTGAAGATATATGGGGAAAGGGGGTCCACCTGTCTGACTCCATGAGAAGAAATAAAAGTATTTGTAGTTTCCCCATTCTACAACACCTGAAAAGATGGGCTCAAGATACAAGTCATAATAAGATCACATATTTTTCCTTCTATGACGACAATGTGAAGCGTATTATGTATAAATGACCATTCCAGATGGTCATGTGCCTTTTCAAGATCTACCTTTACAGCCTCCAACTTTTCTTTCCTTTCTTCACCCTCGTTGAATGAATGACTTCTTGAGTAATAATAATATTGTCACTGCTCTGGCGCCCTGCAATAAAGCTACATTGATGTTGCCCAACAATTTTCCCCATCACCTCCCGGAGATGACAACTAAGAATCTTGGTAATTATTTTATAGCTCACATTACACGGAGAGATGGGCCTGAAATCCATAATGGTCTCTGGATTATCCAATTTCGGAATGAGCACTATATTCGTATTATTGATGTCTCTAATCTGGCCTGGTTCTTGGAAAATATCAGTCACTAAGTCAACAATATGCATCCCAACAACTGGCCAATATTCTTGATAAAAGATTGCCTAAATACTAGGGATGATCAAAAAACCCGGTGGTCCAGGTAGTCTGACCCGACCCGGTCTGACCCGACCCGGTCCGAGAAAAAAATTTTGGTCCCAGGCAGCTTCTCACAGACCAGACCGGACTGGTCATCTCGGGTTGGACTGGACTTCGGTCCAAGTTGTCCAACCCCATAGACTGGTCCGGTCTGACCCGAGGTATACACTGTACACATATATATTTTTTTAAACTCCCTTTTCTTTTTTTTTTGAACAGCTTTAAACTCCCTTTTCGCACCACGCAGTCACGCACCACGCAGTCACGCACCACGCACACGCAGGAACGCACTCAAGCAGGCACGCCGCACGCACTCCACTCCACGCGATTCAGATCTGGTTCTTGTTCAGAGTAGAGTTCAGTCAATAATCTAATCCCCATCTCACTTTCGGATTCGGCCAAGAAGTTCGATTTCATCATCTCTGATCTCCGTGTCCACCATCGGCTCCGGTTGCGTTCGTCTCCCTCGGCTCCGGTCTCCCTCGAGTCTCGGCGATTCCGGTCTCCCTCTCAGATCTGGTTCTGGTCTCCCTCGAGTCTCGGCGATTCAGCGTCCTCGCTCCGATCTAGTTCCCAAGCCCTCGTCCTCGCTCCGATTGGTTTTGCATCTTGCTGGGTACATTATTCAAGCGAGCCTCTGTTAAACAGAAGCTATCTGGGTCTCAGCTTACTCCCATTGCAGATCGGCGTGCCCTGTCTCCGTGTCCCTCTGACCTCCAGTTCCCATCTCTGGTCTTCCGTCCGTCTCGGCGCCTTGAAGGTAAGAAATTAACGTTACTTTGCATCTTATTTTTTGCACTGGTTGGCTCTTGGCTGCTGCTAGTTTAATGATTGTATGAACTATGAATTATGAACTAAAAAATATACTACATATCAGATTTTGTATTATGATGAATTATGATTGCACTGGTTGGCTCTTGGCTACTGCTGCTGGTTTTCTACTATTTTGATGAATTATAAAACTAATTTATGAATACTTGCTTTTCAGTTTTTGCAGACATGGATAATGAGCAAAGTTCAAGTGTTGACTTATCTCAATCTTCCAATATTGGTGAGAATGAGTGTCTTGGTGGACTATCTTGTAATCCTACTGATTCCATTAATTCTCACCAACCTCCAACCACTGTAGAATGTCCTCCTCCTACTCCAGCAACTGCCACTGGAAGTGAATCCACAAAAGGTTGTAATAAGAAGAGAAAACAACTTGAGAAAAAACAATCAGAAGTGTGGGATCACTATACTAAGTTACCATTGGAGGATACAGATGGAGAGCTTAGAGCTGCATGCAAGTATTGTGGTAATGATTATGCTTGTGATCCAATTAAATGTGGTACGACTTCTTTGAAGAGACACTTAAGAAAGTGTCAAAAAAATCCACACAGGACAACTGAAATATCAAAACAATCCATGTTGAACTATGTTTCACAAGGTGGGCAAGGGGGAAGCCTAGCACCTCACATGTTCAATCAAAAACGTTGTCGTAGGGCTCTCGCGGAGTTCGTTATATGTGATGAGATGCCATTTAGACTGGTCGAAAAGCAAGGTTTTAAATCATTCGTTAAAGAGTTGGAGCCAAGGTTTCAAATTCCTTCTAGACATACGGTTGCTAGGGATTGTTGGCAATTGTATCTTGGTGAAATGAGGATCTTGAAGAATCAATTGAAGCAGTGTACTAGTCGTATTTGCCTTACTACAGACTGTTGGACGTCAGTTCAAAACTTCAACTACTTATGTCTTACAGCTCATTTCATTGACAAAGATTGGAAGTTGCACAAAAGGATTCTTAATTTTTGTTTGATTGAGAATCATAAGGGTGATACAATTGGAAAGACTATTGAGAGGTGCATATCAGAATGGGGCATACAAAATGTGTTCACCATCACAGTTGATAATGCAACATCCAATGACACAGCCCTTTCATATTTGAAAAAACGACTTATGAATTGGAAGGGTCTTGTTTGTGGTGGTGATTTTCTTAAACTACGGTGTTCTGCTCATATTCTCAATTTGATTGTCTCTGATGGCTTGAAGGAATTGAAAGATGCATTCGAATCAATTCGAAATGCAGTAAGGTATGTCCGTTCCTCCCCTGCTCGCCTTAAAAAATTTCAAGATTTATGTGACTTGGAAATGTTGGATGCAAAAAATATGTGTGTCTTAGATGTTAGCACTAGATGGAATTCTACATATTTAATGTTGGATGTCGCTTTGAAATTCCAAAAGGCATTTGAAAGATTGGGGGATGAAGATAGAGATTATGTGGCATACTTTAAGGCAAATGGCCCTCCTAACAAACAAGCTTGGAATAAGGCAAATGTCTTTCTTAAATTCTTGAAGGTGTTTTATGAAGTGACCTTGATATTTTCTAGCTCGCTCACAGTCACTGCAAATTCGTGTTTCCATAAAATTGCTTTGATTCAAGAGTTGTTGAATGAGACTATTGAGTCTGAGGACCCTCTTCTTAGGGAGATGTCCTCAAGCATGAAGATGAAGTTTGATAAATATTGGGGGGCAACAGAAAATATGAATCCTTTGTTGATTATTGCTGTGATTCTAGATCCTCGATACAAGCTTGCCTACATCAATGATGTATTTGAGCAACTTTTTCCGGATTATCAACTTTGTATATCCATGAAAAATAAGGCAAGAAACACTTTGTATCGCATGTTTGAAGAGTATTCTTTAAAGTTTGGTGTTGAAATAGGCAGGTCTCATAATGCCAATACTTTGAACTCTTCTGGTAGTGCCAACACTTTGAATTCTTCTGAGAGTGTTATCACTTCTATTACAAATACCGGTAAACCAGACCCTGGTCGTAGATGGTTGGCATCCCAGAAAGAAAAGATCTCATCAGTAGATCCTCAGTCTGAATTAGATAGATATCTTTCAGCCAATGCAGCTGAAGACATTCCTATTAATGATGATGATTTTGACATATTGACATGGTGGAAGGTTAATTCAACCAAGTACAGAGTGCTTGCCATGATAGCACGTGATGTATTGGCTGTACCAGTATCTACAGTTGCTTCAGAAGCAGCTTTTAGCACTGGTGGACGTGTTGTTGATGATTATAGGAGTAATCTATCTCCTAAAATGACTGAAGCTCTCATTTGTTCCCAAAATTGGCTACTTGCTAAGCAATCTATCTCAGAATTAGCCACTATGTTGACTGAATATGACAACTTCCAAGAAACTGATAATGTTGTAAATATTCCAGGTAATATTTTGAATTCTATGTTTATTATTCAAGTTTACATATTTCATTATTACTAATTTCTTAACACATGATATTTGTTTTTTTTTAAGATGGATCAAGCATCATTGAAGGTGGAGGAGACAAATGAATGACAATGGATTGTAATTGTATTATTGTAATATGTAATGTGATAGACTTGTTATTTGTTGTTTAATTGATTGTCATGGATTGTAATGTTGTTACTTTTTATTTATTTTGAATGGTATCTTATTGCCTAAAGCCCTAAATGTAATTGTTGCCCACTTGCCCCCATTGAAAACAGAAAAAAAAACGTTGTTATGGGTTATTAGGAATCTGCAAAAAAAAAAAAAAAAAAACCAAATAGGTCCTGGACTGCCTGGACTGGTCCAGCAGTCCGGTGGACCTGGTCCGGTCCGGCCCGAGCTCGGGCTGGTGCTGGACCAGACCGGACCTCGGGCTGCCTTGTTCAGCCCGAGGTGTTTTCCAGACCAGACCTCGGGTTGAGGCCAAACCCGGTCTGGTCTGGTCCTTGATCAACCCTACTAAATACCATCTGGCCCTGGAGCCTTAAATGCCCCAATATCGAATGTTTTATTCTTTTAATACCAAAGAAAGTCATATCAAGAAACCCTTCTGATTTTATAATTGGAGTCTCCAAGGATCAAGAGCATGACTTAGGGCCATATTAGTTTAATAGTTTAGTACACTTTTTTTATATGGGAAACATTTTTTTTAATATTCCTTTAATTAATAATCAATGCCCTTTGATGCATTCTACTTTAGATTACCATATCCCTCCACTCTCATTTGTAAGAAAAAACAAAACTGACGTATATTGAAAAAATAGTTAAAAGTTGTTATTTCTCATGATTGATGCTTTCTCCTATTCTTATTATAAAATAATTTTAAAACGGGATGTATGATCTTAACTTCACTTTTTCTTTTTCTTTTTTCAATTTATATGTCTTTTTAGAAGTTTAATGTAACATTTATGAACATTTTTCCTTTATACTCTTATTTACCAGTAATGTGAAAATATTTTAATGTATTAAATTAAGTACAAATTGAGTAATGTAGTCAATATCTTTACAAATTTATTGCATTTCTAATCGTGCAAAAATTTTGAAAAATAAGGATTAATATTTTTACCAATGTTTTAAAAACTGAGCCGGAAAGGCTGGACCGTTGGTCAGAGTCGGCAATGGCTTGGTTTTCATATAAAAGCCGTTTTTAGTGTTTGGCCGTTTTGGACTTGCGAAAAGCCATTTTTTAACCAGAAACCACTTTGAGGACGGAATCCAGAACGGATCTACAAGAACCAAACGGCTAAACTTGTATATGGAAATGGGTGTAGGAAAAACAAAAAAGATATCTAGAAGGAGATAGATGAGGATCCTTTGTCATGCCTTGCTTCAGCTCCTCTTTTCTTTGCTCGTCTTTCCATTGTTTTTGTGTGTATTTATTTGTTTGAAAGTGCAAGCTGAATGAAGTATAAGAGGATGAAGGTGAGAAGGCTGACCGTGAAAGGATAGTGAGAAACAAAGAAGATGAAAATGAGAAGGCTAACGGCAAAGGAAATAAAGTGAAAAGGATGAGTGAGGGTTTATATTTTTTAGACTGACAAGTAGGGCTTGTGAATTGTTTGAATCAAGCAGTGTGAGAGAACGTCCTTCTGACTATTTGTCAGACACCACGTGGTTGGGGTAAGGCCCATAAGCTAGGGCTAGAGGAGCAATTTCACTAAGATTATTCAAATTTCATATAAATATTACATTAAGTTAATGGTAAATGGTAAATGGTAAATGGTAAATGTTGGGTGGCCATTAGGAGTTAGAGGAGATTTTTCTTTATAATATAAAGATGTATTAACATAAAATGATTAAAAATAGTTGATTTTAAAAATAGTTTAGCACAATTTTTAAGAAAACTATATTTATATACATCTGTGCATATATATCATATTATTTTTTAGAGTTCAGAGCATCATTCCCAATAAAGAGAAGGCTTCTTAAGCATATTGTTACTGTCCAATTTTATAATTTCTCTTCGTACAATTAATGATAACCTACTTGTGTGTGTGTATAAAAGTTTATGTGATAATTATAATACATTTTTAATTTATTTTCATTATTCTTCATGTATTTATTATATTTATATTATTATATATGCATATAATATTATTTTTTTATTTAATTAGTATGTCACTGGTCCGACCGCTGATCCAAATGATCCAACCGTTTGAACCGTGACCTGTTCCCTTATCCGGATTGATGTCCGATCTGACTTTTAAAATATTGATTTTTACCCTTATGGCATGCGCGTAAGAGATAAACAGAGTGGTTAGAATGTTAGATATTTAGAGTGTTGGAAAACTAGGTGCTATAACGCTTAACTTTGTGTTTTTTATTGAGGCTCAATCCCCTTCCTATCACAAAACTTAAAAATTGAGCATGTTTTGTCACCAAAAATTGTTTTTTAACTTTAATGCTTGTTTGGATGAAAAGAGAAATTGAGAGGAAAGAAAAATGGGAAAAAATTTCTCTCGTTATGTTTTAGATCAATACAAAAGAAAACAGAGAAGAAGAAAAATAACTAATTTAATAATAATTATTATTCTTATTTTTTTAATGATGCATGCAATCGAGGTTCAATACTTGTTTACAACAAGCTGAGTTTCATAGCAATTTCAGTTTGCTGGTTAATATTCTAACGTCGCACTCCTGCTAGAATTGTAATTTAGATGCATCAGTCATAGACAGAGTTGCAAAAAAAAAAAAAAACAGAGAAAAGCTTATAATTCTAGGAAATTAATCCAAATAGAAGTTGGATTATATTCATTCCAATAAGATATAATTCAAATAAAAATCTACGGTGATGATTTTAATTGAAGCAGTAGATGCTTGTTGCAATACCATCCCTCATTGAATCCCCTCTCTAAACTGTCAAGCATCTCTAGCTTTCATACCTGTAACGTATACACATCTGTACAATGAAGCTGCTCTGTTTTATTTATTTTTTTCTTTTCAAGCCTTATAAGAACTTGTACGCATTGGCCATGGAGTTCCTTGTGTTCTCACTCCGATCGTCCTGGTTCAGATTGATGAAGATGATGATCAATAGTGAACAATGCGCCTCTCCTCCTCTGCAACTCTTGGCTGTGGAGAAAGAAAATAAAATAAAACAAGCAGAAGTAGATGATGATGATCATATAATAATACTGAAAATGTTATTTTTTCTTAGAAAACTTCCAAATATTATTATTTATTATTATTTTTATATCCTAAATTTAACTACTTCTATTTTGATTTAAATATATGATATTTACAATGAGATCTCAGAATAATACGCCAAATTGATATCTTACAAAAAAATCTTGGTTAAATCCCTTTAATTTAATATTGTTGATTCATCAAATATATCAAAATATATCTCAATTCAATTGAAAATCTCCATATCCCCACACTTACACCAAATCTTGTCCTTAATATTTTAAATTATAAAACAATTAAAGAAAATCAGATAAGCAAGATTTAAAGCAAACATTACAAAGTTGGGTGCAAATTTATTTTACAAAAAAGTTGGAAGCAATTCAAACTTTGAAGAATTAAATTTTAATAGAATTCTTTTCCATCTTCTAAAAGGCAAGTAACAAGGCAAATGACTCGGCAAAGATATACCAAAATAGAATATCCTTACTTACCGGTGCTTGTACTCTTCTTCTCTCAAGATCAAGGAACAAAAAATCGGATTGGGTAATGAATCGGTCACGGCACAGGTTCAAGGGTTAATGGGTCAACCGGGGTCTAACCGGTCATATTAAAATATTATAATTTATTAGTGATAATATATATATGTGTGTGTGTGTGTGTGTGTGTGTTTAAACTTCTATAGATAAAAATGAAGATCTTTACAAAAAATGCTTAAAATCTATTAGTATTAGTTATGATGCCTATACTTATGCAATGATATCTCCTTTCCTATAATTGTTATATCCTTTTAAATAGGTTTTTTCATCATCATCTTCTTTTTTTTAGATTTATTCTTTCTTTACCTACTTTTCTCTTCATATTGGTATTCAATCTTTCATTTTTCCCTAAAAAATAGCGCGAGATAATAGTTAAAAAAATTTTTTAAAAAAAAATTAAAATAAATAAATAAAAAGGAAACCGGTCCAACCAGCGAACCACCGGTTCTAACCGGTTTACGGTATGATGGTTGAACCAGACCGGACCACTGACCGGTTGCCGGTTCCACCAGTCGAACCGGCCGGTCTGGTTCGATTTTTTGTACTATGCTCAAGATCACTAATAGCGTGTTTGGATGAGGAGAAAACTAGGAGGAGGAGAGAATGGAGGGAGGAGAAAAATAAAGAGATAATAATATCCCTTCTTGTGTTTGGATAGAGGGAAGAAAATAGGGAGAGGAGAAAATACATGATATTCAAGATGACAATAATGCACTTATTTAATTTTTAACTGACTTTCTCAATTAATGCCATGAAAAATAAATCCAAACAAAAATTTAACACCATCAAATTTAATATTAAAGTCAAATTAAAATGTAATTTTTTTTATATTTTAGTTAAAATCACAATATTAAGCCAAATATATTTCCTAAGAAAAAATAATAAAAAATTAAAATAGAAGTAAATATGTCTCAATGATGATAATATTTTTGTATAATGATTTGTTAAAATAGAAGTAAAATTTTCTTTTAAAAATTCAAGCTCTTTTTGTTTCATTTTAATTTATAATTATTTTAATAATATTAATAAATTAAATTTAAAATATAATATAAGAATACTAAATTATCGCCAAATAAAATCATCCATGCATGTGAGAGATTCGATATAGAAAAGAAATTAACAAAAAATTAAATAAATAGCGCATATTTTATAACACTTCCTTAAGAAAGTGCTACTACTTATATATATATATATATATATATATTTTTTTTTTCAAATATTGAACATGTCTTCTAAAACCCTTTTTTGAGAAAGTGCTACAACTTCTATAATTTTGTTTTTTAATTTTCGAAAAGCATTAAATAGTTGTGGTATTTCTTGACGAAAATGCTATGAAAGATAGTCCTTTTTTTATAAAAAATAAAACAACTTTACCACTTGGGGTCTATTTGGTATGAGGGATTTGAAGGGGAGAAGGGATGAAAAATTTTTATGAGTTGAATTTACGAAAATTGGAGAAGTGAGATTACAAAATTTTAATAAAGAGAAGATGTATAATAAAAGAGTAAGAAAAATTAATTATAAAATTTTAATTCTATTTCTCCCATTTTTTTGGTCCAACTCAAAAAAAAAAAAAAATCTCCCCTCTCTCACTTTCCCTCCCCTTCACTTATACCAAACAAGCCCTTACTCTCTCGGCACCCTCACTTTTCCCACTCGATTCCCCCATTCCAATATCTCACTCTCACCCCCCCCTCTTTGTAACCCCCTTCCAACCATAGGCCGAGATTAAGTTTATAATCAAGTAATTAAGTGAAATTAGATACCTTAGATGATTTGGGACTTAAACAAAATCAAACTTCCCAAAATTAGGGTCTATAAAAACTTTTCTAAAACCTGTTAACAAAGGTCTCATATTCACATTACAAATACACAATTGGCCTGTACAAGTTGATTCCATTTATAAATATCAGAGTACAGTATAAATTCCCGACACACTCGGGTTCCTTTAATCAGTAAAGGGTCTTACAAGACAACAATGCCCATAATCTCTTTCCCTTTACTAGGGGATTACACACTACTATACTATACTTCCAATATATACAACTATTTACCACAAAATATCCAATGAATTTTACACATGATAACCATTAACCAAAATAAACTCATAAACTGGAGCTCTAACAGCTCTTTATCACCCGCTTTCCTTTTGATCCTTAGGCCCTGTCTAAAAGTTGTTTTGAGAAAGTGAGATTCTAAAGAATCCCCGTAGTAACAAATCATTTATAGTATGCATAATAATAAGGAATGAAAGCAATCATAACATACCCATTGCACTACAACGGTAGTGGTAAGTATGACACATGTCATCCCTTACGAGTGCTCATACTGAAGTGCTCACGCTGAAGTGCACCACAACCCAGTTCACAATAATATATTTCACCACAGTTGGGATTCATATAAAGCATTTTATGATACACAGCCACACTGGCTGGATTCACAAAGCAGTTTCTCAAAGATCCATGTCTATTACAACGACAGTTCAACGGCCGGGGTAGGTGTGATAAGCATCAACCCCCTACGACGGCTTTCGCTGAAGTGCTCACGCTGCAATGGACCATGGCACATTTTCATTCACATTTCACAATCACACAATGATCAATCATGCATACCAGACATCATACACAACGTGAGAGAAAAGTCATTACTTGGTTTGTTCCACGCGTGCTCTGCCACAGGTCTCTCCCGAGTAGAACAAATATCGTATCCTATAATTATAATAAGTGACGAAGAGTTATTCAGTATTCTATTGTTCAACAACTTCTTAACACTTGAATTGGTTACCATTATTGCTCTTTAAGTACCCATAAACACCTCTAACACAAGCCCTAAAGGGTTGGAAGAACTATCCCAAAGATCCCCCTTTGGAAGCACAAGACATGATTTTTCACTGTTGCACTTGAGTGAAGATGCCCTCACTCGAGTGATGGTACGGTTTGCACTCAAGTGCAAGAAAGTGAAGTGTAGAAAGTGTTGACCCGAGAGCACAAGAGACTCTTAGAGAAAAGAAACACTCGAGCACGGATCGCTGCACTCAAGTGATGGCTTAACACTCGCAAGTATTAAAGCGCACTCTTAAATCTTGGACGCGAGTGACAACCCAAGATGAGAGTTCATGGCGTCAAACACACCCACACTCGAGTGAGAGGAGGCTCACTCGAGTGAGAACCCACAACACTTGCAAGCGAGACAACACTCTTGCCTCTACACACGGAAGTGCAACATGAAAGCTGAAGGCAAAAAGAGAAAATGCACTACTGCACTCGAGTGGGCTCACTCTCACTCGAGTGATGTTCATCCCACACTCGAGTGATGCTATCAAAACCCAGAAAACGCAGTAAAACTGACAGCACTTCCCAACATTTGCCTAATTGATTCCAATAGTGCCAAACTCTCAACCAAGGCTACTCCCACACAAAAACACCCAAGGAAACCAATGGAACTATCAAAACTACCAAATTTCTATTACATTATCATGCTTTGGTTTTGGGCAACACAAATATCAAAATTCCAAACTTACCAAACTTAATCATTCAATTCCAAATCAATCTATCTATCCACATACATGCCAAATAAACCAATTCCATTCCAAACACCCAATGCCACTCATTTTTGAATTTAAAGCCAAAAGTACCAAAAATTCCAAACATCATCAAATGACATAAAACATAGATGGAAATGCTTGTTTCACTCACCTCTTCAACTTTTCCAAAGACACTCCTTGATTCTCCAACTATCAGATTTTCATCATTCCTCAAATCACCACCAATGGAGAAGCTACAACCATCAAATTGAAGCTCTCACTCTAAGGAACAACATTAATGAAGTGAACTTTGGCATTAGAGGTCATTTACTTACCTTTCCTCAAGCTTTTTCCTTTCTCTTTCTTGAGCAACAATGGCTGCTGGTTTGGGGAGAGAGAGAACGAGAGAGGGAAGAGTGAAGTAGATGAAGAATGATGATCATTCTTCCTTGCCCATACTACCCAACGAAAATGAGGGAAGAGAGGAGAGAGAAAATGAATAAAATACACCATATTTGACTTTCTCCTCTTCTGTCATCATACCCACTTTTGCCACATGTCTCATTTCTATTGGCTCTCAATAAATAAGTCACCAATTAGCCATTCTAGTCATTCCATTAGCTATTTAATCACCCTTCTCATTTTTCTCTTAGCTAGTAATTAATTTCTCTATTAATCACTAACTAATTGCCCAACAATTTCATTCTTTCAATTTCCACTAATCATGGCATATTAATTAATATTACCGCCAAAACCCATAATTATTCCACCCTAATTCAATAATTATCCTCAATAATTATCATTAGCCCTTAATTGAAATTTGGGGCATTACACTCTTCCCTTGGTCCCTCTCCTTCTCCTTATGGAGTTAATTAGAATCCTTATAAATAAATTAACTTTGGTTAAATCTTATATCCATATACAGTAGAGCCGGTAATATGGGCCCAACCCGCGGGCTCAACCTATGAGCTCGCGGGTTTTGACGGGTTACGGTTGGGAAAATCCCAACCCGTAAAAATGCGGGCTGCACAGGCCCGCACCGCATAACTCGGGGGTTGGCGGGTTGGCCCGCAAAATTTTTTATTTACATATAATAATTTTACAAAACTTATAAGTTTTCCACTCCTATCTTGGTACCTCCCAATCCAAAAAGAAAAAATCTTAGCTTCTTCCCTTCTTCTTTAAACAAAATTATTATATCTTGGTTGCTTGAGGATGAGTTTATGTTTTGTTTATAAACTTTAACAAATTTGATAACTTTATCTCTTAAATTGTAGATGATGTTTTTAAATATTTATAAGAGAAATGATTGATACTAGGAAGGTAAATTTAATTACTCATATATATGTGTCTCATATTTTCAATCCTTTTTAAAAAATATGAATTTTTTTTTCAAAAAACAAATGCTGGCCCGTAACCCGCACACTGCGGGTTAGGGTTGGCATTTTGCCAACCCGCAGAAGTGCGGGTTGCATAGGCCCGCACCGCACGGGCTACGGGTTGGTGCGAGCCAGCCCGCAACCCGCGAGCTGGCCCGTATTCCCAGCTATAATATACAGCCCCAAAATAAAGCATAGAAGCAAGATTTTAGGGTTGGCATGCCTTGCTCATCTTTTATGCTCATCCCCGAAATTTTGGGGTGGGGAACTCTTTTTTATTATTATTTTATGTAATTTTATTTATTTAAATTAAATTGTATGCTGCACCTTGAAATAATTTTGCCACCTGGTATCTTAAATTAATTAATTTCTAATCTTGTATTGAGAAATATTTTTCATACAACACCAATATCCTAAAATAATTTTCCAGTAGCACCCAATATCTAAAATATTTTTTTAATAGCCAGTATCTTAACCTAATTAATTTTTAGTGCGTCGAGTATTTTTTCAAAAAAAAAACTTTTTCTTTTTTGGGATATCACTTTGATGGTGAACAAAACTAATCTTTTTTTTATAAATAAAAGGAGTAATCTTTTAACTATCAGTTATTTGATAAATACATATTTAACTTTAAACGAGAAATGATATCATTCAATATTTGGATGAGTTAAACTAAAATAATTCATAAGATGAAAAGTGCGTAGGTTCAGTGTTTAATGTTAGATTCAGTGTTTAAACTAAAAGTTGCTCCACCACCTTCGTTTACAGAGGCGGTTGTTGATCAGTGCTCTTTGTTGTTTCGATGTTCCTCTAGGGAACAGTTTTTCATTGTAACCTTCTAATAGGTTAATGTATTCCAGTTTACACTAAAAAAAAACTAAAAAGTTCACTACAAAAAAAAGGTATTTTGTAGCGGTGCAATTGTAGCGGTTATATTAAACCGCTACAAATTATAGTATTTGTAGCGGTTTTCACCTAAACCGCTACAAATTTGTAGCGGCAAGCTCCGCGCCAAGTGGCGCTACAGATTAGCCGCGTTTTTTGTAGCGGTTGGGTAGACAAAACCGCTAGAAATTTGGTGCGAATTTCCCGCCAAAACTTGTAGCGGTGATTTTGTAGCGGTTAATACACAGAAACCGCTACAATATTCCCGCCACTTGGCGCGACCAAAGTGTAGCGGTTATTTGTAGCGGTTACAGCAACCAAACCGCTACAAAATACCAAAGGTCAGCAGTTTGTAGCGGTTATAGGGGTATAACCGCTACAGAATTTCAAGAGTCTCGACTTTTGTAGCGGTTCTGGGCAATAACCGCTACAGAATTTCAAACGTTGTTATCATTTGTAGCGGTTATTGTAGAACCGCTACAAATTTAATTATTTGTAGCGGTTACAGTAGCGGTTATTGGAATAACCGCTACTAATATCTGGCCTATTTAAGCCACCACCTCCCTCATTTCTCCTTTTGCTCATTTTGTTTCCTGGGATTTCTCTGAGTGATTTCTTCAAGATTTGAGCGTTCAAACGTCTGTGTAGGAGTTTTTGCTAAAGTATTTCTCAGTATTTGCACTTGAGATACGTATTTTATTTGTATTTGTATTTTCATTAGATTTTTGCATAATAATGTGACTAATTTTTTTTATTTGTACAGTTGATATGGCTTCAAGAGAGGATAAGGGGAAGGCCCCTAAGGTCCCCAGACCGATTTTACGGGGTAGCAGCAGCCGGGCAGGGGGCAGAGGGAGGGGACAGCGCGGAGGCAGGGTGACCGCGGCATCTCAGCCCATCCCCCCACAGGAGTCGGCCCTACCACAGGCACCGCAGACGAACCCACAGGAGACGACAGCACCAGAGGTGCCTGAGGTTGGGGGGCTAGATATTAGAGTCGAGGACTTCCTCAACGAGGAGGAGTTCGAGATCCCGATTGGGTTCAGGGAGATGGAGCAGTTCCTCGATGAGGAGGACGCTCGAGAGCAGAACAACCCGTGAGGGTCGTCTTCGCGGTCCACTGGATTTGAGGTGCAGGTCGAAGGTAAATTAATTTTTTAATTTAGTAAATTATTTATTTAAATTAGAAATGTTAACTTTGAATTACAATTTATCTAACGTGCGGTAAACTGTGCAGACGAGCAGGGGAACGTTTCGACGAGGAGGCTAGACGTGGCCGGTGTGAACAGCTTGGACCAGAGCCTGCGAGTTATAGTGCCGTGGAATGAGGGCACTGACCAGCCCATCCACAATGGGGGTCATCTGCTCAACCGCTTCTTGAACGACTTGGGCGCGAACTGGATGCGGTTCCCCCTTCACTTCAGGAAGTGGAGGCACGTTCCGAGGGGGCCGAAGGACCAGGCTTGGGAGGAGGTGGTTCAGGTAATTAAAATTATTTAATTAATATTTTTTGTAATTAATTCTATTTAATTAATATTTTTTAAATTATCTTTTTTGTAATTATTGATATTTAAATAATTTTTTTTAGCTGCGGTTTGCCGTCCAGGCCAACCGGAAGAGGTACGCCCTCGTGAAAATGGGTGACGCCTGGAGGAACAGGAGGAACCGTCTCTTCCACAAGGTGAACAAGGACGGGACGATGCCTCTGGAGCAGCTGATCGAGAGTGTCCCGGACGGCGTGCTGCCGAACGACTGGGCGAGTTTTATCCAGTTCAGGAGGAGCCCTGAGGCGCAGGTAATGTATTTATTAGATTTTTTATATATAATTTTGTAATTGTTAAATATTAAATTATAATTTCAATTTAATTTTTATTTAATTTTAAATTATAATTTCAATTTAATTTGTATTTAATTTTAAATTATAATACATTTAATATTTTTTTTTCTAGGAGCTTTCTCAGAGGAACACCGGGATCCATGCGCAGCAGACAATCCACCACACAGCAGGATCGGAGACCTTTGCTGTGACCTATAGCGAGCTGGTAACTTTTCAAAATATCACTTACTTTTAGCTGATTATTTCATAATACTAATTGAATTTTGTAATTGTTTTAGGAGACGAAGGCACAGCAGGAGAACCGTTAGACGGACTATGGGGAGTTGTACGCCATCACACACAGACACCGTGATGGGACTGTGACCTCTCAGCAGGCAGAGGTGGCCATTATAAGTAATTTTATTATTATAAATTTTATAAAACCAAGTTAATAATGAAAAATACTAATTAGTAATTGTTTCATAAAATGGCAGGAGCGGATGCAGTTGTCGCAGGCTGAGCTGCGACAGGCCCAGCTTGAGGAGTCACAGGGGTCAGTGGACCTGACAGCTCCTTTGAAGGCGGGTCTGGCTCAGGCTGAGCACCCCGGACGCATGCGGGGGATGGGGATAGGCGCCAGACCTAGCATGGTCTACGGTAGGAGCGCCGCCTCTGAGGCTGGCAGCTCTAGAGGGGTCAGACGTCCGAGGGACGAGTCTATTGACCAGCTACGGTCAGATTTGGAGCAGCAGATGGCGCAGCAGCAGCAGCAGCAGATACAGGTGCAGCATATGCAGCAGATGCAGCTGCACGTTGATTTGATCTACGCTCAGCAGACGCAGTGGCGTGAAATCGCGAACAACATGCTCGAGTGATCATGGAGTCGCCTGTTCCCGGAAGAGCAGCATCCAGAGGTTCCCCCTGTCCCTCGCTACATTGTCCCGAGTACTACTCCTCCTCCTCCTTCTCCTCCTACTGATGAAGATGGTGCGGTTCACTCTGCGCAGCGGCCCGATCCAGCAGCACTTGAGGGAGCCCCACCTGAGGGAGCACCAGATGATCAGCCCCCAGCTACTTAGTTTAGGACATTTTTTTTTGTTGAAACATTTGTAAATATATATATATATATATATATATGAATTTGTATTTCAGAACTTTCTTATTGTGTTTAATATAATTATATTTATATTATTAGATCGCATTGTTTAATTTATGAATTAATTGCAATAATATTATTTATATTTCTAAATTAAATAAAAAATTAAGCATATATATTTGTAGCGGTTTTAAGTTAAAACCGCTACAAATATATATATTTGTAGCGGTTTTTAAATAAAAACCGCTACAACTATATATATCTTAGTAGCGGTTCTACAATAGAAACCGCTACAAACATGTATATATTTGTAGCGGTTTTATAATATGAACCGCTACAAATACTCATCATTTGAATTTTGAAATTTGCCGCTTTTGTGCACGTTTGTAGATGTTATGTTATGTACAACCGCTACAAATTAAAAATTAATTTTAAATTTGCTGTCCAACGGCTTTAATGTTAGTAGCGATTTTATATATATAACCGCTACAAATACTCAACAAGTAAATTTTGAATTTCCCACCAATGTTAACGGCTTGAAAATTAGTAGCGGTAACTGCTACAAATACTCAACATATAAATTTTGAATTTCCCACCAATGTATAACGGCTTGAAAATTAGTAGCGGTTTTATATATATAACCGCTACTAATATTTTATAACTGTAGTGGTTAGTATAGCAGTTTTACAACCGCTACAAAATTATAAACGTTGGAATTTCAGAATATAAGGTTCTTGGCATTCGTCATTATCTTCTCACTCATCTTCTTCTCTATACTTTCTTCTCTCTCACTTGTAGCTATGGATAAATCATGGATTAGGTTGCCGCGTAATTCTCCTGAATATTTGTACGGATTAAACAGTTTCTTGGATTTCGCATTCACTCACGCCAGCTGTAACGGCAAGATCGTCTGTCCGTGTCGGAAATGCAAGTTCAAGAAGTGGCATGCACGAAATGTTGTGAAGGAACATTTGCTTGTGAAGCCTTTCCCTGATGACTATACGTTCTGGGCAGTTCATGGTGAGAAGGCCGGCATTAGATATGACGATGCTCTTCCTCAAAGTTCTCAAGTAGGCGTTCAAGTAGATGAAGATGATCCTGTGAATGATGCTGTGCGTGATGCGTTTGGATTTTATGAGGAATGAAGCAGCTCGGGATTTTTTCAGCTTGATGGATGAAGCAGATCGTCCTTTATATCAAGGTTGTCACAAATATTCTAAATTATCTTTCTTGATCAAATTGTATCATATCAAGTGCTTGTGTGGGATCATAGATAAGGAAATGTCGATGTTGCTCGACTTATTACAAGATGCATTCCCCGACACCGAGATTCCCACAACGTTCTAGGAGGCCAAGAAGATTATCAACAGGTTGGGGTTGAATTATCAAAAGATTGATGCATGCCCAAATGATTGTATGCTGTATTGGGGAGACGATTCCAGCAGGGAGATGTGTAAGAGATGTCACACATCGAGGTACAAGACAATTCGGAAGGGGAAAACCAGAAGAAGAAACCTGCAAAGATTCTCAGGTACTTCCCTTTGAAACCTCGTCTACAAAGATTATTTATGTCGTCTAAAACTGCTGAGCACATGAGGTGGCATGCTGTTGATAAAAATGAAGACGGTAAATTAAGACATCCGCGGGATGCAGCTGCTTGGAAAACATTTGACAACGACTTTCCAGATTTTGCGACTGACCCCAGAAATGTTCAGCTTGCGTTGGCGACCGACGGTTTCAATCCTTTCGGGAATCTTAGCACAAGTTACAGTATTTGGCCGGTAGTCTTAGTTCCCTACAACTTACCCGCCTGGATGTGTATGAAACAAAGCTCTTTCATTATGTCTATGATCATTCCAGGCAAAAAGGCACTGGACAATGACATCGATGTGTATCTCCAACCGCTTATTGCGAAATTGCTTGACTTGTGGAATGTCGGCTTGGAGACATACGACGCTTACAACAAGACTTTGTTCAACATGCGTGCAGCCTTGATGTGGACGATTAGTGACTTTCCTGACCTTGGCACATTATCTGGTTGGAATGTGCATACTAGGTCGGCCTGTCCAGCTTGCAATTTTGACTCTGATGCATTGCGCCTTCCCCACAGCCGAAGTGGTACTTTATGGGGCATCGGAGGTTTCTCGATGGAACGCATAAGTTCAGATTGCAACGGAATCGCTTCAATAGGAAACCAGAAAAAAGAGGACCACCTTAGACTTTGTTTGGTACATATATCTTACAGCAGCTTGAGCATGTTGACTTCGAGTTTGGAAAAAGCGACGATTCAGCACAAACTCGCCAAAAGACGCGCAGGACTTTGGCGCCTTAGCAGTGGAAGAAGATAAGTATTTCCTTCACGCTTCCATATTGGAGATCTAATTTACTTCGCCAAAGTCTTGATATAATGCACATTGAAAAAAATGTTTGTGACAACGTGCTGTATACACTGCTTAACGAACCTAGCAAGACAAAAGATCACCTTCAAGCGAGGAAAGATTTACGCGACATGGGAGTTCGTGAAGACGCTTGGCCAGATGAGTATGACAGATTTCCACCGGCAAAGTTTACCCTCACAAAACCGAACAAGGAAGTGTTCCTCGCGACGTTGAAGAAATTAAAAGTTCCTTATGGGTATTCAAGCAACATTTCTCAATGTGTCGACTTGCAGGCTCGAAAGGTTGCTGGCCTGAAGAGTCATGACTTACATGTTCTTATGCAGCACTTACTCCCTCTGGCTATAAAGAATACACTTCCTCCCGATGTTTCCATCATTTTGGTGGAACTTTGTTCTTTCTTTCGGAAGTTTTATTCTAAGGTTTTGATCGTTGAGGAGCTCTATCAGCTGCAGTCGAAAATCTTTGTTACGCTTTGTCATTTGGAGATGATCTTTCCTCCGTCCTTTTTTACTGTGATGGTTCACCTCACAGTCCAACTCGTTCATGAAACAAAGCTCGCTGGACCAGTACAACATCGTTGGATGTATCCGATTGAGAGGTACTCATTTTAAATATGTGCTTTAATTTATTCTCCGTATTTAATGTTTGCTAGTCGTCCTTTTCATCATTTTATATCAATTTTCTCTTCTGTACTTCGTAGGTTCCTTGGGAAATTAAAATCTTACGTGAGGAATAAGGCGTGGCCAGAAGGTTCTATAGCTGAAGGCTATATAGGGGATGAGGTGCTATATTTTTGCTCAAGGTACTTTTATGATCTTGAGACGGCTTTCAACCGCCCGCCTCGTGTTGACAATTGTCTTGAACCTGCGCCGACATCAGGAGAATTTATCCCTCGTGTTGGTAAACCAGTTGGAGCAACTGAGAACTTCAAACTAACGGCAACTGAGAAGTTCCAAGCACATAGACATGTCTTGATTAATTGCACTCAAGTTGAACCTTTCATATGGTAAGAATTGTACACTCACATGTTATTTGATCAATATCTTTCGTAACATTTCTCACTTTCATTTCACTAACGCCTTTCCATTATTAATTGCAGGGAATTCAGAAGTCATGTTAAGCGTCAACTCAGGATCCCTACACAGACATCCTTGGAAGTTGATAGGAGGGTCCACAGAGAATTCCCGAGCTGGTTTGCGCGCAGAATACTAAATGACCACAACCCACACTCACCAGATTTCAGAGCTCTCGCAATCGGCCTTCTTGATCATGCAAAACGGTTTACAGCATACAATGTCAATGGTTTTAAGTTTTGCACGGTTTCACGAGATCAAGGATTGCAAACACAGAATTCGAGTGTTTATGGCACATTTGGGACAAGGAGTTATGCGAGCAGCAATGATGCCAACATGCAGTTCGGAGGCGTCCCTTACTATGGCAAGCTTCTTGATATGGCCGAACTTAATTATCAAGGCCGTTTCACTGTGACGCTGTTCAAGTGTTTGTGGGCAAATACCACTACTTCTCGGGGACTGACAACTGATGACTTAGGGATCACATCAATCAATTTCTCACGTCCGATTCATACTGGTATTTCTCAAGATGATGAGCTGTATATTCTAGCTTCAGAGGCACATCGGGTTTATTATGTCGAGGACGAGAGGCATAGGGATTGGCACATGGTCGTTCATTTAAAGCCAAGAGACCTTTACGACATGGGTGAAGGCGATAACATCGCCTACGAGAGTGAGCCATTTCAGCCAGCTGATTTTGAAAACTACTTCTCTGAAGGCGATGA
Organism: Inga laurina; assembly: GCA_963855925.1. Classification (NCBI taxonomy): domain Eukaryota; kingdom Viridiplantae; phylum Streptophyta; class Magnoliopsida; order Fabales; family Fabaceae; genus Inga; species Inga laurina. Next base: position 49,085,915 of record OY979704.1, read on the forward strand.
CAATTTACCTCTACTGCGGTGAGTTTTTTTAAGTCCACGTCATTTGAATTAAAATTTTTAAATTTAATAATACATCCATAACAATAATTTTTCTACAAAATTTTTTTAGGGATGGCGACGATGAGTGATCGAATTTAAATTATGCTTTTGTCTTTACAAAAAATGCAAAAAAATTTTTTAAAATAAAATGTAAAAAAAAAAAAATTTAAATAAAATAAAATAATATTTGTAGCGGTTATTGAACCGCTACAAATAAAAAATTAACCGCTACTAAATGAATAACCGCTACAAAATGGATACATTAACCGCTACAAATAGTACGTGTATCACTATAAATATTAAACCGCTACAAAAATACAAATAACCGCTACTAACTAATAACCGCTACATTAACTGCTACAAATAGTACGTGGATCCCTATAAATACCCTTACCACTCATTTCAAACACTCCCCAATTTCTTTTCACCTTACCTTTCTTTCATTTTTTCTCATTTACAACTTCTTTCGTATGAGTAGAGGAGCTGAATAATATGATCAAATATGGTAACAAGATTTTTAATTTTTTTTAGAATACTTCTTTCCTTTCTATAAAATTTATTCTAACCATTTTTTTTCTAGATATATCATAATTGTATCTCATTTTCATCTATTTTTCATACACAATTACATTATATTAGATAACATAATAATTCCTTATTACCTACCTATCCTTAATAATATTATTAATATAAATTTTATACTAATCCAATTCAATTACATTTTTCCTTTTTATTTATTAATAAGTTAAACTATTCAATAATAAGCTAATTGAAATAGATAAAATAATAACAAAATAAAATATTTAATTTAATATTGAAAAAACAGAAACAAATAATCGTATATATTTTTAAAAATTTTTAAATATTTGTAGCGGTTATTAAACCACTACAAAATAACGCGCCTTTTTACAACTCAAATTAAATTTTTTTGCGCTAATTTTGAATTTCATGAAATTAGTAGCGGTTTTCATAACCGCTACAAATTTTATGAAATTCAAAATTATTAGCGGTTTGTTAACCGCTACAAAATAAAAAAAAAATGTCATTTTTTTTCGCCAACAAAATTTCAATTTTTTATATTTGTAGCGGTTTGTTAACCGCTACAAAATAAAAAAATGTCATTTTTTTCCGCTCTCAAAATTTCAATTTTTTATATTTGTAGCGGTTATATAACCGCTACAAATATCTCTCAAAAAAATTTCGTCCATGAGGGTGTTGTGGCGGTTAAGTTGAACCGCTACAAAGGATGTAGCGGTTATTTTTTATTGAGTAGCGGTTTTATATAACCGCTACAAAACTGCTTGCAACATACGGTTTAGTAGCGGTTCTAGTAACGGCTACTAACCTTCTTTGTAGCGGTTAAAACCGCTACTAATACCCATTTTTAACTGCTACTAAATCACGTTTTTTTGTAGTGGTTGCTTATATACGTTAGGTTAAGTTCTTAATCATACTTTGTCAAGTGTAATTTTTATTATTACTATTATCCAACAAACTTTTAAAATTTTATTAATGTGAATTATTATGTTAAGAAAAGTCCACATCTCACGATTTAATTGGATTGGCATACTTGATGCTTGAATATTCCATTCCCCCTTCTTCTATCAGCAAGTATAAACGGATGAGAACAATCTTTTTAGCCTATGACCATTTCCCTCTCACCACTAGCATTATGTGGGATATTTTCTTTAAGCCATTCCTACAAATCAGAACAAATAAATGGGGTTGGATAAATTAAACCTGACTTTCCTTGCTTTATCACAATCTCTCAGTATACGAAGTGCTCATTTGGAATAGCTTATTTTTGGGCAATAAGTTCTTATAAATCGTGATTCACAGTATACGAGGTAAGTATGTGAGAGGAGTTTTATCTAGGCTTGCATAATAATAACTTATTATCTAAAAATAAATGATACCAAACACAGGTGAATAAGTGTTTCCTCCGCATTACACTCAAAAGGACACGTCTTGTTATGTGTACGAATCCCACCAAATCTATTACTAGTTCCATTTCTAATATTCTGCCCCACTGCAGCACGAAAATCTTCCTAGCAATATCAATCATAACTTTAAAACTGACAAGCTAAGTAGTAGTTCTCTTCATCCAGAGACTTTAAATTTAAAAACCATCACTAAAGATAAATGGGATCTTTATATTTCTTCTCTTACAAATGTCAATGTGTGGCTGAAATCTAAATAGGATCTCAGGAAGTTATGTATCCACTAAAGATAAATTAAAGGATTTGAAATAAGTTACTTACCGTTGTTGCTGATTCTAATGGTTCAGAGCTTAGCAGTGAAAAGCAACATAACAGTGTCGTTTCTCCACTGCACTTGAATGGAAGGAGAAGAACAAAGCTTCAATGCAGAAACTGCTCGAATGGACCATTGGGTGTCTTTGACTTGGAGAACGGCTAAGGTTGAGAGCAACAACGGGGTCATTTTGCCGCTGTCAGTGGACAATTGTACCGAACAGATCCCGGTCGATGGCCGTCAAAGATGTTTAGGTACGTACCACAAATATTTAGAGAGTGAAAAGGTACATGGTATAGTTTGATGTTTCTTTACATTCTATTCTTTTTTCATTCAATTTTTGTCCTTCTTCCTGCTCATAGTGAATGCCTTATGCTGCAGTGGAAACTATCGTATTAGGATTTCAAAACTATACTGTGATGATACCTTCATTGCTCGTTCCATTCATGGGAGGAACTAATGTAAGCTGGACTTCTGTGTTCTGTCTTCTTTCATATTCTATTATTGATTCACTAAAGAACATGCAGGAATGGTATATCAGTTTGTTAATGCTTTGTATCCTTATGTGTCTATTTAGTTATATTATGCTAGGTGCTGATCTCATGTGCCAGTTCCTATTCAAATTTTTAACTTAACAAAACTTCACAGAATTCTTTTTAACTATATAGAATTAAATTTTGGCGAAGATGGTCTTGTCATCAGGTTCTGTTAATATGGTGTACAAAAAGCATTTAGTGATTTGCTTGCTTATACAACCAAGGTGACAAAGCAATACAAACTTTACTCTTTGATACGCTTCTGCAATCACTTTTCGGAACCAGACTGCCTGCCATTGTTGGAGGATCTTATGCCTATTTGATACCAATTGGTTTTATCATCAGTGACTCCTCGTTGCATCGAATTAGTGATCATCATGAAGTAAGTTTCCTTTATCCATACAGCCAAGTGTGGGGGCTACTTTCAAGGTACACAAGTTGCATTTGAAAATGTTAGTGAAATGAAAATTACAATAACAATATATACAAGAATATGCTGAAATATGGTTTATGGATCTTCTCACCAGATTTTTCAGTCCTCTTAACATGGCACCTTTAGTTGGATTGCTTGGATTAGGATTATTTCAAAGAGGATTTCCTGCGGCATGTGGTGCCATGAGAAGCTTTATATGTTATACATTTGGACAACCTTAGAAATTTTGAGGGAAAAATTAAAATGACTTGGCCAATTATGTCACTTTGGTTATAAAAGGATTTTCAATTTAAATGAGGATCTCCTTGAATGCAATCTCTAAAGTTGATACCTGTTTTGAGTGACTCCATACAAGATTTCTGAGGTTTCTTTCCATGCTAATAATAGGTTCATGCTCCCGTACCCTCTCCAATGGGGCCCACCTTGGCCTGCAGTTATTGTCTCAATGGTTGAGGTAACCATTCATTATCCTATTTATGTCACTCACTATTATTACCTTCATTTTCACTAACCTGAGTAAGAGAATGATGTTTTTCTGAATGTTTTTTGATTTGGTCCCTAAACTTTAGTATATTGATGAAGTTTCTTTCAAAAGGATATTTAACTCACTGAGCTGTATACAACCTTATTTGCATACTATCTAAGTTTAATGGATCATTTGGTATGCAGAATGCTAGGGATGGATAGTAAAATAGAATAAAAATGGGTAACAAGTAGTAAAAAGGGACGATTAATGTTGAGTAATATGAGTGACCCTATAGACATTGCTTATTTCTTTGTTTGCCCCCAAATTTGTTCTTGAATTGGAAAGGGAATAATGCTTTTTTCCTTGTCCTTATGATACCATATGGGCCCTAAGTCTACTCAATTATTTGATTCTCTATTTTAGTTTGGAAACTGTGTAGAAATTGGTCTACCAATGCTATTGTTGCTGATTGGATTGTCACAAGTAAGTGGAAAATTATAAATAAAACACAGTGCTTCAAGTCATAACATCATCAACTTGCTTCAAACAAAACTAATTCTGTATAATTTGCAGTATTTTAAGCATGTGAGACCATTTAGAGATACCCCTATATTTGAAAGATTTCCAGTGTTGATCTGCATTGCCATTGTTTGGATCTATGCAGTTATATTGACTGCAAGTGGAGCTTACAGGCATAAACCTGCTAGAACACAACACATTTGTCGTACAGACAGAGCAAACCTGATATCTACCGCCCCATGGTACCCTATCTTTTTGTTCAAATCTTCTTATATTTTGAACTTTTTGTTGCTGAGGTCTGAGGTTTCTTTCCATGCTAATAATAGGTTCATGTTCCCGTACCCTCTCCAATGGGCCCGCCGACATTTTCCACTGGTCATGCATTTGCTACAACATCTGTAGTTTTTGTCTCAATGGTTGAGGTAACCATTTATTATCCTATTTATGTCACTCACTATTATTACCTTCATTTTGACTAACCTGGGTAAGAGAATGATGTTCTTTTCTTATGCAACATAGCATGCCTATGTATGTTTGTTCAAATAGTTTACACACAACAAAAAACGACTGAGTATTTGTGTTACATATATTTTATGTCTTATTCTACTGGTTTTGAAATAGCTTTCCAAGGTCTTGAGAAATTAAAATACCCACGTACCAACTTATACCTTTGTGTTTAGTTATTTCTGTTGATTGTTTCTGTAACTATAATACTCACATTCTGAAAATTGTTGAAGGAGATGAAAATATTTTTCCCAACTCATTTATTTGGTAGCAATTAGACGGATATTTCTTCCCTGATTTGCAATGTTTATTATACCATCATGATCATTATTCAATATTTCTTTTTATTACTTTTCCAAAATAAGGGGATGATGTTTATGTTTTATCCTCAAAATCAAATTTTTTTCTTCTTCAATTTTTATTATCCATTCCATTCGTTTTCAATGTACATACCAAATAATAAAATGGAAGAATTTAGAATAATCGTAATGTTAGCCTCCTTACCATTTTGGTGAATTTTGCTATGGTGTTCTGATACAGAATTTCTCAATGCAGTCAACTGCTGGGTACAAGGCAGCATCTTGGTTGGCAATCGCAACTCCACCTCCTACTTATGTTCTAAGTCGAGGCATTGGTTGGCAGGTAAGTCACTACTTAACACAAATAAGTTATGAGTATTAATCAAGTACTGCCTATGATCACTCTGATCGTTAAAATTTGACTCTATTGATTTGCAAGTCCTATTACTTGAATTGCAAGAAATGCATAACGGTATTATAGATAAGCTACTTAAATGTGTCTGAAAGCTTATGCTGTTAATTCTGCACAGGGTATTGGTGTCTTGCTCGGTGGTCTTTATGGAACAGGGACAGGTTCTACTGTTTCGGTGTAAGTAACACCCTTAAGTGAGATGTTACTGCAAGTTGCTTTTTGTATATGGTCTTTTAAGTCTTTGAATAGTTTTAGCCTGATGACCATCTTTATTGTGTATTCTTGACAAAATGTAAGGCTTCTTGGACTAACCCGAGTTGGAAGTCGAAGGGTTGTTCAGATTTCTGCTGGTTTCATGATATTCTTTTCCATGTTAGGTTGGTATATTTCTTTCAAAACATTAATCTGCCGTTCTGTACGACACATAACAGAAATGAGGTTCTGATGTTTACTTTCTTTCACATTTTGTATTTTTAAATTCGGGGCAATGAAAATACACCTCTTCAAGTTTATGTAATTTAAAAGTAAAAAATAGTGAAAGGCCAAAAAAAAAAAACAAGAGTGGTAAGACCATTATAACTGTACAAGAATGAATGCCTCAACACTAAGGCCTTGTTTGGGATACAGAGTAAATCTCAGTTTTCAAATGCTAAATGATTAAACTTTTGGGATAATTTTGAGTTTCTTAAAGTAGAACTCTTTGCAAATGACTTGAATTGAAAAGGGTTATATTCACATTCTTCTATCTCTTCTGCTGTTCCGAGCTTGACAAGTCAAGCTTTATGATGACAAAATAGAAGAAATCTGAGTAAGAAGTCAATTATTGTTTTGTTTGTTTCTGCAGGTAAGTTTGGAGCTGTTTTTGCATCTATACTGTTCCCGATATTCACGGCACTGTACTGCATTCTCTTTGGCCTCGTAGGTATGCAAGCAAGTAGTTCAATTGAATTTCGATTGCCATAGTTAACTTTGGTTCCTCTATTCACAGTTACTTGTTCTTGTTGCTTCAGCTTCGGTTGGAATATCTTTTCTTCAATTCACAAACACGAACTCCATGAGGAACCTAATCATCACTGGGCTATCATTGTTCCTTGGAATTTCAATTCCTCAATTTTTCAATGATTACTAGAGTCCTCCACACCATGGCCTTGTTCATACTAATGCTGGATGGGTGAGTTCTCCTTTAGTAGCCTAATTAGCTATGAATTTGATCGAGAAGTTTAAGGGGAAAAAGTAATTTTGTGGATGTAAAAAGATGCTTATGAGTTATGCCCTTGGACTAGAAAGTAATGTCAAGAGTATATTTCCTATGGTGTTTAATGCAGGAGATAGATAACTAATTTGTATAGATTCAGAAAATTAAGTTTTAGTTATTTGTAAAAAAAATGTTAGTTTTTATGAAGTACCCATTTTAATATGTGCAATCAGCAGGGGAGAGGTTAGGTAAAAAATTATAAATTTGAGAGACAAAGTGGATTAAGGTTAGGACAAAAACAAATCTCTCTACTAGTTCTTACATTTAAGGTGGGAGGGAGTAATAGATTTTACACTTGTTTATGTGCAAGAAAAATCGTATATCTTTGCAGAAATGTTGAACTAAACATGTTAGTGTCAAATAAATTACAGTTTACTTCTTTATAGTTTAGAATATTTTATTGTTTTAAGGCCTTTGATGGGATTAAGTGGAAAGTTGTCTTGAAAGACCGAGATTGTTTAAGATTTAATTAAACTATCCCACCACTTAACTTTTTCAACATCAAGAACTCATTTTATGTGTGATGATGTGTAACCTTAGCAGTTCAACGCACTGATAAACACCATATTCTCATCGCCGGCCACGGTGGCTTTGATCATGGCGGATTTCCTTGACAACACGCTTGAGGTTGATAAGTCGAAGAAAGATAGAGGGATGACATGGTGGGAAAAATTCAGAAAGTTCAAAGGAGATAGCAGAAATGAAGAGTTCTATACTTTGACATTCAATGTCAACAGGTTCTTCCCACCTACTTGATATATATTCATGATAATGAGAAGCATAGATATAGATCTTTTCTTCAGTCATGACCATCATGTGTGATATTCTTTCTTCAGTCATCTCTCCTTTTTTTTTTTTTTTGGGTTTGCTTGTTTTTTGGGTGTGGGCCATGTAATAATAAAACTTGGTCCCACTTAGGATTATAAAGCATTTGGATTCATGCTCTGTCGATTGAATAAAGAGAACATTTTATTTATTCTAGCTGTAGTACCTTCTCAAAAACTCTAAGCCAATTTCTAATTTGTAACTGTTCCATGTTGAGTTGCATTCTTTTATGGAACTTGCTTCAAATGTATCAATGCATGAATGTAAAGAATCCAAATTCTTTTCTTAGATGATTGAGCTTTTTGTATTTAGAATTTAAGTAAACGCTCTTTGAAATACAACCCCCTTGAAGTGCAGCTGCAAAAGAGGCAGAATTTGAATTTTGGGGTTCCTATTTGTTATATGTTTTTCAGCAAAATTTTCTTTTTGTCACGGTTTTCTTCGTAAAAAATGAATACAGGTGATTGTACTGTTAAGAAATAATTAAAAACTATATCGTGACAATAAAATAAAGGATAAGTATAAGAAAGCATTGATTAATAGAATATCAGGAAAATTGAAATTCTATACAAGTGTTGTAGATATATAAAATAAGAAGTCCATACAAGCCACACAATCTACATAATTACATAACACATCTCAAATAAAACACAACTTCAAAGTAAAGATATATCTTTCTTTTTTGTATTTTTTTTGTTTCTGTATAATCTTCAACACACTGACACAAATCCAACACATTTTTTCACACCATTTAGTAAACACACAAGTGCAGATAAAGAAACCATTAGAAGATCAAAGCTCATCATCCCTCCTTTATTTTCTAACTTTCTGGTTTGATCTCCAAATCTGGAAAAAAAGTTAGTAACAGCTTAACTATTACATCAAAATGGAACATAGAATAAATAAAAGCTAATGGCCATATTTATTCCACACATTTTTCAAAATTAATTACTTTTAGTTATACAATCATTGAATTTCTAATATTAGTGCAACATGTCACTAATCTAAAATTAACTTTGGCCCTTAATATAAGAGCTTTTTTTTTTTGTAGGGGAAGATGGTCCTAAATATAATACCTCAATCCACTTTATCTCCCATATTTTTCTGTAAAGTATCTCTATTGATTGCGCACATTAAGTAGTTTCCACTAAGGACAGTCATGATAAAAAATGATATTTTAGAAAAACTAATACATATTATATTTGTTACAAATAACTAATATAACTAATTATCTTAATCTACCCATATTATCTAGTTCTAATATAATATGGACAAGAGGTAGTATATTATGTTGATTTTGATATAATGACAATTACATGGAAACAAAAATTTTAGTGAATTATTTAAATTTCTCATAAAGAATAAGGAGGTAAGGCATCGGACAATTCTCTTTAACAAGTGATTTTGAATTGGTACTATGCTCAATAACTGCTAGGGATAAAACAGTAGCATACAAATTATCTGTTTGATAAGGCTACTATGGTGAAAATGAAGTGTTATATTTGATCAGTGAAGGAAACTTTAATGTGAAAAATTATTTAGTTGATTAATAATAATAATAATAATGAAAAATAAAATTTTAAAGAAATTAGTGAGCAAGTAATATTAGGTTGCTTATTGAAAAAGTATAACTACGTACCTAATGAGGCCTTGTACTCCAACGGGATATTGCATATATTTGGGCAATCTTCTATAAATATAGTACCAGATAGGTGATTGAACTCATAATCTGTGTAAATCTCTTTCAACTTTGGCAAGCTTGTAAGATTCAAATCATTCAGTCCAGGAAACAGCATTTCATTATGATTAACCACTTCACCTTCATAAGCTTGAACAACCCCCTCAAGTTGAGAGCAATCATGAATTCTTATTTTCTTCAATGAAGGACAATGAGAAGCTAGAGAATATGAGAACAACCTTCTCACTTTTTGGCAATCATATATATATGAATGAACTCAAGTTTGGGGAAGCAAATAGTAGTTGCATAAAGATTTTGAAGTGATTCTTCACAAAATATTCCCTCCCATTCCTCACATCCTTCTACTTTTAGTGTCTTCAACTCTGGAAGGCTTGTAACAGTTGCAAGAGTGAATATATTTCTCAATCTTGGGCATCCCCCCAATGAAACATATTCAAGTCTATGAAGACTCACAATTTCTGTAGAGCCCTTTCAAATATATTCCAACTTTGGTAGACGTTGTAACCATATAGAGCACAATTCTGAATTCACCACCCTCACTCTCTCATTCTCATGTTTCTGTAGAGTAAATATATATATTCAACGATTAGATGACAATTCAAGAGATGGACAATATATATATTTATATATGAATCACATCAAATTAAGCAGAAGTATAAAATTACAAATTAAACCCCTTTAATTTCACACAGTTTTAAAATTGTAATAACATAATATCAGTAAGTGGATTATATCTAGGCCTTGTTATTTATATTATAAACCGTACAGTGTGAAATAAACACACACACAGACACACATGTAAGTTATAGATATGTATGCATTGACGTTGATTTATTTCAGACGAAAGAGCCTTCGATAAGTACTTTCCACATTAAAGAGATTGGCACAAAAACAGTAAAACAAATAACTTCACAACCAACATTTACAAACAAGATCTTCATTTTACTCATTCCATGCGGTAGAGGGAACACTACTAATATTTCAAATAATTTCGGCTTTCCCTTCATAATAAGAAGATTTGGTGTATGGATGCAAAAAATTAAATAACAAATTGAAATAATGATCGTATTTTTTGAGGATATGTTTTATCCGTAATATATATTATTCATGGTATTAAAAACTACACTGTACCAGCCCGGTTAAACCAGAAACTAGCGACCCGATGACATGTTCAGTCCGGGTGTTGCTTAGACTCAACAAAAGTCTAACCCAGGGTAACCGGCTATGAACCGGTGTGACTTGGAGCAACTCAGGGTAACCTACTGTATTGGCTGAGTTACCCGGTTCACTTTTTTATCGCCGGATAAAAAACACAAAAATGCCAAAAGAAAAGGAGTGTTTCATAAAAACAAGGAGGAAAGTAGAAGAAGAAAATAAAGAAAACTATAGGAATATATCCCATAAAAAACATATTGTTGTGAAAGAAAACTTTTGACAAATCACAAAAGAGGAAGACTTTAGCCTCGATGTTTGTTGTTAAAGGCTTCAAGTTTTACCTCAGAGCGACCGGAAAATAAAACTGAAAATAACTGAGGGAGTGACTGAAAAATGTGACAGACGAGAGATTCAAATTGCAATTGTAAATTAAAGAAAAGAAAGAAGAGCTGTAGCCCAATAATGTAATGGGTTTCGTGTAGGACTTTTCATTTATAGTTGTTCGAAGTGGGACTCAGATGCTGTGATCTCCTTTTAATAAAAAAAAAATGCAAATATATATTGCAATATTGCACAATTTCTAAGGTAATTAAACCTGGACCGATTACTGAACCGGTCGGGGTACTGGGTCAAGGGTCAGTGGGTCAGACCGGAGCTAGCCTGGGGCCAAACATATGAGAAATTGAATATTTAAGGCTTATTAATATGAAATTCTAAAGAAAAATTTAAAAAAAAAATATTTTTTTCAAAAAGTACCAAACCGGGTTGATGACTGAACCAAGTCAAGCGAGCAATCTACCAGCCGGTTCAACGGTTTCCGAGCCAGGCCTGGCTGGTCCGGTCCGGGTTTGAGTACAATGACATTTTCCCATGATCTAATTTATAGGAATATATTTATATAATATGAAAAAGAGGAGAGGAGCAGTCCTATAATATTTTAAATATTATTTTTATTAAAATTTTAAACCTAAAGTAGTAAAAAAATGAATGTTTTAGCACATTTTAATTAAACTATATTATTTCAATTACAATGAATGTTTTAGCTTGCAATTTCAATCAATAAAATGGATAAATAATGACGTGAGGGCAACAATATAACACGTCCTTTGTCTTAAACTTGTGTTCTCCAAAGGTATTCAACAAAGTTTTGCACGTCCAAAGTACATGGGAAAATATTACACTTAAAGTCTTTGTAATTTATAGATAATGCATTCACATTGGTTCTTCTAAATAAAACAATCTTAAACAAGTACTTTCCACAATAAAACGGTGCCAAAACCAATAACAAAAAAGTTATTTTCTCGACTAAACTAAAAATATAAAGTGTCGCGTGTAATTAATAGCAATTGTTTGACAAACAATTAAAAAGAAGTTTATAAAATCCTTTCATAAAAAAAATAACAAAAATAACTAATGAAGTTTAAGGACAATAATTTTATATATTTTAAAAAAATATAAAATATAAAAAAGTAGCTGAATCATTAGTATGTAGCGTTAATTCAAATTTTTAAAATTTCATAATATGAAGATTGTTTTATATTTACAAAAACTTAAATAAAAAAAATAATCAGATAACACTTACGTGTTGTGGACTTTCTTGTTTATCATGAAGGAATTCCAGCTTGTACTCATATCCAAAAACCCCTCTCAATTTTGGCAAATTTACCAAAGTTAATTCCATCAGTGTGAGTAGTAGCTGATTCCCATATGCTGCTACTTCGTCACTGTCTCCATCAACAAGCCTCTCAAGTTCAGAGCAACTGATTATGTCTAGCTTCACTACTGAAGGACAATGAGATGCCACAGAATAAGGTAATAGCCATCTCACTTTGTTGCAATTCCTTAAGAAAATCTTCTTCAGTTTGGGGAAAAGGATCAGTGGTTGCTGATTTAATGTTAGAAATTAAACCAAAGTTAGTTTCACAGATTATACATCGATTATGGCCTACTATTCATAGTACATAATGATCCTTTTTTAATGACACGAACATGACTTTTTTATTACCAAAAATTGAAAGGAAAAGTGGAAAACTTACAAATTTTAATAGCAATAAAAGAGGCACGCTGAAAAGTGAAAACGGCCTTTTTTAACGTCCAGGGAAAATTTAAAAAAAAAATCATTTCTCTTATAATATGGTAAGTAATTTAATAGATAATGTATCATATCTGATGTATTTTAAATAAAACAGTCCACAATAATTATTTGCTTCACAGAAATACCAATTGAAAATTGAGAAAATTCGTTCATAAATATAAAATTAATTATTTAACAAAAAAAAAATCAACAAAGGAGATTAAAGTTTTTATCAAATTCATATGTGGAAACTGGAAAGATAAATGACTAATGCAGTTGCAAATATATTTTGTAATACTCCCTCTGATCTAGAATTTAATGATAAGGACACTGTTATATAATTAAAACCATTAAATAAAAAAAATGAAATGACTGTTGCATGTTCTTGAGAATATTTTTCTTATTACTAATATATGTGTGTTTAATTGGATAGTATACATGAATTTTAAAACGGATCTAAAAAGTGAACATATCAAATTGTGTGTGTGTGTGTGTGTAAAAGAGGTAGGTGAACGAAAGGAAAAAAAAAATCCTCAAAATATTTGAAATTTGTAGCTAACCCATATATCAACACTAATTTATAAAGAAAAACGTCTCTCTTAAAATATAGTATGTAATTTACGGATAATGAGTGGTAATTATTTCCATGACAAAAATACAAAATAAAAATTATAAAGTGTTGTTCGGAAAAATAAAATTAATTATTTGAAAAAAAAAATTAAAATTGACATTAAAGTTTCTATCAAATTCATATGTGGAAAAATAAATAACAAATTTAGTTTTTAATTAATATTTTGTAATACTAAAAAAGAAACCCGAAAGAAAAACTCAAGTGCTTTAATCCTTAGTGTGCAGCGTATATACTAATTAAATACAAAGATCTAGAATTTAATTACAAGAACACAATAGCTAAAGAGAGTTATTTTAATCAAAAAAAAAGTTTGAAAGTTGAATTTAACGATTCACTAACGATTATGTGGACGAAAATTTAACAAGAACATGGATTAAAATTAAATATCAAATAGATAAAGAAGATTTGTTTTATATTTTATTTTAAAGGGACGTTTGTATACATTTTCAAAATAGAGGGAGTGTTCATTTAATTCAGGTAAAATAGAGTGGTGATTAGTATATTTTACTGTTATATAAATATAATTTTCAAATAAAATGGAAAGTAAACATGGGTATTTTTAAATTAAAAAAAGAGGCAGAGTGATAAAAGAGAAAAATCATATATAGACACACATATAGTATTCGATGATAAACACAATTCTCAAATGAAATCGAAATGTAAACATCGTTAACTTTAATTCTATTAAAAAACTTGATTTAGACTAATGAAGTAATGAAAAGATAAAAATGTTTTACATATATGGGAAATTATTAACAGTTGCACGGAAACTATTTTCTTAGTTGAAACGGAAAATATATGTGATATGATATAAGAAAGAAAAAATTTTCATGAAAAATGGAAAAGAAAACATGACTACTTTTAACCTAAAAAAGTAGAGATAAAGTGAGGAAAAATAAAAATAATATGAATACTACCTGTTCTTGAGGATACTTTCATAATAAGAGAGTATATTTTTAATACTTCAAAATATATATTAGTCGATAATAAACACAAATTTTTAATACTTAATTATTTTTTAAGAAAATAAGATGTAGACTAGTACAGTGAATAACAAGAAAAAATATCTCCTAAAAATGTGTGAAATTATTAGCAGGTGTTTCTCCCAATATATAGATGAGGTCAGAAATTGTAATTCATATATTATCTCTCACGGTTTTAAAACACGTCAAGAGGGGGAGGTATCCTGATCCTTACAAGGCATTTTTCATTCCCCTCTACAGTCAACATGGGATTTTACATAAAGCAAGCATTGATTTCACACAATTTTAGAAAAACGCTATCAAATTCATATACCAAAAAAATAACAAATTTAGTTTACAACTAATATTTCATAGTTGAATATTAATTAAAAAGTAAATTTTTTAAACAAATGCATGAACATGGATTATTATTTGTAATATGCACTGATTCAAGAGGATTTTTGCCGATAACACTTACGTATGGATAATCCTGCATATCATTAAGTAGTGGGTTCCATACCTGCATATCATTAAGTAGTGGGGCCCCATGCGCAGCTTCGTCATCAATGAGCCTCTCAAATTCAGAACACTCGCTTATAGATATTTCCTCTAGTGAAGGACAATGAGAAGCAAGAGAGTAAGAGAATAGCCATTTCACTTTGTTGCAACCATCAATCTCAAGTCTCCTCAGCTTTGGCGTTTTTGTAATCATGGCGTGAGTGAAGATGCAAGTTCTCAATTGGGGACAATTTTGGATGATCAGCTCTTGCAACATGGGGAGAGAGTAGCTAATACATGAATCTTTGAACACTTGTTCAAGATTATTCATAGCAACCAATGTCAAAGTAATCAGGTGCGAGAATACTTGCTGTTTTTGAAGAATGTCAACATCAAGGTTATCAATGATGAATCTTTTCTCTTGACAACCATAAACCCATAAGTGCTTTATCTCAAATAAATTTATATGATTATGATCCCACCACCTACAATTATCTAAACAAAGGCAGTTTGCTCTTTGAATGAGATCTTTCATTGACAAATTCAAAGTAGAGACTTTGAACCCTTGTATCCATAAAGCTCTCATTTCTTCATTACCACCATCCAAACTGTCCAAAATATCCACATAGTTTGCAGGACCATATTTCTCCAAAAGATCATAAAAAACATTGCACCTGGAATCACAGATAACATACCTCTTCAACCTTGAAAGAGAGAAATTTTCTGAAAGGGTAGATTTGTTATCCAAGAGGTATAATTCTTCAAGTTGCTCACATCTTCCAATTACTTCTAAATGGCTTTTCTCAATTTCACAACCAAACACATCCAAAAGTTTCAGCATTTTCATGTCCACAATTCCAGCGGGTAATTCATTGAATATAGAGCCACGTAAGTCAAGAACCTCCAATGCTTTGAGTTCACCCAAAAAAGAGATGTCACCCAATCTTTGTCCTCTAAGGCATAAAGTGTGAAGATTCGTTAATAACACAATTGATCGTGGGAGCGAGCAATCAAGTGTGGTATGCCACAAAGATCTCCATCCAAAGCTATATGTTATGAGAGCCAAGACTTTGAGTGCATTTATCCCTGCAAAATCTTCAATGAGCCCATGAGGTTGAAGTAGTAGAATGTCAAGTGTTGGACAACGCAATTGGTTAGAGAGCTTGAAATTCTCATCCAAATTCCACAATGACAATGCCTTTGCATCTTTCACACTTTGATGGCTGTCCACCAAAATTGCATTTTTACGTTGCTTCTTTGCAATCCACAAAGCTACATCTCGAACCAAGTCATGCATTTTTACATGTGCTTGCTTATCAATACTCATCAACAAACAAGAATCCAACAAGATGTTAAGAGCCACTAAAATCTCTCTCCTCGCATCTTCCATTGTGTTGATACTCTCTTCTAGCTCAAGTGTCCTCTTGCCAAACCGAATTAAATCCTCTTTATGGATTTCATGATCTTCAGGGAACATAGAGCATAATAAGAAGAGCGATTTGGCTGTTGAACTTGACAAATTATCATAACTCAATTCAAGACATGCATAAGGGCTTCTAAAACTCTCTTCAACATCCAAAGGTTGGAAGTTTTTTAGTTTCCGAAGTGCTGACTCCCATGCTTCGATAGGCTTTCCCTTTAAAGAGCTTCCCACCACTGCAATTGCAATTGGAAGTTCCTTGCACTCATCAACGATTTTCCTTCCCACAACATTAAACTTATTTGAGGGATCATTGTCTAGGTTTGCATGCTTCTTGAATAATTCCCTTGCTTCCTCCTTAGTTATCAAAGGCAGTTTAATGATAGTCTCACAACCCATAGAGACACATACATTCCTAAGGCGAGTGGTTAACAAGATTTGACAACCTTCAACAAGTGGAATGCCAATATCTTCAAGGCTGATAAGTATCTTCTCATTTTTCAATCTTTCTGATAGCCTTTGTGCTCTTGCAGATTGAGTTTCTTCTTTAAATGTTAAGCCTATTTGCTCTGCTAGTTCCTGCTGTAGTTTTGCAACATTTGGACGTTTCGAAACAACAAGGAGAACAACCTTCTCAAAAAGCTTCAAATCATGCACTTTCTTTCCCACTTCCTTTGCCAAAGTTGTTTTGCCTGAGCCACCCATGCCATAGAGTCCAATCATCTTGTTCTTTCCATCTTTTATTGCCTCCAAAAGATCATTAGAAGTAGACTTCCTTGAGTTAAAATCGACAAAGTCTTTAGAAGAGAAGTAAGTGATGCCAGGAATTTGGGTGAGACGAGAAAAATTGTCTTTCTCAAAGTGGGAATCCCTTTTGAGCTGCATCATCCGCTTCGCTTTATTATCCATTTGTTTTGCCAAGGAATACCTATGTGACACGTTGAAACAACTCTTTCCATCCCCTTCAACCTTTCGTTGCAACTCATTCACATCATCTAGAATTTTCTCCACATCATTCAACCAATTCTTCACAGGAAGCATTATTTCCTCACTATTTCGGGCAGCTTCTTCCTTATGTTCCTTCACTTCACCAATTCTTCACAGGAAGCATTATGTTCCTCACCAATTCTTCCTTGTCGGGCCGGTCTCTCCTTGCGGCCCACCTTGCTTCTGTTTCTTTTTTTTTTCAGTGGCCCAAATTTTTTTTTGCCAAAAGTGGCCCAAATACCCACACTGGATCTGTTTCTTTTCTTTATTTCTTTTTTTTTTTCAGCCCATCTCTGCTGCCTCTCCACTTGGCCCATTAATTCTGACCCTCCAATTCTACAATTTTCTTCCAAAACTCCTGAAATGCAATATTAAGCACAAGGTAATATCAAAAGTTCAAAGGACAATATATATATATATAAAATAATTATTAATGAATTTTGACCATTTTTCCCCTAATTCCCATTAATTCAAAATAATTGTCCCTAACTAAAATCAGTTCTTAATAATGCAATAATGTCTCAAGAAATACATTAAAATCCCAAATTAATCATGGAAAATTCACATAAAAATATGGTTCAATCAATGGTTTTACTATCCTAATTCAGTCAATCACCCACAAAAGTAGGGATTTTCTCCACTTTTGTAAATTCCAAACTCGTCAAGAATGGCCTGTGGTTTGATGAGATGTTTATTTTTATCAAATAGGTGGACTAAGGCCACGTCTGGTGATGTGCACAAATCCCACCAAAATCTATTACTAGTTCCATTTCTAATTTTCTGCCCCACTGCAGCACAAAAATCTTCCCACCAGACTCAATTATGACTTTAAAACTGACAACTAAGATAAGTAGTATTTCTCTTCATCTAGAGACTTTATATTTACAAACCATCACTCACATATATTTCTTCTCTTACAAATGTCAATGTGTGGCTGAAATCTCAATAGGATTTGAGGAACTTATCTGTCCACTAAAGATATATTAAAGGATAAGAAGTAAGTTAATTACAGTTGTTGCTAATTCTTCTAATGGTTCAGAGCTGGCATCCATAGCTGAGGCATCCCGATCCCATGTGGAGCACCCTTGTGAGCACACTCTGCAAAGGAAGAAAATAGTACCTTTTCTGCACTAAACCTCCGCTATTCTTAAAATCAATGACACATGACATACCACATCTCTTGATTCTTGGCATTCAGAAGCCATCCATCATCGTTGGATCAAAAGGGCCGTTCGGTGTCTTTGATTTTGAGAACGGTCAAGATTGGGAGCCAACAACGGGGTCGTTTAGTTGCTTAGTGAGGAATCCGAATGTCAGAGGAAGAGCACGGTGGACGCATTATAAGCATGGTACCAAACAGACCCCAGCCGATAGCCGCCCATGACGAACACAAAGTGGAGACAACGAATTTGTTTAGGTTTTATATGACTTGTTAAACATGGGATTCAGCTTGCGTCCTTTTCTCTAAGGTATGTTTAGTTTAAAGGGAGGGGATGGAATGGGAAGGGATGGATGTGAGGGGATGGAGGATCACCTTATTTGATTTGGTTAGAGGCGGAGGAAGGGAAAGATTTTTTGATGATCTTTTGTTTGGTTTAAGAGGGGAAGGGAGGGGAGATAATATCTAATTTACCATTTTACCCTTAAACACTAATTTATATATTTTTCCTTATATAAATGATTTAAATTAGTTTACACGTCAATATAAATTATATAATTTATAAAAAAAAGATGAAGATATAAAATGAAATTAGTTTTCAATTCCCCCCAATTTAATTTCTCGTTATATGAATATTCCAGCAATTATCATATTAAATCAAATGAAAAATTCCTTCTATTGAAAAAAAAAAAAGGGTTGAGGACTTGAAAAAAATTATAGAAAAACTTAAAAAAACTGTTTCTAAGTGGTAATGTTTAATTAGGTGCAAAATGGCAACGAAAAATTTTTACAATCTTTTATTGGAAATAGTTTTTTTTAAGTTTAATTGGAAAAAAAAATCCAAAAACAGTTGGAAAAAGTAGTCATGTTTTTTTTCCCCAACGAAAAAAGTAGTCCTGTTAGTACATAAAGATGGAACAAAATTAACAAATCCATAAAGCTGAATGAGGCATGATGTAGGACGAAGTGATATTTTTATTTTAGCCTCAGGGTATAATTGGGAATATGGAAAGATCATAGGGGCAAAATAGTCCCAAATTTTTGGCTCCCTCCAAAACCCCCCAATTTAGAGGGAACCAATTTGAGAGAGAGGGAGGGATTTGGAGCCCCTATTTTAGGACCCCTCCCCTCTTACTTTTCATACCAAATAAGTGGAGGGGGTCATTTTTCATCCCCTTTCATCCCATCCCCTCCAACCAAACAGGCCCTAAAGAAAAGGAGCGTCCTTCTCTCGCCGGCTCCATGAAATGTGAGCTTCACAGTCCTCAAGTATCCATTTGGGGAGGGAAACGTCGATTTTCATGGTTTTTTTTTCTTGAGTAATTACCGGAATCATTGTCTCAAAAAAAAGACATTACACCAAATCCAAGAACGGAACCTAACCTTCATATCTGCAAACCCGAGATTTTCATGTTTTAATACCAAAGAAAGTCATATCTAGAAACCCGAGATTTTATCATTGGAGTCTCCAAGGATCAGGAGCATGACTTAGGGCTACTTTAGTTTAGTACGCTTTTCTTATATGAGAAACAATTTTTTTAATATTCCTTTAATTAATATTCAATGCCTTTTGATGCATTCTACCGTAAATTACTATGACCCTCCACTCTCATTTGTAAGAAAAAACAAAACTGACGTATATTGAAAAAAATAGTTAAAAGTAGTTATTTCTCATTATTGATGCTTCCTCCTATTTTTATTATAAAATAATTTAAAAAAGATCTAACTTCAAATTTTCTCCTTTCAATTTATATGTCTTTTTAGAAGTTTAATGTAACATTTATGAACATTTTTCCTTTATACTCTTATTTACTAGTAATGCGAAAATATTTTAATGTATTAAATTAATTGCAAATTTAGTAATGTAGTCAATATCTTAATATATTTATTGCATTTCTAATCGTGCCAATTTTTTTAAAAAAAATATTAATATTTTTACCATTGTTTTGAAAACGGGGTAGGAACGGCTGAACTGTTTGTCGGAGTCGGCAACGGCTTGGGTTTCATATAAAAAGCCGTTTTCAATGTTCTGCTGTTTTAGACTAGCGAAAAGCCATTTCTTAACTGGAAACCGCTTTTAGGCTAGAATTCGGAATGGATCTGCAAGAACCGGATAGCTAAACTTGTATGTGAAAATGGGTGTAGAAAAAACGAAAAGAAAATCTAGAAGGAGATAGATGAGGATCCTTCATCATGTCTTGCTGCAACTCCTGTTTTCTCTACTCATATGTCCATCGTTTCTGTGTGTATTTCTTTGTTCGAAAGTGCAAGTTGATTGCAGTGTACAGAGGATGAAGATGAAAAGGCTGACCATGAAAGGAAAGTGAGAAACAAAGAAGATGAAAATAAGAAGGCTGACGATGAAGGAAATAAAGTAAAAAGGATAAGTGAGGGTTTTTATTTTTTAGATTAACAAATAGGGCTTGTGGATTGTTTGAAATCAAGCAGTGTGAGAAAATGTCCTTCTGACTATTTGTCAGACACCACGTGATTGGGGTAGGGCTATAAGCGGGAGTTAGAGGAATAATTTGACTAAGATTATTCAAATTCAAATTTCATAATTATTACATTAAGTTAATTGTAAATGGTAAATGTTGGGTCGCCATTGGGAGTTAGAGGAGATTTTCCTGTATAAGATAAAGATAATGTATTAACACAAAATGATTAAAAATTGTTGATTTTTTTTTTGTATTACATAGATAAGAGAAAAAACTCTTGAGGGCCAAGGAAGACCCTTAAAACGTTCTTACAGAGAGTAGTACTTTGCAGATGCTAAATCAAACCTTAGCTGAGGTCAGCTAACATTTGGATAGAACAAAAACCTAGAGGATCTTGCAATATTGACAAACCATTGTTCGAATCTAGTACCAATTTGGCCAAAAAGTCAGCGCATCTTAAAGTTTCCCTGTGAGAGTGATGAATCTCTAGGTCCCAATCAAGGTAGATTAATTCCCTAACTTCCTCTATCTCGATGTGTAGTGGGTGAAATTGACCACCTATCTGAAATAACAATTGGATTGCTTCCATTGAGTCAGTGTGTAGCTTAACTTGTGTGAATTTCAGTGATTGGCATATTTGGAGGTCAGTCCTAATAACATGAATCTTAGCAGACGTTAACCTAAAAGTGAACCCTATGTTTTACTGGAAGCCACAGATCCACCTTCTTGCACTATCACGAACCACTCCTCCTATAGCTGATTGCCTGTGCTCGTCCACTGCTACGTCCATGTCGACCCGAACAAATCCCTCTGGTGGTGCGATCCACCTGTCTAATGCTCTGTCTGGAACTCTGAATATTTTGTGCTTGAGCCTTCCCTCTTCAACTCCTTCATGTTGAAAGTGGAGACCTCTGTAAACGAGTTGCCGAGGATGGTCACTTGTTCCTTCAAATGCCTTCTTACATATGTTCTTCTAAATAAGCCAGCACAGCGACCCAAAGACCCTCAGCCATGGCCATTGGGCAACTTTGTTTTCCACTAAGTGAGTGATGCATATTCCATTTAATCCAAACCTGTAAATTGCCAGAAAAAAAAAAAGAGTAATAAATTGGGTTAATACAAGAAAGTCACACACTACTCGCTAACTCATAGTCTCTTAAAGCATGAATTGTTGTTTCCTCACAATTGCACTCAAAAGGATACTTAGTGTTCCCTTTTGGCGCGGGTTGAGTTTGTAGGGATTCTCTCTTGGAATAACTGCCACATAAAGAATTTGGCCCTCTCTGGAATAGGCCACCTCCAGATACTTTGTCGGATAGAATTTGTATTTGTAGAATGGGATTTATAGATAATGGAATAGGCTGATTTGACGCTGAAATTTTCATTTGGAGATTTCCTCCACCAAAACATATCATCACCTGGTAAGGAAAGGGGGATTTACTTTTTTAATTTTCTCTATCACCCAACCTGGTAGGAACATACTCCATTTTTGTAAGTTCCATTCCCCATTTGGACCAACGAACTAGCTAACCATGTCCTTTGGATGAAGCAAGTGTTGATTTTTGTTGACATAGAACATAAGAGGTTGCTCAAGGTTGGTCCATAGATCCCACCAAACACAAGTTGAATTTCCGCTTTGCAGTTTTCTCCCAACCGCTTTCCTGAATGAATCCCATATGGATGTAATTGCTTTCCACACAACATATTGATTTCTTTTCCTTTCAACTTTTGGAAATCTACAATCACCATAACCGTACTTCGAACGAAGGACTTGCACCCATAAGGCATTTGGTTTAGTGATTAAGCTCCAACATAACTTCATAATGAGAGGTTCATTTTGACTAGATAGATCTTTAATTCTAAGACCACCCTCTTTTTTGTCCTTCTTGATATTCTCCCAAGCAATTAGATGTATCTTCTTGCCTTCACTTCTTTGGTTCCAAAACAAGTTTCTATTTAGCTTTTCTAGTTCTTGTAAGACCCCTTTTGGAAGAATAGTGGTTTGCATCTGATAAAATGGAAGTGTTAAGAGTACAGAATTTATCAAGATAGTTCTCCCTGCCATACTCTAGAATTTTCCCTTCCAGGAGGATAGTTTCTTCTGGACTTTAGAGACTAGCGGGGCAAAAGTCAACTTAGTGGATCATTTATGGATCAATGGAACGCCTAAGTATTTGCCCAAATCCGCTGAGATAGTGATGCCCTAGGTTTGGCCAATTTCCACTACTCTATGGTAATGGACATTTCTTGAGATAAAGATTTTTGATTTAGGAAGGCTGATTCTGTGCCCCAACACTCTGTAGAAATACGACATTAGGTCTCTGATTTTCTCCATCTGGCTAGAGGACGCTTCACTGAATAGAAATAGATCATCTGCAAAGAAAAGGTGGGAGAACTTCGGGCTGGAGCGGCTTATTTTAACAGTTTTCATCTGCCTTCTTCCACTTCTCTATTGATCAATTGGCTCAATCTTTCATACATAAAATGAATACATAAGGACTCAGGGGATCTCCTTGTCTCACTCCTCTTGATAAATGAAAAGAATCTGATAGTAAACCATTCCATGAGACTCTTATAGTAGCAGAAGAGATGCACATCATCATGAGCTTCACGAAGTGATCATTTAGACCCAGACCTTGTAGATTGAATTTCAAGAATCCCCAGTCAAGTTTATCAAGCACTTTCTCCCTATCCATCTTTATTGCTACAAACCCTTTCTTCTTCCTGATAGTTCTCATCGTGTGTATAGCTTCTTGAGCAAGGATGATATTGTCACAACTTTGTCTTCTCCTTATGAAACTGCATTGAGTAGGGTGAATCAAGTAGTCCATCACATATTTCATCCTGTTTGCAAGTACCTTGCTAAGGATTTTATAGCTCACATTACATATGGAGATAGGTCGAAACTCTTTTAATGAAGTCGGATATTCCACCTTTGGAATCAATACAATGTGAGTCTAATTAATGTCTTTAACCTTGTCAAGATCTCTAAAAATGGAGAAAATAAGCTCGTAGATCTTTTGTCTCACAACATCCCACTGAGATTGGAAGAAGTGCGGTTGGAGACCATCTGGACCCGGCACTTTGAATGCACCCATCTCAAAAGCTTCATTTTTTATTTCCACCATAGACAATTCTTTCTGAAGATTTGCAAGTTGCATATCAGTAAGAGCAAGAAAATCCACAGGTCTTTACGCCTTGGGGTCAAATGCAAAATATTTTTAATCCAAGAATTGCAGTACAATGCAACACTCGGGTCGTCTCACTTGAGGAGCTTTTTATTGATTTCTAAGTAAACTAAATGTCATGCGAATGCAATAAAAGAAAACAAGGGGAAATGAGTTTTTTGGATTTTTAAATTAATAACTAAAAGAAAATGCAAATTAATTAAATGCTAAGCTATTGTTTTTGGTATTTTTCTTATGAAAATGGACAATGAGTAAAAGTGAATGGAATGGAAAATATGAATAAAGAATGCTCTTGGTAATAAAGAAGTGACAATCCTTGCTCAAAAAGATTATGGGAGTTAATTCTCTCTAAGTCTTGAAAGCAAAACCCCAAACGATTGCTCGGGTCTAGTGTTCTTAATTAATAGTTACTCCTGCGAACACAGCTAGTAACTATCCCTTAAGACACTATTAGGAACCACTTAGAGTGCAATTAAAATAGATAATTATGATTTGTTTCCTCTTAATATGAATGCGATAACACGACACTCAATTAATCCAATTCAATTATATAATCTAACAATAACACGTAGAAAGCACAATTTCATTGAATAAATAAGGAATTATATATATAAATTCAACAAGCCACAAAAATCTAATCCAATCACAAATATCAAACCAACAGAGACAATTAACATCAATCTCAATTCCAGAATCATACACAATAATTCCTAAAACTAGACAATTAAATATATAATTCTAGATAAATAGAATGATAAAAAAACTCCCCTAGTCCAATGAACTTAAGCACAAATCCTCATCACCAAGAAGTAAAAGAAGTAAAGGAATTATTAGCTTCTCATGGTTTCAATTACTCCCATGACATCTTCAAAATACTACCAGAATCCCATGGAAATTAAGTGACCAAATCACAGAAAAGAGGGAATGGGCTGACGGATTTAGTGTGAGACCGAGAAGGAAAAGAAACAGAGACAGACGCTGGTATGGAAGAGGAGGAAAGGAACAGTAAAAGCATGAAGAAAGGAGGCCATGGATGCTGTGGTGGTGGAAACCGAGAACAGAGGAAGACTGGTGGTTCACGGCGGTGCTTGGTCTGGAAGAATGGAGAAATGAAGAAGATGGAGGTTGTGGTTAAATGATGGTGGTTGGCGAGACGATGATGGTGCTGTGAAATTCTCTGTTCTCAGATTTTCCTCCGCCGCTGCTTCTATGTCGTCCGGACTGAGCTCCGTTCACGGTGGATGATGTGAACGTCGCTGGCGACTTCGGTGGTGGAGGTGGTCGCCGCTAGCGACGATGATGGTGGTGTGAGGTGAAGACGATGCTTCCCGCGGCGTTGTTCACACTGAAAATGCTCTCTTCAGCTCTCGGGTCCTCTGCTTCTTCAAATCCCAGCTCGGGTCTGTAGCTGTCAGTGCGGTGGTGAGGAGGAGACGCAGGTGGTGGTGATTGCAGTCTCCTCCTCCTCTCCCTCTCCCGTTCTCTTCCTTCGTCT
Source organism: Inga laurina (assembly GCA_963855925.1). Classification (NCBI taxonomy): domain Eukaryota; kingdom Viridiplantae; phylum Streptophyta; class Magnoliopsida; order Fabales; family Fabaceae; genus Inga; species Inga laurina. Next base: position 49,111,162 of record OY979704.1, read on the forward strand.
CCCTTTTTTTCTTTTTTTTCCAGCGGCGCTCCCTCTATCCCCACCTCTCCGCTCGTCTCAGTTCCTCTTCCCTCAGGTCTCTGTGCGTTTTTTTTGGGCTTTTTCCTATATCCAAATCCCATATCCATCACCGCCAAGTCGGGTAAGCTCCTTGGGCCGGGCATTCTGTTTCTTTTCTTTTTTTCAACTTGCGTTTTGGGCCTGGGCTGATTTTTTTTTCCTTTTAAGCCATTTAAACAGAAAACTGACATAGGCCCCCTTTTTTTTCTTTTGGCCCAAATCACCCAAAATAATTAATTTGAAGCTCCAAGATCATTAATTTTCTTCTTTAATACCTACAATGCAAAATTAAACACAAGGTAGCATCAAAAGTTCAAGGAACAATTGCAAAAAAATAATAATTAATAAATTTTAACCATTTTGCCCCTAATTGCCATTAATTCAAAACAAATATCCCTAACTAAAATTAATACTTAACAATGCAATAATGTTCTAGGAAATACATTAAAATCCCAAATTAATCCATGAAAATTCATATAAAAATATGGTTTAATCACCAGTCTCACACATTTAATGTTTCTTGATCATTCGAATATAGCTCTTTGAAGAAATTAAGAGCTGAAATCTTGAGCTTATCTTGATCAGTAATCCATTCACCTTGGGCATTCTTTAGCATCTCTATTTTATTTTCTTTCTTCTAATCACTACAGTGGAGTGGAAATAGCTTGTATTTTTATCCCCAAACTTTAGCCATTTGCATCTGGATTTTTGGTACCACAGGAGCTCCTCTTGGCTAACTATATCTATATATTCTTTCCACAACTTCGCTTCTAATTTGGCTAGGCTAGCATGAGGATTTGCAGCGATTTCTCGATCAACACCCTCTAATCACTTAATCAGGGACCTTTTCTTTTTGGGAAGGCTACCTATCATATTCATGTTCTAATATGAGGCTTTCTCCTGAAATACATTACAGCCAGAAGACTAACTATTGTTATGCCAAGCAGAATTTACCAAATCAGAGAATCCGTCCTCAAGACACCATGCTGCTTGATATCTGAATTGGTTGGAAATAGAATTTGATGGCACATTTCCAAAAGACACCACGATCACTCTATGGTTAGACTTATATCTAAGGTGATGGAAAATTTTATGATCCAGGTAAGTAATCTCCTAGCCTAAATTGCAAAACGCCCAATCACAGGTAGTTCAAAAAAGCCACAATCATGAACACAAGTGCGAAAAGGAAATAAAGATCTATCATGAACTATAGCCCCACCCACCTTGTCAGATGGGTTTAAAAAGGAATTGAAATCACCTAACACCATCCAGGCATAGAGGTGTTAGCTGCTAGAACCTGAAGAGATAACCACAGTTCCTATCTATGACTCTACTTAGGGTCCCCATATACAAAAGTAACACAAAAACAATCCCCTAAAATTCTATCAGTTAAACGATAATGCAGTAGTTGGGTAGTGGAAGAAAGATACTTGACTGTAACCTCTCTATCATGCCACATAACCCATATGTTGCCTGTGTAACCAGTAGCTTCTACCCTTAACCAGTTATTGAAACCTAATTTTCAGACCACTGAGTCAGCTTTCATGCCACTTACTCTGGTTTCTAACAGACCCATTATAGACATTCGATGCTTGGAAACGACATCATGAAAGATATGGGGAAAAGATTTACTACTCATCCCTCTACAATTCTAGGATGACACAATCATGGAGATATATATCTCTATATAAAAACCAAAAAATGAGAGAACATTTACTTATCTAGGGGTATGCGTCCAGAAACTGATATACTTTTGCTTTTGACTTCTCTTAAATTCTTGCTTTGTTTGCCTTTATTTTTGAGGCTTCCCGTTGGTATACTTGGTTCCAAGCTAGGCGCTGTTGTTAATTCTGAGTTTTGAGAGTTCAGAATTTCCATCTCGGCCATATTCACTGGGCTCTACTCCTAGGCGTAAATTGACATCAATTTTCCTTCTGTGGCATTGATGGCCGAAGATAGCTCCTTAGGGATTTCTATTTCCAACGCCGATAACTCCACAAGAATTTCTTTATCCAGCTCTGACATTGGTTTAACGTATGAGACGTGGGGGGATTGATTGACTACTGAATCTAATACCGCTGGGTTCACGTCCTGGGTAGTGATTGGCTGCTTCAGATCATCTGGGATATTGGGTCTTATGGCTACTGAAGATTTTCCCTCTAACTCTAGAGCTATGGAATCGGGTGAGGCCATTTAGCCCAACACGACTTGGTGGACTCTTTTCCCTGCTTGAATGGTTTTGGGCTTCAACACAGAGTTTACTTGTGGTGGGCTAACTGCAATGGGCTTCAGATTTTCTTTTTGGACTGCTTCATTTCCAGTCCGATTAGGAAGATCTTTCGGCAAAGTAGGCATTGGCACAACATTACGTTTGCCTTTAATACGGTAGACGTTTTTTGAGGACTGAGCAAATCTGGTTTTTGCTTTGCTATTTGGGTATGCACCCCTGTCTCTGTACCTTTGACTTCCCATTATCCCATCAGAAAGCCTTAAATCTTTCCTTGTCTCATCCACTGGATCCATATGATCACATGTGTTGCCATTATGCATTTCTTTGTAATTTTTTCCATCGTCCCACTCAACAATCATTTGAAATCTGGAACCTTAAGTTCTCTTCCCCATATCCTTGCTCTGTTTCGACCCATACCCTAACACGCCGCCTCTATAATTTCCTTTCCTTGGAAAGCGTGGCTTTTTCTGTCTCCCCACAAGCATCCATGGTCTGAAATTATCTTCTTTTACTAGAGCAGAAATTTTTGATGACGCAACAGGAGACAATTTCACTGGCTCTACTGGCAGCTACTGGGGTTGAAGAGGTTTGCTCGCACTCACCTTCCATGAGCAGTTGTCTTTCTTATATCTGTATCTCCCACAGGAGAAGCAAATTTGATCCAGCCCCTCATATTCAACATTAAAGATGGTAGAAGCCAGGATGACTCTTGGGATTAAACGCTTTTGCAGGTCTAGCTCAACGCATATTCTATCATATCTTCCTCGTGTTACTGTGCCTGCTGAATCGTTATGGAAATTCAAAGTGTGCATGTTGACTTTGAGCATCTTTCCTATCATATCGCCCAATCTTAAGATGAATTTTTGGGAGTAAAAAATGAGTGGGATGTTTGGGATTCTAACCTATGTTGCAATCTTTCCCTGTGGATTATGAAACGGATCAAAATATGGAGTTCATTTTTGCACCAGAACAGCATGCTGCGCAATCACCCATGGGCCTTCCAGAAGGATACGCTTGTATTGAGTACTCAAAAGTTCAGCATTTGTGAACCTCACCACATAATAGTTATTTGGTAGGTCCACCAACTCAAATTCATTGAATCTCCACACCTTACAAAGAAGCTCCCTTAATTTATGGAGGTAAAAATGAGCCCCCAGCACAATGATTATTAGCGTGTTGTTCCAGGGATAGCAGGCTTCTTAAATTCATCTTCTGATAGTTGTATTGAAGGATAGATATTCATGAGTTTAATTGTCTCTTCTGAAGGCTTTGGAATTTTTTACACTTAGTTCTTTAAGTCAGCTATTAATGAATCCTCGCATGCATTTGAAGAGCTGTGTGCAATCCCATTAAAATCCAATCTTTTAAATCCCATCAAAGAGTCTTTATAAGTTGAGGGATTTAGGAGAGTTGGCATAGTTGAAAGGTTCCCTTGTTTCATACCATCAGCGATGGAGTCACTTGGAACCACTGGCAGGTTAGACTTTATGGCGTCTTCGATCACAACCAATTCACCCATCTTCAATGCTTCGAGTGATGAGGGATTCTCCGATGGCCTATCCGGCGGTATCTTATGAGAAACGACATCATCCATCAAGAGTTTCAGTGGCACGAATTCCAAGAGAGAGAAAAAAACTCGTATATTTTTTTTAATTCTTTTAGTTTAAAAAAAATCGTTGATTTTAAAACTAGTTTAGCATAATTTTTAAGAAAACTAAATTTATATACATATTTGTGTACACATATCATATTATTTTGAAAGTTCAGAGTGCCATTCTTAATAAAAAGAAGGCTTCTTAAGTATATTGTTACTATCCAATTTTATTATTTTTCTTCATACAATTACATGATAACCTACTTGTGTGTGTATATAAAATTTTATGTGATAATTATAATACATTTTTAATGTTTTATTTTCATTATTCTTCATGTATTTATTATATTTATATTATCATATATGTATATAATATTATTCTTAATTTAATTATTATGTCACTGGTCCGACTGCCGATCCAAATGATATGATCGTTTGAACCGTAACCCGTTAGCTTATCCGGCTTAATGTCCAATCCGCCTTTTAAAAATTGATTTCACCCTTATGGCATGTGCGTAAAAGATAAACAGAGTAGTTAGAATGTTAGGTATTTTTTTGGTCGAAAGAATGTTAGGTATTAAGAGTATTGGAAAAGCAGGTGCTATAGCGCTTAACTTTGTGTGTTTTCTTTTTGAGGCTCAATTCCCTTCCTATCTCAAAACTTAAAAATTGAGCATGTTCTGTCACCAAAAATTGTTTTTTAACTTTAATGCTTGTTTGGATGAAAAGAGAAATTGAGAGGAAAGAAAAATGGGAAAAAAATGTTCTCTCCTTATGTTTTGATCAATATAAAAGAAAACAGAGAAGAAGAAAATAATTAATTTAATAATTATTATTATTCTTATTTAGCTCCTATCTTGTGTGACCCTTCTCCTAAGTTGTTCTTTTACATGAATTAAGGTTTGTGAAATACAAATTTTGGAGTTAGAAGGGCTAGGGTTTTTAGCCTAAAGGGAAAAGCTAGAAGGAGTTTGAGGTAACTTTCAAACATTCGTATATTAATTGTTTTGGCTGCTGTGGAGAATTTAATCCGTGAAATTTCGCCAAATTGTGCTTTGTTTTAAATTTTGAAAAGGTGTATGCCTAAGGTTTATGCTGCCAAAATTGGATCTAAATGGTAGATGTAGCCTAATGTAATATTTAAGAAAGTGGTTAGGAGTGGAAAGAAATGCGTCCGTAGAGTCGAAATCGAAAAACCCCAATTTTCCTCGGAGTTTCTCAGATTTCGATCAGCACTAGAAAATGGGGTTAGAGTTGGATTTTCAATGATTTGATGATTCCATTGAGTTCAGAAGGAAAAATTAGGTGGGGGTTACAGTTGGTCACTTTTTCAGAAAAGCCCGAAAAAGCATAATTACGAAAATGCCCCTGAAACCCTTAAAGTGGGTCTGTCAAGGGTATTTTTGTAATTTGGTAGTGAATTTGATAATTTCGAGTCCGGAAATAGATTCCTTGGGTGAAAATATATCAAAATAACCTTGGTCAAAATTTCAAAAAAGGTATAGCTGGACCGCAAACTGTGGGGCTAGGCAGGGGTCCTGGGGGCATTTTGCTAAATTTTCACAGTATGCTAATATAATCACAAAAAACACTATGGTAGTGCCTAAAATAGTACATGAATGATTTTTAGCCTAATTCTTATACATTTGATAGTTTAGGACCAAGTTGAGAGCCCATTCGTTGGCACGAGTTTCTAGGCGAAAAAGGGTTAAGGATACAAGAGGAGGACTCAGACGGAGGTAGGGAACTTACCTCTCCTGCATTTGTTTGATATTTGTGCTGGTGTATTGATGCATGTTATTGCTTTGCTTAATTATGTGAAATATATATGAATTATTGAAGCTCTATTTCTGTTTATACTGTGGCCATAGTTTTGTTGTTTGAAACATTGAGCACTCAGATATGTCATTGTGTTAGCATGAGTTTATGCAATGCAAGCATGTCATGCATTAAGCACTTATCTTATATGCATATTGGTACTGTTTTTCTACTAAGATTCTCTCGAATCTTATCGTCGCCTACCAACAATTTAGACAGGTGAAGACAAAAGGTATGTTGAGAACAAAGAAGAAAACTATACGAGGGGTTTGCAGTGGTGGAATGAAGATGAGAAGATGTATCCGTTTAACCAGGATGGGTTAGACACCCTAGCAGCCCTGTGCGGCTACATTGATTGCAAATATCATGTATGAACCCCTATAGGAAATTTCTGTAATCATGCTTTGTTTTTAGTATATTTACTCTATTTTTTTGTTGCCCACCGAACTGCATGTCGTTTTTCACAAATACTTTGAAAAAGGTTAGAATAAGGTAACGGCGTGATAGGATAAGGTCCATAAGCTGGGGCTAGGGGAACAACTTCACTAAGATTATTCAAATTCAAATCTCATATAAATATTACATTAAGTTAGTGGTAAATGGTAAATGTTGGGTGGCCATCATTAATACAAAATGATTAAAAATCGTTGATTTTAAAAATAGTTTAGCATAATCTTTTAAGAAAACTAAATTTTTTACATCTGTGTATATATATCATATTATTATTGAGAGTTCAGAGCGTCATTCCCAATAAATCCCAATAAAGAGAATTCTTCTTAAACATATTGTTATTGTCAAATTTTATGATTTTTCTTCATACAATGACATGATAACCTACTTATGTGTATATATAAAAGTTTATGTGATAATTATTATACATTTTTAATGTTTTATTTTCATTATTCTTTATATATTTATTATATTTATATTATCATATATGTATATAATATTATTTTTTATTTAATTATTATATCACTAGTCCTATTGCCGATCCAAATGATCCGATCGTTTAAACTGTGACCAGTTAGTTTATCTGGCTTGATGTCCGGTCAGACTTTTAAAACATTAATTTTCCCTCTTATGGCATGTGCATAAAAGATAAACAGAGTAGTTAGAATGTTAGATATTAAGAGTGTTGGAAAATTAGGTGCTATAGCGCTTAACTTTGTATATTTTCTTTTTGAGGCTCAATCCCCTTCCCATCACAAAATTTAAAAATTGAGCATGTTCTGTCACCAAAAATTGTTTTTTAACTTTAATGCTTGTTTGGATGAAAGAGAAATTGAGAGGAAAGAGAAAGGAAGAATTACAATGAGGTCCCAAGGAAGGAAAAAATGAAGAAATGATCCCTATAGATTGCAAAATAAAAAAATGGTCTCATTAATAACTTCAGGAGCCTGTATTGATAACTCGTTATTAACTCCAGGAGTTTGTATTAACAACTCCATGGGATCATTTTTTTATTTTGCAATCTATTGGGACCATTTTTTCATTTCTCTCCTTCCTTGGGACCTTAGTGTAATTCTCCCAAAGAAAAATGGGAAAAAATTTCTCTCCTTATGTTTTGATCACTATAAAAGAAAGCACAGAAGAAGAAAAATAACTAAATTTTTTTTCCATAAGAAAAATAACTAAATTAATTATTATCATTATTATTATTTTATGATGCATGCAATTGAGGATCAATACTTGTTTACTACATGCTTACTTTCAAAGCAATTTCAGTTTACTGGTTAATATTCTAATGTGACGCTCCTGCTAGAATTGTAATTTAGAAGCATCAGTCACAGACAGAGTTGCAACAAAAAAGAGAAAAGCTTATAATACTAGGAAATTAATCCAAACAGAAGTTGGATTATATTCATTCCAATAAGATATAATTAAAATAAAAATCCATGGTGATGATTTTAATTGAAGCAGTAGATGCTTATTGAAATACCTTCCCTCAATGAATCCCCTCTCTAAACTGTCATCATGCATCTTTAGCTTTCATACCTGTAACGAAAACATCTGTACAATGAAGCTGCTCCGTGTTTTTTTCAATCCTTATAAGAACTTGTACACATTGACAAATGGAGTTCCTTGTGTTCTCACTCCGATCGCCTTGGTTCAGATTGATGAAGATGATCAATAGTGAACAGTGCGCCTCTCCTCCTCTGCAACTCTTAGATGTGGAGAAAGAAAATAAAATAAAACAACAAGAAGAAGAAGATGATGATCATATAATAATACTGAAAATGTTATGTTTTTAGAAAACTTCCAAATATTATTATTTTTATATCCTAAATTTAACTGCTTCTATTTTTGGTTTAAATATATGATATTTACAATGAGATCTCAAAATAATACACCAAATTGATATCTTTAAAAAATCTTGGTTAAATCCTTTTAATTTAACATTGTTGACTCATCAAATATATCAAAATATATCTCAATTCAATTGAAAATCTCCACACCCCCAAACTTGCACCGAATCTTGTCCTTAATATTTTAAATTATAAAACAACCAAAGAAAATCATCAAAGCAAAATTTCAAAGCAAATATTACAAAGTTGGGTGCAAATTTATTTTACAAAAAAGTTGGAAGCAATTCCAACTTTGAAGAATTAAATTTTCATAGAATTCTTCTCCATCTTCTAAAAGGCAAGTAACAAGGCATATGACTCAACAAAGATATATCACAATAGAATATCCTTACTTATCAGTGCTTGTACTCTTCTTCTCTCAAGATCATTAATAGTGTGTTTGGATGAGGAGAAAACTAGGAGGAGGAGAGTATGAAGGGAGGAGAAAAGTAAAGAGATAATAATATCCCTTCTTGTGTCTGGATAGAGGGAAGAAAATAGGGGGAGGAGAAAATACATGATATTCAAAAAGACAATAATGCCCTTATTTAATTTTTAATTGACTTTCTCAATTAATGCCATGAAAAATAAATCCAAAAAAAAATTTAACACTATCAAATTAAATATTAAATTCAAATTAAAATGTAATTATTTTTTATATTTTATCACAATATTAAGCCAAATATATTTCCTAAGAAACTAAAATAATAAAAAATTAAAATAGAAGTAAATATGTCTCAATGATGATAATATTTTTGTATAATGATTTGTTAAAATAGAAGTAAAATTTTCTTTTAAAAATTCAAGCTCTTTTTATTTCACTTTAATTTATAATTATTTTAATAATAATAATAAAGTAAATTTAAAATATAATATAAGAATACTAGATTATTGCCAAATAAAATCATCCATGCATGTGAGAGATTAGAGATAGAAAAGAAATTAACAAAAAGTTAAATAAGTAGTGCATATTTTATAACCCTTCCTTAAGAAAGTGCTATAACTTATATATATATATATATATATATATATTTCAAATACTCCCTCTGATCTTTTTCATAAGCAACTTTCTCTCTCTTTGGGTTGGTCTTTTTTATAAGTAATTTTCTCCTTGTATCTAAAAATGTAAACTACTTTTTCCTTTTCTACCCCTATTAAATACACATTTTCATATTAATTATCCAACACTCACCACTAATTCTCTTTCATTTACTCATTTATTACACATTCTCTCTCATATTTTATGCTCATACTCTCTCATATTTATTACTCATTCTCTCTCCTATGCTCTTTTCATAGATAGGGGCATATATGAAAAAACATAGCATTTTTGACACACTTATTGCTTTTAACTATCAGTTTGTTTTATGTAACCAGGGGAAAATTATTTATAAATAAGACGGAGTATTGAACATGTCTTCTTTACCCCTTTTTTTGAGGAAGTGCTACAACTTCTATAATTTTTTTTAATTTTCTAAAAGAATTAAATAACTGTGGTATTCATTCACGAAAACGCTATGATTCTTGGCATTCATGAGCCATCCATCATCGTTGGATCAAATGGGCCGTTGGGTGTCTTTGATTTCGAGAACGACCAAGATTGGGAGCAACAACGGGCTTGTTTAGTTGCTTCGTGAGGAATCCGAATGTCTAAGGAAGAGCAGGGTGGCCGCATTACCGGCATGGTACTGAATAGACCCCGGCCGATAGTCGTCCATGACGGACACAAAGCGTAGACGGTGAATCTGTTTTGGTGTTATATGACTTGTAAAATGCGAGCTTCACAGTCCTCAAGTATTCATTTGGGGGAAAAAAACTTCGATTTTTATGTTTTAACACCAAAGAAAGTCATATCAAGATACCCTTCCGATTTTATAATTGGAGTCTTCAAGGATCAAGAGCATGACTTAAGGTCATATTAGTTTAATAGTTTAGTACACTTTTTTTTATATGGGAAACAATTTTTTTTAATATTCCTTTAATTATTAATCAAAACCCTTTGATGCATTCTACCGTAGATTATCATATCCCTCCACTCTCATTTGTAAGAAAAAACAAAACTGACGTATATTGAAAAAATAGTTAAAAGCAGTTATTTTTCATGATTGATGCTTTCTCCTATTCTTATTATAAAATAATTTTAAAACGAGCTGTATGATCTTAACTTCACTTTTTCTTTTTTCAATTTATATGTCTTTTCAGAAGTTTAATGTAACATTTATGAACATTTTTCCTTTATACTCTTATTTACCAGTAATGCGAAAATATTTTAATGTATTAAATTAAGTGCAAATTGAGTAATGCAGTCAATATCTTAATATATATATTGCATTTCTAATCATGCCAAAATTTTGAAAAATAAGGATTAATATTTTTATCAATGTTTTGAAAATCGAGCCGGAACGGCTAGACCGTCAATCTGAGTCAGCAACAGCTTGGTTTTCATATAAAACCCGTTTTCAGTGTTCGGTTGTTTTAGACAGGCGAAAAGCCATTTTTTAACTGGAAATCACTTTTAGGACGGAATTCGGAACGGATGTTAAACCCCTTAACATTTTGATATTCGTAGAGTATTAAGCACACAGTTCCATAACGCATACAGAAATAGCGGAAGCATATTGACATTAGGTACTTTTTTACAATACAGGAGAATCCTTGCGGGGTTTGAAAAATACTCACATGACTTCCTTATATTTAATCTAAATTACAGAAACCTTCCAATTTTTTAGGTAAGAAACTTTCTTTTCATTTGAAAATTTTATAAGAACATTTAGAATCAAAATGCATATTTACACAACTTTGTTTTTCAAGTTCTAATATATCACTTTCATCTACTCAACCAGCAGTTGACCATTAAATGACAATGTTCACCTTTTGTTTTGATTAAATGCCCTGTCTTAACAATAATACTAATTAAAAAAGCATATAACGTGTAATAAGCTTTAAGATACAAGTTACGCTGGTTGGCTAAAGAGAGAAAAAGATATTATAAGTTAGATGGATTAGATGTAAAGCTTAACGTGCATCCAACATTTTGAAACATTTTCTTAGATGCATACAACATCATAAACTATTTTACGTATATTTAGTATCTTAAAATATATTTTTTTCAGGTTCTTTTAACACACTAATTTACCAAATTTAGGGGATAAAGTCTGGTTCATTTAATAATATTGCTTATAAAAAATTTTAAATGAAACTATATTACCTTTTAATCATATATATTGAAATTATATCTTGACAGAAATATCTATGATGTATACAATTAATAGGGATATTTTAAGAAAAAATAAAAAATTTTGGAGACATAGTTGATTGAGCTTTTTGTATTTAGAATTGAAGTAAACGCTATTTGAAATACTGCAGTTGCAAAAGAGATAGAATTTGAATTTTGGGATTCCTATTTGTTATATTTTTTTCAGCAAAATTTCCTTGTTGTCATGGTTTTCTTCATAAAATATGAATAGAGAACAGTGATTGTATTTCTTAAGTAATAATAAAAAACTATATCGCGACAATAAAATAAAGGATAAGAATAAGAAACAATTGATTAAAGGAATATCTGAAAAATTGAAACTCCATACAAGTGTTGTACATAAAATAAGAAGTCCATACAAGCCACACAATTAAAATATCTTGTATGGGAACAATCTAAATAATTACATAACTCAACACATCTCAAATAAAACACAACTTCAAAGTAAAGGTATATCTTTTTTTTTTTTGGCATTTTTTAGTTTCTGTATAATCTTCAACACACTGATACAAATCCAACACATTTTTACACACCATTTAGTAAACACACTTGTGCAGATAAAGAAAGCATTAGAAGATCAAAGCTCATCATCCCTCCTTTATTTTCTAACTTTCTGGTTTGATCTCCAAATCTGCAAAAAATGTTATTAACAGCTTAACTATGACATCAAAATGGAACATAGAATAAATAAAAGCTAATGGTCATATTTATTCCACACATTTTTCAAAATTGTCCTAAGATAATGTGAATTAAACTAGAGCTATAACTATTTACAACGACCAGAATAATTTGTTAAACATGTGTAAATAGTGAAAATTAATTACTTTTAGTTATATAATTACTGAATTTCTAATATTAGTGCAACATGTCACTTATCTAAAATTAACTCTTGTCCTTAATATAAGAGCTATTTTTTTTTTATTGACTTGGTCCTAAATATAATACCTTAATCCACTTTATCTCCCATACTTATAAGTTTTTTCCCTAAACTATCTCTATTGATTGCAAACATTAAGCAGTTTCCATCTAAGGGTAATAAAGGATGATATTTTAGGAAACTAATCTATATTATATTTGTTACAAATAACTAATATAACTAATTATCTTAATCTACTCATTATCTAATTCTAATATAATATGGACAAGAGCTAGTACATTATTTTGATTTGATATAATTTCAATTACATGGAAACAAAAATCTTGCGGAATCATTCAAATTTCTAATAAAGAATGAGGGGGGTAAAGCATCGGACGATTCTCTTTGACAAGTGACTTTTTTTTTTTGTATTACAAAGGCAAGCAGAGCTTGTAGTGTGTCAGGCCTATAAAGTAGGCCGTACAAATTGATCATGTGGTGGTGCACCACATTCCTGGGCAAAAAGAAGGATACAATCAGTAGGGGAAGACCCCAGTTCGACGTAGACCTGGCTGTTCATGTGAGCCTGGCCTGCAAGGAAATCCGCACACCGGATGCTTTCCCTATAAGAGTGGGAAATCCGCAAGTCCCAGTCTGAAAAAATAAGAGATCTGGTGTCCAAGATGACATTGTATAATGGATGAGAAGTGGGACAATTAGACCATAGTAGGTGAATAGCTTGTAGAGAGTCAGTGAACAGGTTGATTTTGGTGAGACCCATCTGCTTACATAAATGAAGGCCTCTATAGATTGCATGGATTTCAGCCGCAGTTGGGAACGAGTGACCTAACTTCTGTTGAAATCCACGTATCCATGTGCCATGCTGGTCACGAATAACACCTCCGCAGGTGGCCTGACCTCCATTGAGCACAGATCCATCGACGTCTAAACGAACAAAATCTGGGTCCGGTGGTTCCCAGTGGACTGTCCCTCTTTCTGGAACTTGAAAAATCTGATGGTGGAAACGTCCGCTCTCCACTCCTTCTGAGAGGTGAAACATGCATCTATGCACTATCTCTTGTGGCTTCTCAGCTACCCCTTCGAATGCTTGACTGCATCTGTTCTTCCATAATAGCCAGCACGTTATGCTGAATACTCGTTGCCATGACCATCTAGAGGTTCTCCTGTTGCCCGGTGAGTACTGCATGTTCCATTGTAGCCATTCCTGCAAACAAC